>JAGPOW010000261.1:216445056-216461625 GCA_030014935.1 Caiman crocodilus | reverse complement strand
ATTAGATAGGTACTTGGCTGGGGTCCTGTGACCCCAGCACTTGTTTCCTGCCATTGGCAGGGGGTCAGACTAGATGGCCTGCTCTAGGCCCCTTCTGATTCTAGTTACTATGAAACTATGAAACTATGAGAAGAATGAATAGCAAAGGGTCTTATTGTCATGATGTGAATTGTCCTGAACTCCTTAGGGTACATGCAGAGGTTACACTTAGATCAACCCAATAGTTAGGTTGAGCTAAATGCTGAACTGTATAGCTATTTAGGGATATTCAGTTAGGTTGGGCAGAAAATGGCCAGCCCAATATTAATTATTTCCCCATAGGAGGTAAATTAAGTTAGACTGGTAATGGGTTAGTCTGATCTACCAAATGTGTACACACACTCAGAGCACAGCACTGGGGTTGGGAAAGCCCAGCCACTCACGGCATGATTTAATGGGCCCATGATTTCATGTCTACAGTCCTGTCAGCTGCATATTGAAGGCTGTTAAGTCAATATCCCCAAATCACCATTTTTCAAATCCTAAAATTTTAAAATGATAAATTTTAGGTCATTGTTTCTCAGCTTTTTGGATTCAAGTTTTCCAGGTTCTCTCAGCAATCTGTAGGAAATGTGTGTGTGTGTGTGTGTGTGTGTGTATATATATTTTTTTTTAAAGAAAAGCTAAAATTCTTGCATAATCTTATACCTCCAGTAGCTGACACTTTTAGAAATAGCTCAAATATCATGAAACTCACAATGAAATAATAAGAACATGGTATCCATTGACATTTTTATCATGTACCAGTCCACAGAGGAAGCTAAATATTACAGACAACTGAATCTATACCCCTAAATTACAAAAATCCCCTAATACACTCCACTTGCATTTGTGCTACAGAGTAAAAATGTTCATACTTTGTTCTTCATTTCAAAACAGTCTACAGGATATGCAAAACCATAGTATAAGTATGCTACCATGTTTGCCAAAGGTTAGATTAAGAAAATTAGCGAAGGGTTTTGTGGGAATTTACTGCTTACAGCAACACTAGCTTTCTGGTTTTTGCCATTTAGATTAGCAAAGAAATATGGATAATGCCAGCTATACTTTGATGCAACAAAGACCAGAAATCTTGGACATCATAGGAGAGGCCAAGATGGCAAATGTAAATCTTGCTGCTGTGTCCTATTTTTTCAGTCTGAATCTTATATTCCTGATCAACAGCTCTCAATAAATAGAAGGAAAAAGTTGTCATGGTGTAGTCAGAAAGATTCTTAACATTGATTTTGATGGGAGCTCTCCTTTAAGATTCTGCTTTGAATGAGAATATTTATGTTGTTCAGAAAGCACCTTAAAACATTATTTTCATAAATGTTTAACATCGATCAGACCTGTTGATCAAGAAGCCAATCCCATATGAATTGATCAGTGTCTAATATTATAAGAAGGCTGATTGTTTTGACATCCTTCTGTCCCTCTGCAAATATTCTTTTACATTATGTATTTCCCATCCTGCTTGAGTTTGATGCGTTTGATTCATCTAAAGAGTTTTGTTTCCTTCTTGTTCTTTCATTAAAATGAAAAAATATATAGTACCACTGATGTTACCAAGTTATCTAGAATTGTGATCCCAGTAAGAACTGGTGACAATTTCTCTTTATGAGACTTCTCATTTACTTTAAAATATTTAAGAGCTTGTGAAAAAGGGTACAAGGTGATATCATGGCAACAGCGATTCTGAAGATCTTTCCAAATCCTAGATCCTAGAGAAACTTCTAGTATTGCCAAGTTTCATGTCCAGTTAGCCCTTGGTGTCATTTCTGTAACTTATAAGAAAGAAACTTACTAAGGGTGAAGCTTTCCACCAGAATAAATGGAGCACAGAGCTTTACCTAGTACTATGTGCTTTTTTCTAAATATTTTCAACTTTAAAATATAACAAATTTTCTATTTGAATGGAAATATTAATGTTTTGGCCATGTTTAAGCTTACTGTATGTTTACTAGGTCTGTGTGAAGCTTTGGTCACTGATGCGGCAGCCAAATCTCTGAATTTGAATCAAATCAGGAGACTCATTAATCTCTCTGAATTGAATTAGAACCCTCTGAATCAATTTGGAGAGATTTGGGAAGTTTTGATGATTTGGACATGGACATAGCTTTAGATGTTTTTCCTATATACCCCAAGATACCATAGGAGTGTGGGGGAGTCCCCAGTGCACGTGGCAGTGGACTCAAAAGTGGACCGGAAACATTTCTAGTCCACTTCCAGGTCCACTGAGGAGTTGGTGGGGGCCCCCCCATGTCCCTCCAGCTCAGTGACTGGTGCCTCCTGGGTCTGGGGGGCACCTTGGGTCCCTCCGTGGCTGATTGCCGAGCTGGGGGAGTATGGGGGAATTCCCCCATGCACTCAGTGGCAGACTTGGAAGTAGACCAGAGCTACTTCTGATCCACTTCTGGATTCACTGCCGAGCAGGTGGAGGGTCTCCCTACACTCCTGTGGGATGCCCCATCCACCCCACCATCCCAGCATTCACAGCCTATGCCTGGTACCTCAAAGTATGTAGAAAAAAAAATAAAGCTGTGTCTATGGCCGAATCACTCATTTTCCGAATCAGCATCGAATCTTCAGATTTGGATTCAGCCGAATCAAATCAGGACAGTGATTCGAATCAATGAATTGAAATCACTGTTCCTGATCCTGCCGAATCCAAATTGAATACAACCCATTTTGCACACTCCTAATGTTTACTTTTCATGTACTTTTAAACATCTGAGGTGTACTCACAACATTTGTACCAAAAAGTGTTTCAGTCTCACTGGGTGCATTTACATTTTGTAGTAGTGCACTGAAATTCCAATGCAGTTTGCCCTCACATGTTAGCACCTTCATGCCCCTGCCAGTCCTGGTCACTGTCTATCCTTGCATTTCAGCAGAATAAATTAATCCACCATAGGACAGATGACAGTACTATCCTATGGAGGAGTTAATAACTGTTTTTCACAGTGTATAGATTTCATAGATTAGATAGATTTCATAGACATTAGGGCTGGAAGGGACCTTGGAAGATCATTGAGTCCAGCCTCCTGCCCCAGTGGCAGGAAGTCAGCTGGGGTCAAAGTTTCCAAGCAAGAAAAACAAATTTCTCATGAAATCCAAATTTCTCAAGAAGGCATTCAAAATAGGTGCTTGGACCACCTCTGATGGCAGGCTATTCCAGACCTTGGGGACTTGGACAGTAAAGAAATTCTTCCTTATGTCCAGCCTGAAATGGTCTTGCATGAGTTTAAAACCATTCAAACTTGTTATCCCTTGGGGTGCTTTCATGGACAAACATTCCCCCAGATCCTGGTGAACACCCCTTATAAACTTACAGGTGGCCATCAAAATACCCCTGAGCCTGTGCTTTTCCAGGCTGAAGAGTCCCATAGCTCTCAGCCTGTCATTGTAAGGTCTGTTTTCCTGACCTCTGATCATAGACTCTTTCTCTGGACTCCCTCAAGCTTCTCCACATCCTTTTTGGATTGTGGAGCCCAAAACTGGATGCAGTACTCTAGCTGCTGCCTCACCAAGGCTGAGTACAATGGGAGAATGACATCCTGGAATTTGCTTGAGAAGCATCTATGGATGCAAGCCAGTGTTTTGCTCGCTTTACTAGCCACAGCATCACATTAAAGGCTCATGTTCATCTTGTGGTCAGTGAAGACCCCCAAGTCATAGTTTCATAGTTGGTAGGGTCAGAAGGGACCTGATCATCAAGTCCGACCCCCTGCCATGACAGGAAAGAGTACCGGGGTCAAATGACCCCAGCAAGGTGTTAATCCAACCTCTTCTTAAAGAACTTCAGGGTAGGAGCCAGCACCACTTCTCTTAGAAGTTGGGTCCAGATCCTAGCTGCCCTGATAGTGAAGTAGCGCCTCCTAATGTCTAACCTGAATCTATCCTCTGCCAGCTTGTGACCGTTATTTCTTGTCACTCCTGGTGGCACTTGAGGGAACAGGGATTCCCCCAGTGACTGCTGGTCCCCTCTAATTAGTTTGTAAGTGGCCACTAGATCCCCCATCAGCCTTTTGTTGTGGATGCTGAACAGGTTCAGGTTCTGTAGCCTCTCCTCATAGGTCCTGCCCTGCTGCCCCCTTTCATATGCATGGCCCTCCTCTGGACCCACTTCAAGTTCTCCACATCCCTCCTGACCAGTGTCCCATAGAGGGGGAGGATCACCTCCTTAGACCTGCTCGAGATGCATCTGTGGATGCATGACAAGGTATGGTTGGCCTTCCTGACCACGTCCCCACACTCTCGGCCCATGTTCATTTTGGCATCACTACTGACTCCAAGATCCTTTTCTCCCTCAGCACTAATGAGAAGGGAGTTCCCCAGCCTGTAGGCCTGCTGCTGGTTCTTCATCCCCAGGTTCAGTACCTTCTACTTGTCAGTGTTGAAATTCCACCTGTTCTCATCCACCCATACCTGTAACCTGTGCAGGTCTGATTGCAGCTTCTCTCTTCCTTCTAGCGTGCCCACTTCTCCCCACATCTTAGTGTCTGTGAATGTGAACAGGGTGCTTTTTACCCCTCATCCAAGTTGCTGATGAAGATGTTGAACAGTGCAGACCCAAGGACCAAACCCTGCAGAACCCCACTGCTCACATCCCTCCAGGTTGAGTAAGACCCGTCCAACACCTTTCATCCATAGTGCTAGCCAGCATAGTACTGCTGAGCCTACAAAGATGCTGCAGATTTTTCTTCTCAAGGTGGAGAACCTTGCATTTTTTTCAGTTTTAAACACCATCAGATTCTCATCTGACCATTTTCTGAGCCTTTCAAGGTCAGTCTGGATCTCCCTCCTGTCCTCAGGTATGGATACTTTACCCCAAAGTTTGGTATCATCAGTGAACTTGGCCAGTCCATTTCTGACTCCAATGTCCACATCATTAATGAAAATGTTGAACAATATAGGTCCAAAGACAGAGCCTTGAAGGACCCCACTGGGCACAGGGCACTATGACTATTGACTTCCATCAACCACCACCCTCTGGGTCTGACCATGGAGCCAATTCCCCTGCCAATGGATCATGGTGGACCCAAGGCCACAGTTGGCCAGTTTTGGTGATCGTGGGATACCAGATTGAAGGCTTTTTTGAAGTCAAGATATACAACATCAATCTCTTCTCCCTTGTCCAGGTGATAGGTCACCTGGTCATAAGAGAAAATGAGATTGGTCAAGCAAGACCTACAAGCAACAAACCCATGCTGGCTATCCCTCAGGGTGTTGCTACCAGCCAGTCCATTAAGGAATGCCTCTTTGATAATATTTTCTAAGACCTTCCCTGGGATAGAGGTCAGGCTGATGGGCCTGTAGTTTGCTGGATCCTGCTCAAGACAGGATCATTCCTGACTAAGCCACCCCAGCCACTGGTTGTCTAACCTGTTCTTGAAAATTTCCAGGGATAGAGATTCCACAACTTCTTTAGGTTGCCTGTTTCAAGGTTTGACTACCCTTATAGTCAGGAAGTTACTCCTAACCTCCAACCTAAATTCCTTCTGCTGAAGTTTGAGGCCATTGTTCCTAGTTCTGTCCCCTACATCTACACAGAATAGTTTATCTCCATCTTCTTTGTAATACCACTTCTGATATTTGAAGACTTTTACCAAATATCCTTTCAGTCTTCTCTTCTCCAGAGTAAACAATTCTAGCTCTTTCAGTCTTTCCTCGCAAATGATGCATCCCAGGCCTGTAATTTTGTTGCTTTCCAATTGACTCTTCAATCTGTCCACATCTTTATTGAAGGGGGGCCCAAAATTGGACACAGCAATCTAGGTGAAGCCTATACATTGCCAAATAGAAAAGAAGAATCACTTTTCTTCATTTGCAAGAGATATTTCTGGTAAGACAACCAGTATGCTGTTGACTATTTTTGCAACAAGAACATACAGGTGGTTCATATTCGTCTTATGGTCCACTGTAATCCCTAGATCCTTTTCTGCAATACTGCATTGTAGTCAGTTATTCCCCAGTCTGTACTTGTGCATGCAAATATTTCATCCTAAGTGCAGGACTTCCTACTTGTTTTTTTTAATTAGAAACTATCTAGGCAAGTTCAAATAATGGATTCCTTGGACAAAATAATTTTGCAAACAGAGAAGAGATTGAGGTCAAATGGGTGTAATCTTAATTTTACTGACTAAAATTTAACAAACTAAATGTCTTGATTTTAAGATAAAAGTGGAAAGCAGCTAAATTCATAAAGGAAGAATTTTAGGGCTTGATTCTGCAAAGTGCTGTGTAGTCAGTCTTGATTCAGCAAGTTTAAACAGTACACATGTGTAAAGTTAAGCACGTGCTTAAGTGGTTGCTGCATTAGAGAGAATGATCAGCAACTTACAGGTCTGAGCAGTTAATGGGTAATTCCAGATAAATTAATTCATCTGTTGAAGCCATTCAGATTAGTTACTGGAGCCTAAGTGTTTATTTTCTGCTGCTCCATTTCCATCTCCTCTCTCAGAGGAGAGCAGAAGAGATTTACTTTAGCTTGTCTTTAAAAGATCAAATTGTGGCTGAGCAGCGGAGCAGTATAGTTTTCAAAGCTTGCAATCAACATCTCCACAGAGAACAGATTCACTTGTCTAGAGCAGTCACAATTCTCCTTCTACGGGTATATGCTTCATTACCAAGAGTTTACAAATTATTTGAGTTTGAGTATTAGCCTGCCACTGAGTGCTTACCTGAGAATGGATTTCACCTCTGAATGATTTCTTTTTTCCCTTCCAGGGTTTTGATAATGGGTCTTAGGGACTGCAGGGTAGTTCCAAAGAGTTTTACAATAAATGTGTTGAAGATGAATGATTATCAAATCAATCTCATAATGGTTAGTCTAATGGTGTGTAATTACTTCATTTAATCCACTAGTTCATCATAATAGAAAGCTCCCTCCCTGTACTATTAAAAAATGTCATTTATTAATCTTCACATCTAACAGGTAAAGAGATTGGTATAAGTCCCCCACACTAAGAAATCAGGAATCCAGCCTTTGACAGCAACTTACCTTTCGTTGACATATGTCCAAGAAAGCACAGAGGAATCATTTGAGAATTTCTGTAATAAGCTTGCCATCTGTCCATAAAGCAGGAAGAATCTTCCTTGTTTAAGTTCCTTTTAAAGCTGGGCTCTGTCACCTGGCATCCACATGAGCTCTGTTTCCTAAAATAGAAGGTGAAGAAAAATACATGGCACATTCTGGAAAGTTACTTGTAAAATGCTGATCTTCCTTTATTTGTAAATGTCTCTGCAAGAGCACTTCACTGCTTTGTTTGATCTGTGTATAAATCTAATCCTTTATTAGTATTATGCTTTTTTGAGCATAAGGATGAGGAATAATCTTTATGAATCTGGATAAAGTAAACTACTAAAAAAATAGCGCGGGGAAATTGGCTTATCAAACTCCCTCAGTGATGGTGTGCTCTTAGTGTGAAATGTTTTTGGCCCAAAATCAACTTGGTAGATAAATCTTTCTGGTTTGCTCAGTTGCTGGAGACCTCCTTAAATTTTGCTGGAGCATCTGTATGTGAACTGTCTACAAAGAAAAGCAAAGCCCATTAAGCACTTTCAAATAGCTACTACAAGGTACAACGGTTCTGCATTTAGGAGATGGAGGTGGAGCAAATTGCACAAGGGGTTATAAATGTTTTTCTTAAATGGTTTTCAGCAAAGACAATGTTCTCATCATAAGTTTCCTATACAGAAGCTTTATGTTGTCCTGTTCTGTGTCTTGTTGCATCAGCCGTACAGTATCACATTACGAAAGGTAATGTTACACAGCATGACAGGTGCAGCCAAATGTGATATATCACATTATAATAATTTGAGAAGAGGTTGCTTTAGAAGAAAAGTGACTAATAAAACAATAAAATAAAAAGCATCTTGCTATTATTGACTTGGTTCTTAATCACCTGAATGTCCATTTTTGCTGAACATTTGTTTCTGAAAAATTCTAAAAGTGTTGTGTAAGATGCTTAGTTTTATCAAAACCAAAACAGAACAATGAATCAACTATAACAAAAAGTTAACTCTTCATACATGCATTGATTAGTCCCAGAAAGTGAACACAGTGTGTACAGCGTTACCCTGGAAATTAACTCAGATAAACCACTACAGAAGCCAAAAAGCTGTGCGTCATTTGAATTCATGGAAATAGTTAAATGCCAGTTATAGCCATACCCATTAGGCATAAAAAAACCCTCAAAAATGACAAGTGATTCTTGCTTGCTTACTTAAATCATCAGATTTTCTGCAAATATTAAGTCCCTGCATTTTTTAAATCTACCTAGGTATTTTTGTCTGGATGCCCCAAATCCTTGGTGACTTTTGTAAATCTCTGTGTAAGAAATTTTTATGGTTAATATGAATCTTGCATCTGATTCTTTGCAAATGTCACTGAAATTTAGCTGCTTATTTTTCTGCAAAGCAACACAAAAATCAATGCATCTAAATTTGGGATCAAATCCATCCAACCAGTGGCTAGTGGTAGAATATAACAGCAATATGAGAAATAAATATAAACTAAGATAGGTTTTAAATGCCCTTTACATTTAACCCTGTATATTAGAAGCCTCAAAGCATGTTACTTTATACTTGACATAGCCTTTCTCATTCACTTTAAATATCCATCTTGACCATTTGACCTAAATATTGAAGGACTATGACTCTTACATTCCCATCAAAAAGCAGTTGTCATAATGGAAATATTCTTTCTGGCATGTTAAATTCCCACTAATCCATGAGCACTACAATCTTTCACTAGAGGATCATTATAAACACAGACAATCACCCATTCTCTTTACTGGAGGAAAGGTGCAGTGCAATGATACCAATGAAAGCTGATAATCCACTCATGTTTACATTTGAGATATTTCCCACTAGAGTCCTCCAGAAGAAGGGACAAAGATGATGCTTTGACAAGCACTGTTCTTTCATATGAACTCCCTTGATAAATCTGGCCCAAAGTACCAGAGAATTTACTCCTGCCATTCATTTCAATAATTAGATTTGGAGCATGCTGTACCACATGCATGTTTATGGTAATCACTGTTAACCCAAATGGTGAGCTGTTTCTTCCACTTTCTCCCTCTCCCCCCTCACCATTGTTGTTTACCGTACATTGATACAACATCTGCAAAAAATCTTGTAGTTTCCTGCTTTCAAAGATAAAAAGGAATTTTAGTCAAAATGTGGAAGAGAAAAGAAAGGAAAGAAAACAATGAAGCCAAGATGAAATGAGGAAGAGGAAAACACACACAGATAACATTCTCAGGAGGAATCTTGAAACAAATAGTCGATATAAAATTAAAAACTGAAAGGATAATTTAGGATGAGACTTTAGAACATTTCAAGAGAATGACTGGTTAGAGAGGAAATGCAAAGATATAAAAGAAAGAAGATGAAAGAAAGGAATAATTACACATTTTTATTCAACTATTTATTGAAGTTCATTGCATCTCTTATTTCCGTAGCAACAGAAAACATTGAAATCTAAAATGTTCCTTTTTGCACTGTGGTACTGTATATGTAGAAACAGGGTTTATATTGTGTTTAGTAGACAGAAAGTTAATACAAATTAAACCCATATACATTTGCACAGAACTGTTCAAAACAGGATTAATGTTTTGTCTCAAATAATTATTCCCCCCTCCTTTCCCTTTTATAGCAACAAGGCCAAAACCTAAAGAATTTACTTAGATTTTAAAATGCTTGTTTGCATTCTGTCTGATAAAATACTCATTCACCCAACAGTAAGTTCGTAATCAATTGTAACAATTACAGCATGAAGTAACAATGTCTGGATTTGTCCTGTAGTTTACAGTAACATATCAGAAAGAGCAAATCATCCCATCCCATTCTATCAGTGTACTACATGCATGCCATAAAATAAGCAGGGCATTTCATTGTACTTGATGCTTGCATTGAATAGGAGTAAGTCATAGAGATTTAAGTCCTTGCTTTACTTCCTACTACAGACACACCACAAACAGCAGCAATACCAGCATCCTAACAAAGTGCTTCAGTTCTCATCTGGCTACATCTAAAATCAAGATGGTAATTCATGATCTGTGCCATTGCAGTTTTTAAGCTTTCTCCGAAAACCACAAGATATGATGCCTTTCTTTTGTCTGTGTGGTATAGACAGTTGATTTTTCTGAGATAAAATAAGACCATTTGTTCATTTCAGAGAAGCTATAGAATATCCATCAAATACTTATGACTGTAGATCATTACTAACTTGAATAAGACTGAAACCAGTCATCTAAAGAAGAAAATCTGCATATGACATTAACAGTCTACTGTGTCATCCAATTGTGTGCACTTTCCCTGTCAACAGACCAGGTAATATAATTAATACTGTTGTCAGGATTCCCGCCTCCACATTATCTGAGATTCTTGACATTTTAAGAAGTTCTACAAATGAAATTTCACAGTGTATTATCTCTATTAGGATCTGGAACCCCTGACCCTGTTTAAAAATCTTCACTCCTTTTTTTGGCTGGGTTTAAATGAACTGAGCAGGAAAATGACCAGCTGTTTGGATTACCACACCAATCCTCTCATGAATTTTTAAAGGTAGGGATTTTCCAGGAACCAACATCAAATGAAGGATCAAATGCCTTCTATTATAGAATAAGAATGTGTTGTTTAAAATCCCCAGAAATTACAGTCTTTGAGAACCATCTGGACCCACATGTTATGTAGAAGAGGAGAAAAACAAAGGAAGCACTGATTAATTTTAATGCAGAGTGAAAAGAATTGTAATTAAATGCAGTTTTATTAAGTTAGCATTGTTTCTAGCTAAAACCTTCAAGAGTTATACCATGGTTTTGACTTCTCAAATATAGATTTTTCCTCCCGTTTAAAAAATTCTTTGGACATTCTTTGATATCGACAGTAAATCCTTATTGTCATGACATTGATTTATTACTTGGAGGTACTTTCCAATTAAGGCAGAATATTATTTTAATAAACTCTTTCACTAAAATAATTACCCCATTATGAGTTACAGCTCTTTTAACTTTAAAAAAGATATGCACTATTTATGGCAGTTTAAAAATATTTTCCTTTTTTTCCATAAAAAGAACAATGAGGGTTATTATTAATCAATTTATAGCCTTTGTCTGTGAGCTAGAAGTTCAATTATGTTCCTTGTGGTTTGATAGCAAGTAAAAACTTCGTGGTTACTTACATTAAAAAGTTGATAGACTCAGGTCACTAACCAATAGACACTAAAACTGCAGTTCTCTAAATTAAATAGTAATTTTCTTTTCTTATCTCAAGTTCAGACACCATAAGGGCCAAGTTTTTCTCAACATACTGTACATGCCTGTGTGCAGAGAAGTTGTATTAGATAGGTGTTAGCTCAGTGCTGTGTCTAAGCTAATAAGCTCTGTTTCTCACACACCTAAATACTTAGATGCTGTGCTGCACTAATGCAGCTATCTGTTTCTGGTTCCAGAGCACGTACAGGCTGTCTCTGCACAGTGCTTCAGTTTAGCACATAGATATACCTGTAGAAGTACATTTTCAAGTGATTAATAGTTTCAGGTTCTTCAGTTTGTTGTGCACAATGTGTGATACCTTTAAGCAGAGGCATAGCTAGCAATTTTGATGTCCTGGGTGGAGATACTGGAGAGCAGGGAAGTACAGAGCTGTTTCTGCCATAGCACAGGCATCCTGCACATGAGATGCTGCAGCCATGGCTCAGACTACCCGAACATGTAAGCAGGGGACAGGATCTGAAGAGGGATGCTCTGTTGTATGTCAGGCTGCAACGGCCCTCGAAAGCTGAGGTGGCATGAGAGATTCTTTATTAACTCTGAGCTGAGGTACATCCTTTTACCCAGTAAGGACCAACCTTTTTGGCAGGCATGCCACAAACTGACTTTGGACCATCTCCATGAGTTACTCTGATCCTCTTTCTCTGCCTGATCTGCTGCTCCTCTCACTGCTTCCTAATTTTTGCTCTCTGCTCTGCTTTCTGATTCATTCCGTGTTTATTGCTTTATATCCTGCTTTGCTTTCTCTGCCTTATCTTCCCTGTGCTAATAATACTGCCTATTTCCCCTGTCCTAAGCTCAATACCCCAGCCTATAAAGGGTTGCATAGATTTTGCAGGGGACACAATTTGCTTTTTCTAGCAAATTATTTCTACCAAATATTGAATTTTCATAGTTGGCCTTTTTTTAATGACAATTTTTTAACTGTACCAGGCTAGCTGGCAAAAGCTTGAAGCAGGCTGCACACTTCAGATTGGAGGAGTCTGTAACAGCCAGGTCTAGGCTGTCAGGAGTGTTTGCAGGCTGTCTAGGAGAGCTGGACCAGTGGTAGAGGATGATTAGCTGGCCACAAGAGGTTAGAGGCACCTAAGAAGAGGAGCCAGAGGTTGAAGGCTAGGAGAGTGTTTGGCTAGTGGTGGTAGAACTGTCAAGGACTTTCTTGGGGTCTGGTAAAAAACTCAGGGTCGGAAACAACAGTACCATGAGACTAGGAGAGGGAACTTGCATGAGACAGAGAAGGAAGACTGCACTTCAGCATGGATGAATCAGCACAAAGCCCACCAAACCTTCTTGGGATCCAGGGAGAGATGTCAGGACTAAGCTTCCCTGTGATAGTTAGAAAATGATATCTAGAGGTTTGCTTTTGAGACTTGGCCTGTCGGTAAAGCAGATATTGCTTTAAAGTAATGGTCCAGGGCAACAGCATGAGTGAATTAATTTCTAAAAACTTGTTTGTGACAAAAGTTTCCTTCAAGATCCACTGTTTATGACACAGGCAAGCATCAAGCAGTCACATAGTCACAAAATTGAAGACATGTACCACAATTTCTTAACATGAGATAAGGGACACTGTAGTGTTGGCCAGGTCACAGTGCCCAGTTGCAGGGCCTTGAGATTTCTGGCTTTACGGAACAGACCAAATTAGGAGAAACTGGAAGAAGCCCAAGTTAGGATGTATGCATGTGATGGTGTAATTTGTATGCATGTGATGTATGCATGTGATGTTTGTAAAACCAAGGAATATGTTGACAGGACAGAATGGGGACAGTATGACAATCATAGGGGGATCAATCACCAATGCCCAGAGATGAATCAAAAGGAGGAAAGGATACTGTAACAGAGTTACCTTCCTGGCAAGGTTTCTTCTTCCAGTCTTCCCCCGTCTCTGAGCAGTCTACTTGCTCCACTCATCTGCCATGCTTTCACGAAAATAAAGTTCAGCTCTTACTAGAGCGGGAGACTACCTTTTGTACGACCTGATGACTACGGCTATAAGTGCATGCTCCAACCACCCCCATACATGCACCAAGCCTTGCAGATGTTCTGCTGTGTACTACCTCTCTGGCCTAGGCCTAGAGCACACTAGACACACAGTTGTAGCTCTACCATACTATTCCAGAGGGCCACTCTCACACCACCCCTCTCTCACTGGAGTCCCTTTCACTCCGTCAGCTCTCACCTGCCCTCTTTCATGCAGCCCTTTCCCCTGGGCCACATTCATACCACCTGGCCTCACCCACCTTCAGGCTTGTCTCTCCACACCTCAGGACCACAGGAGCCTCCAACTGGCCTGGCATTTCCTGGGGACTCCCACACCACTGGAAACTTTGCCAGGTCACCCTTCCCTAGCAGGGTGCAGTTTCACATCAGGCACAGGACCACAGGAGCCTCCACCTCCCCATAGCCCCTTTCCTTTCCTCTAGGTCCCCAAGCAGGATCTTAGCCATCTCATATTGCTGTCTCCCTTTCTAGCAACCAAATTTTTATATATCTGGCCTGAATTTGAAAATGGCCACCAGAATCAGCCACCTGACAGCTGTCTGCTCCAGTCCTTAAAGTGGCAGGCACCAAAGGTGCTCTGCCACAGATACACAATGAGGGATTTCAGAGCAGCAAAGGGTCCGTCAGAGAGGAAACTGAGGCCACCATGGATGGGAGAGCACACCTCCAGCCTGTCTCACTCACCCCACTGGAAGAGGATGGGCCTCAGCCTCTGACCTCAAAGCTGTTGACATCTGAAATTGAAGAGAGAACCTCAGAGTGAAGCTCCCATACTGGCCAGATGTACCTTGACTCTGTGAACCCTGGGACTGATAGATATAGAATTGTTTGCATTATTCATATATGTTAGCACTGTGTATCAATAAAATGTGTCTAGTATCGAATAGCGATGAATACCTTTTATTGAATGGTGGCTTGTCTGAGGGTTTGGATCCACCTGGGACAAGTTATTTGGGTGATAAATCCAGTGCTAACATCCTGTATACACTGTGTTTATGTGTGCATTTTGAGGGCTACTTGATGTTGAATCCTGGTGTGGCAAGGGTATCTGGGAATAAATGTATAGTGTGAGGGACAAACTGACTGGTTAAGATAAGCAAATACCCTGAACCTGCTATACTAACTTCCCCTTGGATTTGGTGTGGGTTTAAGATCATACAGTACATGCAGATAGATTAGGAATAGGATCAGATTTAGTCTACCTCTTTATTATAGTTACCTTTGTTTTTACTGGCACAAAAACAGAGGACATTTTAATGGCTGTATAGGATATTGCCTCTCATCTACTTATACCAAGGAACATTTGGTTGACAAATATAGATTATCAGATAAGTAGGACATGCATCTTTTCTAGATGCACTTTTTTTCTTTAAATGTACTTTTAACATTCTAAACGAGATCTTCTAACAATTTTTGTTTAAAACTTCCTACTCTGTCCTACAACCATATTATTACCACAGGGCAAGAATAGATTCAAGTTTTGATGTTGGTTATCTCTCTCTGAATGTGTCTCTATTAATAGAAAGGCACTGGTAGTATTCATGTTTCAGTCTGGCAAAGCACTCAATATATGATGTCTCATATTTATCAATAGGGTCATGTTTTCATTGATATCTGTACTGAGAATGATAATAAGATTCCAGTAGGCTCAGCTGAAGCAGAATATTGCCCAAGGAAATGTTAGTTAATATTGTATTCTAAGCCCTCAGGGCTAAATCCTATTTCACCTTTCCTTTACCAAGTGGCATTCACATAGCTGACTAACTACAATCTTTGACATCAAAGGAGAGTTTAGATTCCATATAGTTACTTTCACCCTGTGCTTCCTGATTGAGCATGCTCAATAGGCAAATAACTGCAACCCTTGTTAAGTCCCTAAATGTTAATTGCAGGAGAACCACAATTAGAAAAGGTCCTTCCACCTTTCAGTCCAATAGCCTAGTGACTATTATCTGGGAAATAGGAGAGCTAGAATCTATGCCAGAGGTGGGCAAAATATAGCCTGTGGGCCACATCTAAACTGTCAAGGGATTCTATCCAGCCTGCAGTAGGTCACTCAGGTCTGCCATTCCTGGACCATGGCATGTGCAACTGGTTCTGCCACCCCTGGGTGCACAGCAGGGGTTTTCTCCAGCCCTGGTGGTGGCAACTCCATTCTGGTTGCTGATACCAATGTTTCTGCTGCCACTGGACTGGCCCTGCTGCCCAGGAACCATGACCCATCTTCCTTATAACCACTACTAGAAGTGCTGGATGGAGTGAGCATATGGGAGGAGTCTTCATGGAGACCAGCCCAGGACCTTCATTTGCAGAGCTCACTTGGCTGGGTGAATGGGATGGAGCCAAAGGCAGGCAGGAAGTGGCATCTGAGAGTGGGATGGGTGGATGGGGGTGGAATCATGGGACAGTGACAACCCAGGGCTGGGGCTTGGGGTAGAGCCACGATCCACTCCCCACACACCCCTGCCTATGGAACTGGCAACTGTTGCAAGGGTATGTGGGGAGTGGATCATAGATTCATAGATGCTAGGGTCAGAAGGAACCTCAATAGATCATTGAGTCCAACCTCCTGCATAGGCAGGAAAGAGTGCTGGGTCTAGATGAACCCAGCTAGATGCATATCCAACCTCCTCTTGAAGACCCCCGGGTTAGGGGAGAGCACCACCTCCCTTGGGAGCCCGTTCCAGACCTTGGCCACTTTAACTGTGAAGAAGTTCTTCTTAATGTCCAGTCTAAATCTTCTCTCGGCTAGCTCATGGCCATTATTTCTTGTAACCCCCAGGGGTGCCTTGGTGAATAAAACCTCACCAATTCCTTTCTGTGCCCCCGTGATTAACTTATAGGCAGCCACAAGGTCGCCTCTTAACCTTCTCTTGTGGAGGCTGAAAAAGTCCAGGTTCTCTTGTCTTTCTTCGTAGGGCTTGGTCTGCAAGCCCTTAACCATATGAGTGGCCTTTCTCTGGACTCTCTCCAGGTTATCTGCATCCCTCTTGAAGTGCGGTGCCCGGAATTGCACACAGTACTCCAACTGCAGTCTGACCAGTGCTGGATAGAGGGGAAGTATCACCTCTTTGGATCTATTCGTCATGCATTTGCTGATGCACAATAATGTGCCATTAGCTTTTCTGATGGCTTCGTCACACTACCAACTCATGTTCATCATGGAGTCCACTAGGACTCCAAGATCCCTTTCCAATTCTGTGCCACCCAGCAGGTCATTTCCTAGGCAGTAGGTGTGCTGGACATTTTTCCTCCCTAGGTGCAGCAC
>JAGPOW010000261.1:216409571-216444956 GCA_030014935.1 Caiman crocodilus | reverse complement strand
TCCAAGATCCCTTTCCAATTCTGTGCCACCCAGCAGGTCATTTCCTAGGCAGTAGGTGTGCTGGACATTTTTCCTCCCTAGGTGCAGCACTTTGCATTTTCCTTGTTGAACTGAATTCTGTTGTTTTCTGCCCACTTGTCCAACCTGTCCAACCTGTCCAACCTAATCATGGTTCTGCCCTGGCTCCTGGTCCCTGGCACTGTGTTGTCACCGCCCCATGATCCTGGCCCTGCCTACCTGTCCTGCTCCCAGATGCTGCTTTCTACCATCTGCGACTTCATCTCATGTGACCAGCTGATTACACCCTGCCTTCAGGGGTCCCAGGCCAGTTTCTATGGAGATGCCACCTTCTGGCACCACTGGCAATAGGTGCAGGGAGATGGGCCTAGGCCACATAGGTTGAAGTGCCCCTCCCCACTGCAGCCATGCAGGGCCAGGTCAGGACTGCCATCCCCCCCAACAGCTCACCAAAATTCCCTGAGTGGCACTTTTGCCCAAATAATTTCCCACCCCTGATCATGGGGCACCTGCTTCCTAACAGAGTTCTGTAACTAGCATGTCATGGGCCAGGAATTGCCCAGTAGGGCTGTGTGAAGCTTTGGTCACCAATTCAATTCAGATGATTTCAGACATTTCATTGACATTAGGGTTGGAAAGGACCTTGGAAGATCATCGAGTCCAGCCTGCTGCACCAGGGGCAGGAAGTTAGCTGGGGTCACAGGATCACTAATCCCAGCAAGATAAACATCCAATTGACTCTTAAAGGAATCCAGAGTAGGTGCTTGCACCACATCTGTTCAGTGAACTGAACAGACTGACAGTCTGTTCCAGGTCTTGGGGGGCTCAGACTGTAATTAAGTTCTTCCTTATGTTCATCTTGAAACAGTCTTGGAGAAGTTTGTGACCGTTTGACCTTGTCATCCCATGGGGTGCTCTGGTGAACAGGCATTCCTCCAAATCCTTATGCATTCCTTATATACTTATAGGCAGCCACCAGGTCCCCCGAGCCTATGCTTTTCCAGGCTGAAGAGTCCTGTAGCTCTCAACCTCTCATCATAAGGCCTGTTTTCCCGCCCTCTGATCATGCATGTACCTCTTCTCTGGACTCTCTTGAGCTTCTCCACATTCTTTTTAAATTGTGAAGCCCAGAATTGAATACAGTACTCCAGTTGTGGCCTCACCAAGGCTGAATACAGTGGGAGGATGACATCCTGGGATTTGCTAGAGAAGCATCTATGGATATAAGCCAGAGTTTTGCTCACTTTACCAGCTGCAACATCACATTGGTGGCTCATATTCATCTTATGCTCAATCATGATCCCCCCACACAGCATAGAGCTGTTGGGGGCAGCAGGGATCACTTCTCCACCTGGCACCCATGCAGCAGCTGCCCCATGGCGCAGATGCAGAGCAGCTCAGCAGGGCACTGTGTACTATCTGGGAACTGGAGCCACTGGGGCTGAGTGCTGCTGGGCTCCAACTATGTGGAATTGTCCCAGCTCCCAGACAGCACAGAGCACCCTTTTGAGCCACACTGCACCCACATTCTGCGACAGCTGATGCATGGGTGACAAGCTGGGGGGAGGGGTTGATCCTTGCTGCCCACCATTGCCCTAGGCTATGTGGGAGGGCTCTGCCACAAGCCCCCAGGGGCCCTGATCACTGCTGTGGGACTGTATTATTATTATTATATTTTAAGTGGGGATGGGTGGGGGATGGGCCAGGCAGGCCAGTCATGGAGGCTTCTCCTGCAGCTCGCTCCACCCAGGGTGAGGCAGGCACAGCTGAAGGCACAGCCATGGGAGAACCTGCAGCTTCTCAGCTGTTCCTGCCTCTCCTGGCCAAACTAAATCTTTGAACTGGCGTTGAATCAGGGCCAAATCTCTGATTCGGTTGAATCGAATGGGGACAGTGATTTGAATTACCAGATTGAATTGCTGTCCTCTGAATCAGCCAAATCCAAATCTGAATCAAATACTAATCTATTTGCAGAGGCCTATTGCCCAGAACACTCTCCAGATTTCCTGTTGAGCCTAGCATATTGGGAAGCCAGGATGATAAACTATGCAGACCAGAATGTTTGCTCAGTAAGACGGATGCTGCTCTAGAATACAGGAGACCCTGGGCTCTCCGTTTTCCCCAAAGAAAATGAAATGAAAGCTGCAGTAGGAGAGTTTCACAAGTAGGGGTGGAATGTGTTCTAGATTATAATTTGGTGTCCATAGCATTTTGCTGAGAATCAGAAGATGTACCTCTTCTGGGTGAGAAACCTAGAGGTTGGGTCCTCTGCTTTCTGGGGAATTGCCACAGCTTTTAGGTTGGAGGGTCTGGTGCCAGCATTTCAGAGTGATCCTATTCAGCCATAGTTGGATACTTATTCCCAAGTATAATTGTATAAATATAATTTATGCAGCTCTGTAAGTGCCAGTTAAGCACATAAAAATAATGTTTTGAGTCTCAGTTTCCATTTGTCCTTGTGTGTGTGGTATAAGCCAGCACTTTACTAGTGCAAACATCACATGCTTTACTAGTGCAAGCATGTGAGTTTTACCTTCATGCTTTAACATTTGTGCGCATCTATGTTTGCTACTTTAGTGAGAATATGTACAGTGCACTTCTGCTCAAAGCAAACTTCTGGTTTCTGGTCTTTTTTGGCATTTTTATCTCAAAATATTTACATCAATCTTTATTTGAGAAGATTGAGAAATACTTCTGGTCATTTCATTTCTTTTTTTAGCATCTGTTTTGCTCCTGATGTATACTTTACTAGGTATTAGAACTTTTACTACCTTTTAGCATTACACGGCTGTTAGTAAATTATGTTAAGCTGATGGATCAAAATCTACAGGCGGCATTCATTTTATATTCTATTTGGCTGTCTTATACCAATGTTAGTCATAAGTTGAATAGCTTCTGATTCTCTCCTTCTTGGAAGTTTTTTAATTGTAAAGTCCTAAAAGAGAGGGTGTGTATTCCAAAAAACACTGACAACCCTGCTAGGCTACTATGATATATGCTTACATTTTCTTAATATTTTCTCAGTTAGTAATATTGAGATTGAAAGCAGATTTCTAATTCCTATTCCACTCATTACTGAACAGGAACACTGAGGTCACAGCAAATAAAGCAGTATGAGTTAATGAGAACAGCTTTAGCAAAAGAGGAGGTGTTTCTCAAAGTACATCAAGTGCTTCACATATATTAAGAAACCCCAGCTGAATCGATTTAATAATGTTGGGATTTACACAATTATTACAGAACCTTCATTATTCACCCAGCCTGTGCATGCCACAGCACAAATGAACATCTCAGTCTGGTGGTATTAACATTGCCATTTTCTAACCCATTCCCAGGCCATCTGCTACATGCTGATCATTCACTGCTTTAACATTTAACAGTTACCCAACTGCAACTTAGCAGATTTGTGTACTTTTGAAAACAGCTGGTTTAATAACTGCTTCAGAGCTTTTGGATAAAGAAATTATTTTGTAGTGCTTTATAATAGTCTCTTTTTTTATTGGTGCCTTTGAGGAAAGAGTTTAACACTTGCTTCATTTATGCATTTGCAACTGTTCATATTATTTCTTGTCACATTAGAACAAATGTTTTGGTTATTTATAGCACAATAATTTAAGAAATCTCTATTACCTTTCCAGGTTTTTTTTTTCTTTTGATGGCAATGGAAATTTATAAATAATACAGTGTGTAACCAGCTTTATGTGTCAAGGTCTTAGTGTCCCAGACTTGGAGTTCATCGCATGAACCAACTGTCATATAAACTTAAATAACAAAAATATAAAGTGGCTGCTGGAATCAATGAAGCCTGAATCTCCCATGCAGTATAACCTTGACAATACTGGTATACATCGTGGGGAAGGCAGGCTGCATTTGCACCTTTAGGCTAGGGACAGAAGTTAAACATGAACCCGTTTAAGTGACCAGAACTGGTTTAAACCAGTAACAGAACAGAAGCTTAGTGCACATAACCCAGTTTCAGAATGGCTGAAACTGGTTTAAGATAAACCTCGTTGAATGTAGTAGTATCAGACTTAACTGATTTGGGTCAAACCAGTTTATGAAACTTCTGTCCCAGACCATTTCCTGGTTCAAGTTAAATCACAGTCCCTTAGCATCCCAGCATGCTTTCCAGCCCTGGGCTTGGCTGTGTTGTCTGCTTCAGAGAGCAGGACTTGCCTCAACCCTCTGCTCCCTAGCTAGAGCAGTGAAGGCTGGCTGACAAGGGTGGGGGGAGGAGGGCAAGCCCAGCTGGGGATGCAGCCCAGTCTGGAGGGGGTGGGGGGAACAATCCCCCAGACAAACCCTGTCTGGTGTTTTGAGCCAGGGAGGGGAGTTAAACACTTCTTTCCCTACTCAAACTTACTGTTGGATGCATCTAAAAATCCTAGAGGCACCCAGAAGAGGAAATGATGAGCAACCCTGCACAGTCCTGCTGCTGTAATTGTGGACAGAAAATCGCAGAGACATCCAGGGCAGTAGGAGGAGGAAGTGTGCTCTAGACAGCTATGCTCTAGCACTTCCCAGCTTCTGGCCTGAGCCTCTGAAGACATGTGGCTGCATTTCCTGAATCAAAGGTAAATGTACGTTCACTTATGTTTCAATTTAATCTGTGCAGTTTAGACTAACTTGCAAAGACTGAATCAATTCAGCTTTGGGCTTTTTGACTACTGTACTTAGCTTTATAGACGAACCAAAATGTGTGTATATGTGTTTATGTGCATATGTGGCCAGGATAATGAAGTGACACCCACTCTGTTTCTATGCATTACACTTGTATTACAAATATTATCTATGCCTAACTGGAATTTTAAATGAAGCAAAACAAATACTTCCTGCAAGGTAAATTATATACACTGAATAGCTCTTAATTTCAGGTGACCTTTCAATTATATTAATAAAGAACCTCATAAAAATCTATATGGAACATGTAAAAAAAGAAATGTTGATATTAGTCCATCAGAATATTTAGCAACAGCCCCTTGACTTATTGAAACTATCTGGAATTTATTAAAGCAGATTTCTCAAACATGCTGATAGTTATGCATATGGAAATTAGTATTTAATATTGAAACCTAAACTGACCAGCAAATAACTATGTAATCATATGCCACACAATTGATGATTCATGGTTTGCTTGGGTTTTTTGGGTTTTTTTTTGTTTTTTTAAGCATTTCTTCTCTTACACAGCTATCAATCAAAGTGACAGCATACTTTAGATTAATTTTGGATTCCTCAGCACAAATTAATTAATCTGTCCAGTACTTCCTATCTCACCATTTCAATCAGGCAACAAATAAAGCCAATCAAGTTTTTAATTCTTTGCTGATTAGCCAATAAAATTGTGATGGTAAACTTGTGACAGGACTTAAAGGCTCTTGTAGAAGCTTATTTATAGTAGGTAGCAAATGTCATAATCTGTCTTCACAGAAACAAA
The DNA here is from genome assembly GCA_030014935.1 of Caiman crocodilus. Lineage (NCBI taxonomy): Eukaryota > Metazoa > Chordata > Crocodylia > Alligatoridae > Caiman > Caiman crocodilus. The sequence goes on along the minus strand of JAGPOW010000261.1, from coordinate 216,439,504 downwards.
TAGGGAATTCATTTTTTTACCTCGTTTTGTAATGCCAACAAATGCACAACCAAAATAACATAAAACAGAGTTGAGAAGCAGATCACCAAAGATAGAATAAAATATAAAATAAATATCTTGTAAAATAAATGCTAGAAGGTATTCAGATACTTATATGCAAAGCAACAAAAAAGCAACACCTATTACTGGAAATGGTACAGAGAAGAGGGTAAATCTGAAATTTTCAAGGCACTGAACACATTTGTCCAATATGTAGCATACCCTGTGTTAGTGGGTAAGGTACAGTGAAGACGTCCATTCCTTTTTTCTTATGGCCGTATCAGTTCTAGTCCTATCTTTTCTCTGAGTGTTCAAACCAGCATATCAAGATAGGAAAGGGATGGGTATGGAGAGGATCCTGGTCAGTCAGAATGTGACTGACAGGCTAGGAGTAAATATTACACCTGGGTAGTAGTGGCATAGTTACTCCTCTGAAATACACTCACTAAGAGAGCTGACAAAAGTGATGTTTTGTTGCATGATTGACCATTGAAAGTTTCATAGTTGATAGGGTCAGAAGAGACCTAACCAGATCATCAAGTCCAACCCCCTGCCATAGGCAGGTAAGAATGTTAGGATCAAATGACCCGTGCTAAGTGATCATCTAGCTTCCTTTTGAAGACTCCCAAGGTAGGAGTGAGCACCATTTCCCCTGGAAGTTGGTTCCAGATCCTAGCTGCCCTGACTGTGAAGTAGTGCCTCCTGATGTCTAGCCCAAACCTACTCTCAATCAACTTGTGACCATTATTCCTAGTTACTCTGGGTAATGCTCGGGGAAACAGGGCCTCTCCCATTCCCCGCTGGCCTCCCTGGTCAGTTTATAGACAGTCACCAGACCCCCTTTCAGCCTTCTCTGGTGGAGGCTGAACAGGTTTAGGTCCTGTAGCTCCTCCTCATAGGGCCTGCCCTGCTGCCCCTTGACCATGTGAAGTGGTCTATAGTTATGCAATTCTGTCAGTGCAGTGCTGAAGAGTGCTTCAAAAAGTGCCTGGTTGCATGACAAATGAATCCTTGTTTTATGAGGATTCAGATGAAGGCACTCCAAAGCAAAGTGCCTTCAGTAACTTCTATTAGTGCACAGTGGGAGCAGGGCTGGGTTATTGCAGCCCATCCCCATCCCCAGTGTTGTCTTCAGGATGGGAAGGGAGGGGAGGAAGTTCCATTAGGACTCTGCCCAACCTGTGCTGGAGGGCTGGCAGGATTGGAACCACCAAATTCCAGTATAGGTCAGCAAGCCCCAAAACATATCTCCTTCCCCTGTTTTTTTCCCCTTCCATACCACCAGAGCTAGGGGTGGGTGGAGGGGGGGGGGGTGACAGGGTTAGGGAATGAGGCTACAGAAGTGCAGCTTCTTTTGCTGGATTGGTTTCAAAGTGGAGCTTGATCCTCTACCCTCCCAGTCCAACACTGCATGTCTGTTGGGTCAAGAGGTTCAGTCTAACTTGTGCTTTCTATAAAGTACTATGAGTTAGACTGGAAAGCTGCACATCTGTCAGCATCCTAAGGTCCTCAAAGTAATTTTAACTGATTGAGAAGATGTGTAGGAAGTCGTACGACTGCTTGTCCCCTTCATACACAAATATAAAAATGGCTTTAAAACCACAGGAAATCTAACACTAGTCCTTGAAACTGAATTTCAGGCACAAAGTTAAATTACCTTGGGTCCCATTTGAGGTATAATTCAACCCGTTTCTTAATTAGGTACCATGGCTAAAAGCTGTAGTCTTCCTCTGAAAGAGGCTTCTCTTTACTAAAGATGCTTTCCTTCTTTAATACACAATTTAAACAATAAACTAACTAATATGAGTCTGCAACAATTATAGAGAGAAGAGCCACTATGTTCATTGTCATATCAGCTCTTGTAGTTGCATTCATAAACAATTTTTACTCTGAAGACAATACCATAAGGTCTTAAACTCATATATCTTGTTCTCATTTAAGGCCAAAATTAAATCCAAAAAAGTGGCAAAATTACTAGGTAGCAATATCAGGCCCAAATATGATAGAAATTAAGATTTAGTTTTTCTCTAAGGTTAGCTATAGACATTCAAAAAGCCTGAGGGAGAATCAATCCAATCTGTGCAGGTTTCTCTAACTGTGTAGATTGGATAAGAAGTGAACAGAACATACACATATTCTTCGGTTGGGGGAGACATGCAGATAACTGCACTGGCTAAGGATAGAAAGCAGGGAGTGCTCCTGAATGCTGCCCAGCCTTCCAGAGATTTCTAAGGGAAGCCAAGGACAGTGGAGTGGGGACATGGCTAATTGGTTGTCAAGTACACCCCCCCCAGTGCCAAGCCTTAGGCTTCCAGGAGTATCATGGTGATCCAGAGTGGGTCACCATGACATGCTCCCCCCAGTACCGCCATTGGCCAGACTGCTGGGTGTGCCATGGTGACCCTCTCTGATACTCTCCTGAAAGCCTGGGGCCAACTAAGAAGGGCAGGACAGGGGGGTGGGGATGTGAGCCTAACAGACAATCAGCGGTAGACCAGTTTTGCAGAAGGAAGGATTGAGCTCCAAGAGGCCCAGTCCTTCCTTCTACAGAACACTCCTGTCTCCACTGCCCAGTTCAAGCCTCTCAGGCTGCCTGGAATGTCCTGATGGCTGCTGCTGGTGCTGAGCTCTGAGAGGCCTGATCCTTACTTCTTTAGAGTATTTCTGTTCCCACTGCCCAGAATAAGCTTACTTTTTCACATTTCTCTTCCTCTTTCATGTCTGGCTCAAGTCTGACAGCCAAGAGAAGCTGAGCACCCAGAGAGTGCTACTATGTCTCCCTATATAGGCAGCACATGGGAGGACACGGGGGGGGGGCTGTACCCCCTCATGATTGTCCCTCACCAGCCAGGGAGTGGGGGACAATGGCTGGTCCCCCCCTCAGAATGTGCCCTCCCAATAGCTTCCACCAGAGGTGGTGATCAGCTGCTAGGAGATCCCTCTCCCCCTGGTCAGTAATTCGCTGCTGGGGGGCCTCCAGGATCAGGAGACACCAGTTTCCCATTTCTCCCTGTGAGGGGCAGTTAGCAGGAAGGGGGTTGTAAAGGCCCCTGGGATGTTGGTAGATAGCATACTAAGTTGAGTCAGGAGAGGATATGGTACAGAAGTTCAATAGATCAGTCTAACCTAAACCAATTAAATCTGGTACCACATCCATCCAGGTCTATCTTAGACCGGGTTCTGCCGTTTTTAAACCAGTCTATATGCACTAAACCTTTGTTCTGTTACAGGCTTAGACAGGTTTTCAGTCATTTGTACTGGTTTATGTTTGTATTTGTACCTGGCCTACATGTAACTAGCATGAGCTAATGTCATTTAAAAAGAATGATCTATATGAAAGAATATGAACTGAAAACTGTTCTCTGTAACAGAACTATTAACCATTCCAGTTTTGAAGAATTGAAGAAAGCAGGTTACATACAGTATATATCATTACTGCAAGCATAAAATTATATTTCAATTAAATCCCTACAAAAGTTTTTAATACTTCAAATGACTTCAAAAACAACAGCAAAACAACAATGTATGAATGAGTAATATTGGATTTCAAATTATTTTCACTTTCATGATTACAGTTCTGAAAATAATATGTAAAACATTATTAAAATGACTATTTCATTTCAACATTTTTCTAATAAAATTAATATAATTAGATACTTTTGAATTTTCAAGGCATTGGAAAGTAGATTGATGATGAAGCATAAAATATTTAATGTTACTCAGGGTAAGAAATTACAAGGAAACTATATTACAAGTTAAGCGTAGTCAATTTTAGTATGATTTATTTAAGTTCAATTTTTTCATTCCTAATATAATAACCATTGTACCTGTCAATCAACAAAATATTTACATGCATGCCAATGTAGAAGAGAAGACTATGGCCAGGATTAAAAGAGTGTCTGTCCCAGGAGGGTGCTATTAGCTGTGTAAAGGTAGAGAACTAGGTGACAGTAAATGCCACTGAAGATAGATTTTTAGATGTTATTTCCATCTATGGTATAAGACTTGTCTTTCTGAATGTGCTCAGAAAGAATTCATTACTGCCATTTATGCTTTGTTGCAATCCTATTTTTTCAGGGAAAGTGCATAATTATGTGGTAAATTCTTAGATTTTAATTAGAGAAAAATCATTGCTATTGACTGGTTTTTACAGAGGAAAACCCACCTAACCTTTTAGGCCTGAAGTTAACTGATCGGGGCACTTAGCCAAAGAGTGGGAACTAGGTTCAAGGTGCACCCTTACCCGGAAGATATTTGAAGCAATATCTCTCACCAAATAGCCCTAAGCAGCAAAGGCAAGAATCCTCCTGAAACCTGATGAAGCCCACTGTAAGGAAGTGCTCTCTCAAGGGCTCCAGCCATAAGTAGTCAGTGGGCATGTTTATCTGAGCATAAGCAGGGAAAAACCATGATGCCACAGCTACATTGTCATAGCAATGCACTCCTTCACTGTAGTGCATCATTACAGCAACCTAGTGGCTAAAAATAACAGTGCGTCACCAGCACAGTGCAGTAATGACTGTTACTGCACCATCACTTAGAACTTCCTAGGAAGTACTGAATTATGGTGCATTAACAACAGTGCGGTAGGGGCCATGTAAGCATGTGTACACATGCCTAGTGGGCAACAGTCTGATGAATCTCATGAACTTTTGACAATATACCAGATAAGGAATAAAAACAGAGAAGTTAAGTGATTTACCCAAGATCAGACATAAAGTTGTGATTCTGGCCTAGATCTACATGTTAGCCACAGAATCAGAAGCCCTTTCCTGTGAATGGATTTCAAGGACTGATCTCTAGGTACACTAAAGACTCAGTCTTTTAGTAGGTTTACTCTTCGGGATTCAAGTAAATTGTTTAAGCCTAAAATACATGAGAAAAGTATGGCCAATGTTGCAAGCTCAATCACTGCTGTTTGTCACTATTCTTCTCCCTGAAGCCCTCCTTAGACTTATGTTCCTATGCTTCTAACTTGCACTAATATATTCTAAATCCTACTTTTTCTTTAGTTCCACTCAACATAGTACACACATGATTTGTTTTTTATCTTCTTTGTGGCTGCATGGATCTAAGCCTAGATCCATCAGTCTGTCTGTCTGTAATGCTGTTGGAACACTCTTGTTAGTGAAAAAAACAATCAGAGCATGGAGTACTGCAATGATGGCAGGGATGGAGGAGACGGAGTGGAGAGGCCAGGTCAGCGCCACTGGACTCAGTCCCCCCGCCCCAGCCCTGTCCCTCAGAGGTGGTGGAGCACTGCCATGACAGCAGGGATGGAGGAGATGGACTGGGGGGGGCAGTACAGTGATGCTGGCCTTGCCCCCCACTCTATTCCTGCCATCATGACTGTGCCCCACTGCCTCCGAGTAGCAGGGCTGGGGGTGGAGAGGCAAGGCCAGTGGCACTGGGGATAGTGGTGGTGACAGCGCAGGGTGCTGATGGAGGGGGATGGTGGGGCAAGCTTCTTCCCCTGTGCACTCCTGGGAGGTGTGGTAGCAGTACAGGGCGTTGAGTGGTGGTGCTTCATCCCAGCCCACCCCCCGCTCTGCTGTCATTCTTGATGGGCAATTCATTAGTGTATTTATAAGCCTACTTGTCAGATACTTATGGTTGCTGTTTAAATATCAGTAGAGTTGAAACATATATCAATTATTCTAGATTATCTTTCCACTCCCATCCAAAAATGATCCAGATCCATCTTTTCAGTCCAAGTCAAGAGATTCTACTCACTATTCAAGTGACATATAAAACTATTAATTAGTTTAGAAATTTGGTTTTCGAAGTTAGGCAATTTTCTCCTTGTTCGGTCATATAAATTTGAAACACTTTTCCAACACTACCTACAAGCCTCCTATAGCATGTATCATTATCATCTTTGATATGCTTTGACCCCCTTAAAATAATATCCTTTTGTTCAATGTGGCTGTAACAAGGAATCCTAGATCTGTTACTAGGAGGCAAGGCTGCCCCTTTTAAGACTCAAGTCTATAGGAACACTGAGTACCAGGAGGGTAGGGGTTAAAAGCCCAATCACCCAGGCTGGTCATTTGACAGGAAGGAGATAGGGCTCTGAGCACATATAAACCCCAGGGCCAATGCTGGCAGGAGAGGTCTGTGGCAAGCTGCCAGGGGAAGGGAGCACCTGCACAGCAGAACTACCCAGGAATCTGTGACTGCTGGCCTGACTGTTGATAGGGCTAATGAGGCTCCAGGAGTCTACAAGATAGCCAGAGGTGGAAGGAACTCAATACTTGAGGTGCAGTTTGGAGTTTTAAAGAGTTAGAGTGAGTGTGGCTTGTAGGACTCATATTATGTAATAGCTCATATCTGGGGCTTATATTTATGCTGTTGTTTTATCTGGTGAACCAGGCTGAGGCTACTGGGGAGGAGAATGCCTCATTGGGGCACACGGCTGTGCAGACCCCCAGCACCAGAATGCTCAGTGACAGGGGGTGAACAGATCCCAGCTCCAGGGGGTGTAGTGACAGGAAGCAAGCAGACCCCAGTGTCAGGGGGTGCAGTGACAGGGAGTGAGCAGAGGGCACAGGTCAACATCTATATACCATCTGTGAGGCATGGGACACCATGTAGGGAAGGTTTGGAGTAGTGGGTAGCAACCCATAATGGGCAGCCTCCCCCCCGAGTAACTTTAAAATTATTGTTCCATCAAGGTGTGTCAGGAAAGAAAGGTGGGTGGGTAGTCCAGAAACAGAGGGTCAGGCCAACATTAGACAGGCCTTTTAGATGGACCCCTACATCATAATGCCATTTTTAACATGTTTCCTCACCCTTATCCTTTAGGGCTCTTTTACACCCAGGATGTTTAAACTAAAATGTAATGACTCTGTAACCCAAATTTGCTAATGAGCAGACATAAGTTTCTTTATAAAGGTATTTTTTTCTGAAAAAATCATTTTAAAGAGACTGTGTTTTCAGATTTTCAGAGCTGTGCTTTGGATTGTGACACATCATCAAGTTTAATTGGTCTTGTGCTGTTTCATCTCTCATGTAGCATCATGCAACTAAGGCAATTTGGTGTGGTGGATCACCATGAACTACATTGCATGTGGCCAAATAATATGGTTCACTGAGGAGAGTAAATGCCAATGGGGATGAAAAAGATTGAAAATAGCCTTTCTAGTCCAGTAAATAACTAAACAAAAATGGACAGTGGATGTTTATACATGTATACACAGCATGATAACTACCCTAAAATATATTGTATTTACTCAAATATAAGATGGGCCCTACAATAATTAGATTCTATAATATGAATCTATTATAATTGTTCAGATATAGAACCTAATTATTGGAGGTTTCCCTTAGATTTGTCCCTCTCCCACTGCTACAACAGGACAAATAAATCTGTGGGGTTTCAGCCCCCCTCCCCCTTTTACTGTTAGCCCCTGCACTCCCTGAGCACTTGGAAGTGAGGAGCAAATTTGAAAACACTGACTTTGAAACAAACATGTCTATAATAATTTATTCATCCAGAAACTTGAGTTAGCTACAATACAAATAAAACAGAAATGAGAAATTCCCCCTTATAACCACCTAATATCTCTTCTGCTGAACAGTTATTTGTATTGAAAGCTTGAAGAAAAATGTAAAATATTGTATTCACTAATCTGTGAGAGAGGGCTTCTGGAGCCATTAAGTTTGAAAGCTGGATGATTTTTTGGAAGACATTTTTTAGCCAAAAAAAGGTTATGATTTTTACTCCATTATTTTTTGTTTTGTTTTTTAAATCAGTACTAACTCTGCTTGAAATGCAAAGTTTATGTTTCAGAAGAAAGTTCAGGGTATATCAAAACTATATTTATTTATTTTTTATTGAGAACTAGAATTCAAATACTATTGCAAGCCTCCAAAATATGCTGTTTTTTTAAGTAAAGTATATTCCCCAGTATCCTAGATCTTCTTGGGAATAAATTAGGAAGATCCTATGCAGAGAGAGAGAGAGAGAGAAGAAAAACCAGCTGAGGAGTCACAGATGTGGAAAAGGTATGTACAACTAAGAATAAAAATCAGTTAATTAGGATAAGTAGAATTGTTTAAGTGGCACAAGTTGAGGAGGAGAGAATGAATGTGTAGTCAAGGAGGTCATTCTTATCATGGGATATCTGCTGCAGCTCCTTCTGGGCACATCTATGTGTTCATTAATGTATCGTAATTATGGTACATTAAGTTAGTACCTGTAATAACTTAGTACCTATAAAGCATCATAATCAGCACTACTGTGCATTAGCACAGATGCACATTTTTTATGTGATGTTTAATGCCTATTGGACTAAAGATACTGCGCATTAGAGCAAATAGATGCTTTTTATGTGATGCTTAATGTCCATTGAACTAATCTACTGTGCATTAGCACAGTTTTTGCCAGCTGTGCTAATGCACAGTAGAATTAGTCCGAAGGGCATTTAGTACCTCATGTAGATGTGCCTAGGAGTGTGAAAGCAGGAATGGATAAGCAGATATTCAGAGAGAGAAGGCTAAAGGGTGGTGGAATGGACCTTACAGCTGGGCAGAAGAACAGAAGAGTTAGTGTTAGATGAAAACATAGAAGAGGAAATAACCATATCGATGGAGAAGAGAGAGGACTGGAAGAGAAGCCTGGAAGTAGAAGGGAAGTTATAAATACTAAAGGATTAAAAATTCCAGAAAAGCAGAATATCAAGCCATGAGAGTTGGTAAGCAATTTTTAAAGCTTTACAGTCAGAAGTAAGGAATGTCCTTTCATAGTCAAAACCAAAATGAGTTTTTAAAAAGGTCTTTGATTTCTTATAGAACACAAGAATGGCATAAAACTATAGAAAGAATTGTCATGCTATTAATGGACACCATATTGTTTTGTTTTATTGAGTAATTAAAACACATTCATCTAAATATTGTGAAACTGTGAAACAGTATTCTGAATTGTGAAACAAACTATGCTGTGATTGTATGATATTAGGACAACAAAATGTAACAGGAAAAAAATCATCACTTAACTGAATTCTGTGTAACTGTTGGAAATTACTGTATTGTCAAACAGTTCAATTGTTCATTTGTTCTCCTTGAAAGATGTTTTTTTTTTACCAGCAGACATTTGTCAATGGCAGAGTTAGGTGACTGATTAAAAGCATTACTTGAATAATTTCTTTAAAAATGTTACAAAATTAATCAGATAGATTCACAAATATATTAAAATATCAATGTTGCTTAAACAAGAATAATTGAATAATTAATTTGAAAAATATCATGCTGTTCACCAAATTTATTAGAATATAATTTGCTTAACTGTGTTAACAGTAATTCTAATGATGCTGCATTTTCTACAAGGATTGATAAGGTTTTATTATGGGTTATGGATGCTAAGATTTGTGTTTTCAAGCTAATTTACAATTACAATCCCTATGCACCAGGTATCAGTGGGTATGTGTAGATGAAACAGGGGCCCTAAATTGAAGTAATTGAAGTAAATTGAAGTGCATTTTTAAAAATACCACTTCAATTTAGGGTTGTTTAAACCCCTGTGTCATGCACACACCCAACTTATCTGTTTCTCCGGTGTCGGGGAGGGGAAGGTGAGCTGCCGGTGGGTGGAACAGTCCCTGGGCTTTGGGGGGACTGATGTTTCCCTCTATGGCAGTGGTGCCCGCCCCCCCAGGCAGCACCCACCCACAGGCACCCAGCTTGGGTGGTCGCAGGGGACACTACAGTGTGAAGGGAAGCACCAGGACCCTGTGCAGTTCAGGCAGGCAGACAGGTTCCAGGAGGAAAAAAAATCAAGTTTGCTGCTTTTTTGGGGGCAAAGCCTGCTTTCCTGGGCTGCTGCCAACCTGCCTGCAGGGCTTCCTGCAGAGCCCCTAAGCTGCACAGAGTCCAGCGGTTCACTCTGGCTGTAGGGGCAGCAAACTAAAGTTCCTCGGCAGAGTTTTACTTAGCTGCACTCCAAGTCATTTAAGGTGCATTATACTGCCAAAATTCCTACAGAGGCTGGAATTAATGAGCAATACGCCGCTGAGGCAATATGCCGCTAACACTGACAATATTAAAATGGTGCAAAGCATTTAGCTAATTTTAAAGTGTCATGCACACATGCCCCTTGTTTCATCTGCACACAGCCAATAGCACCAAATAATAGATATTCCAATTAATTACATTTTCTTTTCTCTTCTGTTTCCTTTTTTGTGTCAAAAAAGGACAAATAACAGTTAGTACTTAAAGACAAATCAGTATATTCATAATCATGGAAAATATAATTTATATTATTTCATGAACATGAAATAGTAATATTACACCATGTATGTCTTCAGATCATCCCTAGCATCAACTTATGTTCAGACACTGCCCACATTATCGTAAGATATGGGTAAGTACAAACAAATGTAGAGGCATGCACACCAAAAATCCATCAAAGACAAAAATATCCAAATACGTATTGGTGCACACTTTTCAAAAGATGAACACTCTACCTGTGATCTCCCTGTTCTAATTCTCAAAGGGCATTTACAAAATACCTTTTGTAGATGAGCTGATGAACTTCACTTCATAAATTTACTGGATGTAAAAAATCACGTACTAAATATAGACATTGGATTTATGGCACACTGCACCCTGCTTGTCATCTGATAATCCCAGGTAAACTTCCTGTGGCTCATCAGCTACACTCTTTCACATATTTCCTTCCTTTCCACCCCATTCCCTCCTACCTTTACCCATTGTGTCCCAAACTACAACCCATTTGCATTTTCTCAAACTGCATGTTGAAAATCAGCTTTTATACCTTGGAAAACACGTAATACCAGCGGAGTCTCCTTATGCCTGAAGAAGGGCATTTGTGCCCAAAAGCTTGCAAAGAACATTTTTCCAACCATTTAGTTGGTCTAGTAAAGATATCACATCTACTCAATGAACCTTGCCTGCCTGTGTCCTTAGAGCAACATGGCTACAGCCAACAACCCTGAATCAATTGCAGATTAATTCAAGCCACAAACAATTTCTATTAATCAATTAGAATACGTATTTTATTGCATTCAATAATTTCTGGTGTAAATATAATGGGCCAGTTTCTCCTGTCATTTATAACATTATAAATGCATAAAAGTTCTCCTGACTTCAATGCTTTTACTTCATAGAATCATAGAAAAGTAGGCCCAGAAGAGACCTCCAGGGTGTGTCCACACATGCAGGTGCATGAGCTTATAGCAGCTCAAATATCAGTGGCATGAATTTGTGCTGGAGATTTGTGCCTTGGGCCTCACATGGCCAGGTTAGCCATCTAATGTGTCCTCCAGCTGGGTTCCTGGTGCTAGACCTGGTTAGGCTCCTCTGACTGGGTTTTGCAACTTGCCTTATGAGCAGAGATCCTGGTGTTCTTTGTTTAAAAATTGCAAATTCTCTGATAAAAAAAACAAAATTATCTCATTAAAATAGCCAAAATGTGTGTTCTTTGATGATTAAAATGAAACACCACTATATATATAGAAAGCAGTTGGACAATGTTTTATTGATATATTTACAATTTTAAAGTGATGTGGAAGGCTATCTTCATAATAAATGAATTCTAAATATCTATACATTTGGCATTTGCTTTTTTATCATAGAAAAATCAGAGCTTGCTCTGCCCCCTTCACTCATTAGGATATAGGGCACTGAGCAGCACTGATATGCTTGTGTCCTTCTCCTTCCCTTGCCCCTCACTCCTGACCCACAGCCCCTGCTGCCCCCACTAGCTCACTCCTGGCAGCAGCTCCATCCCAGCACCTTGACATGAGTCCTGTTGCAACTGTTCTACCTGCTGCTTTGAACACTGCCAGCCCTTACTGTTCTTCTTCCTGTGCCAGTGTCCAAGCCCCAGTGATCCCTGTGCTGTGACTGGGGGTCAGGGACTGGACTGGACAAGTCCCTTCCTTTCTAGGCTGGCCTCCCCCTAAACAAGCTTCTCTAGGGGGGCAGAGGGGCTCTAAGCCTGGCTCTGATGGCTATCCTACCCAGGGTGCTCCCCCACTCCCTCCCCATTTCTCTTTCTCTCCCTCTCTCTCTCACACACACACACACACCCCTGACACCACCTCCATGCCATCCCCCAGCCCATCACACACCCAAGTGGTTCCTGAGACCAGGAGCCCCACCCAAACCCAAGCTGGGGCTGCATGTCCCAACACTGGTGTGGGCACAAGGCAGGGCTACAGTGTGGCAGTTGCCCCTGCAGCCATGGCTTCTGCCAGTAGGCCCCATCCTGTATTATAGCTGGGCATGCAGACTGTGAGATTTTTTTGGGAAGGGATGTGGGGTTTGAGGGGGTAGAGGTGTGAGAAAGTGGGTCTGGGGTTTGTGGGGATGACGTTTGTGGGGGTATGGGCCTTGGGCAGGGGACTGGGGGGTGTGGGGTTTGTGTCTGAGTATGTAGGTGGGGGGTTTGTGAAGGTGGTTTGGGGGTGTGGGGCTTGGGGTGGATTGTGGGGGTTTTCATAGGTTTGGGGCACTGTGTGGGTGTTGTGGGGACTATGTGGATGGGGGGGACTGCTCAAGAGAGGTGGGTCCTCCGCCCAGTCCCCAGCATGGTGCACAGCACCATCTCCAGGAGCATTGGCAACTGGACACTCAGGGCTCACTACTGGCAGAGCCCCCCAACATGGAACTCAATGATCTGAGACTCATTGCTCCTGATGCCATATGGCATGGCCCTGGCCCAGCATAGGGGCATGTGCCTTCAGGCAGGTTCAGGACACTCTTGCTGTCACCTGGGGTCCTGGCACTGCACGCAGGGGCCACATTCCCTCAGGCTGGGCTGGGTCCTGCCTCCAAGTGTCCTGCATGCAATTAGGCTGGCCTGGCTCCATGGAGGAAAAACCCAGCCTGGCCTGAGGGCACACAGCCCTTGTGTGCAGTACTGGGACCCCAAATGAAGGCTAGAGTAGCTCAGTCCTTCCTAAAGGTGTTTATTCCTGGGCCCCTGCCATGTGGCACAGATACCACTGGGTCCCAGGTGGCCAGGGCCACATCACGCTGTTGGTGGGGCTCTGCCAGTAGTGGGCCCTGAGTACCCTGACAGCTACTGGTGCTGCAGGGGACTGCTGTGGTCTGTGTAGGGGGGCAGGCAGGGGACCCATCCCTCCCAAGCAGTTCCTCCCACCCTCACACAACTGCCCACACACATACAGAATCCACCCCCATACCTTCTTACCTGAGACAGAGTCTGGGTCTGAGACCCTGCTGCCACCTTGCCCCACTCCTGTTTGCCCCAGCATGCTGAGGCAGTATGCTGGAACAGCAGGGGAAGGCATAGAGATACACTAGCCAGGTGCCAGACTATTTCCTTGGAGGACCCAAGCTCTGGTTGTCATGTCACTTTTTTTTTGCAAGCTTTTTTTTTTTTAATATAACGGATTCCCCAGTATCAAAATTAGAGCCTGCATTGCAAATATGCGGCATAGAAAACATTTTTTTGTTTTCACCATGCCTCTTGCAGTGTCTCAAACTGCTTTGAGATGCTGCAATAGGCATATGCTTGCTCATCTGGACATGCCCCAGGAGATTATCTAGTCTGACCCCTGAGGCAGGATAATCTCAATCCAAACCATATCATACAAATTCTTGTCTAACATGTTGGCCTACAAAGTCAACCTTGTCAAAAGAACCACACAACATACCATTCTAATCTGCCACAGACAAAGCAGGGAGACATTGGCAGCAGTAAATTCAGTTTTACTTTAGAATTTAAATGGTAATAGATTTTAACTATTTTTGTGTATTTTCAGAAGTGTGGACTCCTTGGATTCCTTGATGTCATGAAGTATGGATACTTGATGTGTTGAATGAATGCATTTGCTTCAGCTGTACAATGGTATTGTGAAGAGCTGTATAATCCTTTCTGTTCCTCAGCAATACAACAACCTTTTTTTCAAAAAAAAAGAAAAAAGAAACAGACTTTTACATCTTTCTTCATATGAAATGACTGTGTTTGCTGAGAAGTATGAGGAAGATGAAACATTACATTTTTACAATATCAGAAATATATATATGTATATTTTAAATTTTCAGGTCAGTTTTATAAGTTGGCTCAACTGAATGGGATGCTTTTCTATTTTTTCTCACAACTACTTTTTACTTTATCAGGTTATTATTTTCTCACTTTGGGGGATACACTTATATCATTTAAAAATATTTTGTGAGCCTCTGTTGAAATCATAGGAATAGAAAAAAATTCAACCAAAATTTAATCTATCCACTTTGAATTGGATTCTGCGGAATAAAGTGCTGTTTTTTCAAAATTGGATAGATTTTTGTCTCTTGAAATTTATAGTAACTTTATTTTTCTGATTGGATAGAGATGGGGGGAAGGGGGAAATGTGCTGTACTTTGAAAAGCCAAAAAAGCATTTTTTTCCTTTGATGAATGTGGCTTTGCCCTAGTTATACCGCTTCACATGCCTCCTCCCCTGTAACTCCCTTCCCCGCTTTTTAAGCAGACCAAGTCATTTTGAATTAATTCCTCATAGCTAGACCTGAAAAATATTCTTTGAATAAAAAGTTTAATCACTGAAAAATGCATCTTCTGAGCAACCAAAATTATTCTCATATCTGGATTACCACATCTGCTTTTTGGCCCCATGCTTTAAAAAGAATGTGGACAGACCAGAAAGAGTCCAGCAGAGAGCAAAAAGATGATTCAAGCTCTGGGAAGTATGACTTATGAGGAAAGGCTGAAAGAACTAGGGTTGTTTAGTAAGAAGAGAAACCTGAAGAAGGATTTGAAAACAGTCTTCAAACACCTGAAGGGTAGGCCTGTGCAAATAGGCAGCTATTTGATTCGGCTTCAGATCTGGCCACTTCGGATGCCAGTGATCCAGTTCGGCGCTCTGGATCCATTTCCAACTTCGATTTAGTCAAAGTGACTCCAAAGCCAGTCAGTGAAAATGGAAATGGAGGCATCAGGGGGTGAGGGACAGGCTGGGGTGGGGGGGGTAGGGGAAAAGAGGGATGTAGCAATGCAGGTGTGCTTGGGGTGGGGTGCCAGATGTCTGGCAGGTGTTAGTGTGCCAGAACTCTACCGCGTATATTGAGTCCATGAGGTTCTGTACCTACTACCTAGGAGGCTGATGAAGTGCAGTTCACAGGCCCAGCTCTGAAAAGTGGTTTGTACATTCGAACAAGCACCTAACCTCATTACCAGAACTGAAGCTCAAAACACAAAACACAAAACTTGCCAACTGTCTCTAGTGCCCCCACAAACTGCACACCAGAATCTATCAAAGACAACAAAACTCAACCAACTGTGGGTGCACGTTCCTCACCAAAAAGCATTCTGCCTCATCTCTCAGGCCTGATCCTGAGAGAGAACAAATTATAATGCAAACCACTTTTCAGAGTAGATCTGGACAGGTTACAGGAATGGGTGGATGGGAACAGGTTGGGATTCAATACTGACAAGTGCAAGGTACTGCACATAGGGAGAAAGAACCAGCAGCAGACCTACAGGCTGGGGAACTCCCTTCTTGTCAGCACAGAGGCAGAAAAGGATCTTGGAGTCATTATTGATTCCACGATGAACATGAGCCGACAGTGTGAGGAAGCAGTCACTAAGGCTAACCACACCTTGTCATGCATCCAGATGCAACACGAGCAGGTCCAAGGAGGTGATCCTCCCCCCCTATATGACATTTAGTACTGTGTCCGGTTCTGGGCACCGCACCTCAGGAGGGATGTGGACAACTTGGAGATGGTCCAGAGAAAGGCCACTCTCATGGTCAGGGTCAGCAGGGCAGGCCCTATGATAAGCTACAGGACCTAAACTTGTTCAGCCTCCACAAAAGAAGGCAGAGAGGAGATCTGGTGGGCATCTATAAACTTACCAGGAGGGACCAGTGGGGAATGGGAGAGGCCCTGTTTCCCTGAGCACTACCAGGAGTAATGAGGAATAACGGCCATAAGTTGATTGAGAGGAGGTTCAGGCTAGACATCAGGAAGCACTAATTCACAGTCAGGGCGCTAGGATCTGGAACCAACTTCCAAGGGAAGTGGTGCTCACTCCTACCCTGGGGGGGGTCTTCAAAATAAGGCTAGATAATCACCTAGCCAGGGTCATTTGTCCCCAGCATTCTTTCCTGCCTATGGCAGGGGATTGGACTTGTTGATCTGCTCAGGTCCCTTCTGACTCTATCAACTATGAGCCTTTTTGGAATACCTTAGCAGGAGAGGTCTCTTAAGAGCTGCATTTACTCTTAACAGATGCCTACCAGTAAGCCTTAGCTGCAGAGTTTGGATTTAAATTTTACCAAGCTTTACAGGCGTTCTGGGTATTGGGAACTTTGTTGGGGATGTTTATTTATTTATTTATTTTATCCAGAACTAGCAGTTCTGGACTCTCACTTCATCCATATTTACAGATTTCCTATTTCAGATTGCATATGTTTTCTGAGTACAGCATTTCTCAGTTTGACCTGGGTAGATATGCAAGTCCATGAGAAACTAAGTGCTTTGAGCCAAAGGCTAAATTCTCATCTCAGTGCACAGATGACTGACTTGCATAACTTCCATTAATGCTATCAGGACAGTTATCATGCACATGTAAATCCCTGGACATCAGAATAAAACTGCATCCACAATATTTGGGAAAGAATATTAACCCAAGTATTTTGACGTGCATGCAACTCATCTCTTTTAAATATAGATAGCATGGATTACATTCTTACTGAAACTATTATCTTCCATGTTGCATAATCTGTTTTGGGTTTACAATCCTGTAGATGTTTTGAAAATTAAATGTTGCTATTGATTAGATGTAAGCTTTGTTCCCAGCAGTGAATAAGACCTTACGTTTATCAATAATTTGTTATTTTTCATTTGTGACACTACTGATTTTTCTATATGCATGCAAGATTATCATTTTACTAAACAATTTGGCTTTGAATAGCTGACACTTTTTTGGTTAGAACTGTATATTTGTTTCTGCTGTGCAGTGACTGTATAATTCTACCACTACTAAGTAACTTGAATAATTTAGTTGCAAAGTCAATAAATCATATCCTACAACAAAGGAATGTTAAGTGTTGTTTGATTTCTGTACTATGCAGCAATTCTAATATCTGAAAAAGACCTACATTTTTTCCTAGTTCATATTAAGAGACTGTTAATACCTCTAAAGGTAATATCACTACTGTACACTTTCAGCACTTACTTAGTGTTGACAATAACATATACTTATCATGTATATTTTACTGATGGGAACATTTCTTGTAATGGGGGAAAATTTCTTACACATTATGTGAATTGAAGTGACTGTATTTCTTTTGTTTTTAATATACTGTATTTGATACTATGGTTCTCTGGCTCAGTGAAGACTGAAAAATATTTCCTTCTTTTTGAAATAAAAACTGAGAAAATATCTACTTGTGGATATGTTCACTGAAGCTGGAAAGTTTCCCAGACTCTAAGCTCCTCATTCAAGCATTAAGAGCTGGCTAAACGTATGGAGCTCTGCATAACATGAATTAATTTTGAAATGCTGTGTGTAAAACAAAGGGAAAAAATATCTGTGCAGAATGTATTTTTAGTTTTGCATCATTTCCTTTGCATTTAGTCTAGAAGATAAAATATTTCCCCCCTTTTTATATGTGTATGATTTTTCTTTGATTTTGTAAAAGTCATTATCTTTTGCTGTTTTAGGAAGAAAGGGATTCTGTCTGTTACATTACCTTCTGTTGGTTTACAGGTAGCCATGGTAAACAATACTAAAGTGAAAAGGTACTGTAATTATCCCAATATTGTTTTCCTATCAATGAAATTACTTTGAAAAACAAAGAAAAAACTTGTTTTCACCTGATACAGAAAGATCTGTTTCAAAGATCTTATGGGTTTCTTCAGCACATTAAGGTGCATACAAATGTTCACTGCACCTGGTCTTCAATCTCTCAGTTTGCTTTAAGTCACATGTTTGTAAGTGAAGAGCAGTGTGTACATGTGTTTACCACTCCTGGGAACTTTTCAGGAAACCTGACATAAGAACTCAGGATGAGGAGAGGGGTGGACATGCCTGGAGGGGTTAGCAGGTCTTCAGTGTGGGTCTTCAGGTTCAGGATATGCTGGTGGGTCTGCAGGGAGGGAGGGTTGGTAGATTCCCTGGGGGGGTTGTCTATTTAGGAAAGGGCTGGGTAAAATACATCCCATGGGCTGGATCCTGGCCCTCAGAGGGACTTTGTCCAGCCTGCAGTGGGTCCCTTGGTCCTGCCTGCCCCAGGTTCTATCTGGCCTGTGGTGGGTCCTGCCACCCCTGGGCATCCAGTGAATCTGGGACAGCTCTGCAGCTGGATTGCCTTTGTAAGCAGCTCAGGTGGTGGCAGCTCCTTCTGGCTGCTGCTGCTGGACCCAGCAGTATGGTATTGGCAGGGACCTACACACACATCCCTGACCTGGCCCTCCCCATGCCTGCTTTGGATTTGCTTGCCATGCTAAACAGTGGCAGGCATGGCAGTTGCTGGGGAAAAGTAGCTGTTTGGCTTGGTGGAAAAGTGGCTCCTTCCCTTTACCACTGTCAGGCCCTTTTGCTGCAGCTACACAGTGCCTGCTCACAGGCTGCTCTGCAGCTCCTCTGCATTACCACTGCTGCCTTGCTGGGCAGCCTGGAGGTGGTAGTGACAGCAGTGGAGAGGAGCTGCAGGGCAGCCCAGCCATGGGCTCCAGTTGGCTGTAGCAAGAAGGGCCTGGAAGTGAGGGCGGGAGGAGGGGCACTTTTCACCCAGGCCCAGTAGCAGCTTCTGTCTAGCTGCTGCCACTGCTCAGGGTGGTCTGTAGCAGGTGCAGGGTGGGCCAGATTGGGACTGTTCATACAGGTTCCAGATGGTTTGGCCCACCAGGCCAAGACCAGAGTGTATGCAGGGTGGGCTGGGATCAAGGCTGTGCACAGGGGTCCCTGCCAGTACCATGGGGATGGGGCCAGTGATGAATTCATCCAGCAGGAGTCACTACTGTCCCTGGACTGCCTAGAAAGGTAAGGTGGGCTGGGGTCAGGGCTGGGGCTGTGCACTGTTGGCATTGATGCATGGGCTTTGGGCTATTGTCGAGGGTGCTGACCAGCCTATGGCAGTTCCCCAGAACTGCCTATGTGTCCCAGGGGCCCAAATAATTTCCAGCCCTTGATCTAGGAGGTCAGAAAAATAGCCCATTAGGGAGGGCTAGGAAGAGCTCAGTTGCAGGGCTAGGGCAAGTGGATGGGCTTTTTCAGTCCTGGAGCTGTATTCTGAATGTGTAAAGATGTTCAATGGATTGGGTTAATCCGTTCCCAATCTAAGTTAGTTCACCTACTCAGGTGAACTAGCTTAGATCAGGTCTGCCATTTTTGGTACTATTTAAACCCCCAAGGTCTGCATAGATGGGACTTTGGATCAATCAACCTAAACCTAACCCTAGAAATTGATGGTAGTTATTGCTCCAAAGCTGGATCCATTAAAGGAAGTAGGTACCTTAGTTAGGTAGCATAGTGCCTAACTCTGAGGTGCCTGGACCCAGAGAATGGAGTCCAGATCTGAGTTAGGTGTCTAGGAGTTAAGTACCCATATACAATGAATGGGAAGAATTAAACTCCTCATGAAGGTGATTGAAAAACACCTGGTCTAGGTCAAGCAGGGAACTGCCTAGAACTGGCCAAATGAAAGCACTGAGGACAGGATTATGTCTTATCCTGACTTTTCTCCAGTTTAGAAGTCTGTATGAGTGCTGAATCAGGTGCGTCTGTCTAAGCAGAATTGTAGCCTATAGTCCTTCCTTTCAGTATTTGCCTACAACCTTATTCAAAGGAACAAGGCACAATTTTCTCTGTTAAAAATGTGGTGATGGGTCTGCCACTCATCTTTCATGTAACAGCCTAGTTACAAACTTAACTTTAAGTGGAAAACCTGGGCTTTGGTCTCTGGTAAACGAACTATTCTATATTGTATAGCACATTAAACTACTCCTAGGCACACTTCTACATATGCTGCCAGGGTGGGAGCAAATTGAGTCCAACAGAGCAGCCTAGTCCATGGCTGCTCCTGCTCTGCTCTGCCCCCCTACAGCAGCATGGGTGAACTCCAGGATCCCTAGGGTGACAGCTCTAGGCTTTTAGGGAGCACAGACTTCAGGCTTGGGCTCCAGAGGGTGGTGGTGGGGAGCTGTCCCTGGCTTTGAGGACAGCTGCACAAACTAGCCCCAGGTTGGCATGAAGCTCTGCACAGTTGGAAGCTACACCCAAAGGTGGGGAGAGCTCCTCCCTTCCTCGCAGAGCCCAGGCCTGGCCCCAGCTTCATGCAACTGGGACAACCCCCCAGAGCCAGGGACAATTCCCCACCCAGAGTCTGCTGCTGGCCTAGGGCAGCAGCTCAGGGAGCCTGGATCTCCCCCTGGCTGCTGCAAGAGGGCAGAACTCCTGAACTAGGCTGCTCCTATCTGGCTTAATTTGCTCCTGAACTGGGTGCATGTGTAGGCATGCACCCAGAAGAATTTAATGTGCTTGATTTTACTGCACAGTAAATTCAGGAACATTGATTGCACATGTAGACATACCCAATGATTCTTGCTGGTGTCCACAAAACTACTTAGATACCTAGATTAATTAGATACTGGCCTAATGTTCTGAAAAGATACCTAGTCAACTAAACTTCAGCTACTGAGCATGATCAGAAAGGAAGCAAACCAGTCACTTAGACAACTCACTACCAACTAATCTGTTGCAATCCAAATCAGTACTAGGAAACTGGGGCTCCCCCTGTTTCAGGGGGCTGTTGCAGGGGGGGCAGAACAGGACAGGAGCAGCCCTGGCCTGAGTTGCTCCTGTCAGGCACAATTTGTTCCTAACAGGGGCACATGTGTAGACTTGAATTCAGGCACATTAATTGCATGTGTAGACATACCCACTGATGACCTAATTTTGTTCATATAGAATTAAAAAAAAATATTAAAACAATAGCAACCTGAAGCCAAATATCTGAAAGAATAAGTTCTGGTCCTACAGCAGCCCTGTACATTCTATTTCCCCCCCACCCCCAGAAGCAAAATAAATACCCATTTCTCAATTTCTTTAAATTCTGCTTAAATCCCCAGTTCCTTAGAGGAAGTCAGTGCTGCTGAAATGATTCCATCTGCCCCCAGGATTCTTGGCTGTTCAGTAGGCCAACTTCAACAGGAAATATCTTCCATTTTGCCTCTCTTATAGACCAGTGGTTTTCAACCTGTGGTCCATGGACCCCTGGGAATCTGCAGACTGTGTCTAAGGGGTCTGTGAAAAATAACTATGATCAATCAAAAGTAGGTAAATACCCACACTTATAATTCAAAAGAGTCCATGCTTCCATTTGAAATTTCCAAAGGGGTCCATACCCCCATTTGAAATGTTTTAGAGGTCCACAAATAAAAAATGGTTGAAAACCACTGTTATAGACTTAGCACTCATAGGTGGTAGGACACTCACATAGGACACGAGAAATGTGGGTTTGGTACTCTCAGAATGTAAAGGAACTAGAATTCTGCTCTCTTTCTTCGTGGAAAAAGTATTCTTACAACTTGACCACAGGACAAAAAAGCCATGCTGGTTTATGGACTCAAAAGGACATTGAGATAATATTCTAACTAGCAAGAATTCATTAGCCTAGTGGTTAAACAGTTGCTTAAGGAGCAGTTGATCCAGGTTGTAGGACCCTTCATTGATAGGGGAGATGAGTCTGCATGACTACCATTGGGTAGAGCTCTCCCCAGCCCTCCTCTTGAAGTTGGTCATTTGAGCAGCCAAGAGAGTAACGCATTGGGGCAGGGATGGATCCAGAGTGGATAAAGCGGCATGAAGTGGACCACACTGAAGAAACCCCAAAGCACATCAGAATTCCTCTGTTTCCCTTCATGCTCAAAGGCATATTCCCTTCTTTGCCCTTTCCCCTCTTCAACTCACCCCCAATCTGCTGTTCTGCTTTCCCTGCTGTCCTGGGAGCAGGAGAGCCTTCAAAGCCACTCCTGCCTGATTCAGCCAGGCCACCTGGGGCTCTTCTTAGCTGGAAAAAGTGGCAGCAGACACGTGCCAGGAGAGTCCCCCTTCTCATGCCTGCTCTCAGTGGACAGGGTAGGGTGGGGGAACCCGCCGTCCCACCCATCATCACTGCTGCTAGTCTCACTCTTCCCAGCTGAGTTCAGCCTCCATGCAGCCTGGATGGAACAAGCAGGGACAGCTTTGAAGCTTCCCTTGCCCCCAGGACAACAGGGAGAGTGCTGCTGGCAGGAGAAGTGGGGAGGGAAGGGGAAGGGATGTGCATTTTAGCACAGAGGGGAAAAGGGTTTTTTCATTTGTTTTGGAGACTTGCAGAGACTCCCATGACATGATCTGTCCATACCAGTGGGTAAGGGGGTAGGAGGCTGGGAGCAGAGCAGTGCAGCCACCCCTGCAATATAAGTAGCTGCTCCTATATCCCCCCTTTGCCAAATCCTGAATCTTCTCTGGTATGTGGGTCACTGAATTGAGGGGTCTCCCTGGAAGGGAGGAAGCACTAACTTCTAGACTAGCTTCAATTGAACAGAAATGGTCCCTGTTCTTTTTTTATCCAGTGATTACAAGGTTCAGTGAATAAACTTCAGGAGCAGAGGTGAGAAATGTTCGGTTGATGCTTAGCTTTTGGCTTGAACACTATCTTGGGAAGCAGGACAGAGAGGTATAAACTTTTGTAAAGAACCTAAATTAGTCCCTTAGAAAATTCTCTAATTTGATAGGGTATTGGCCTAAAATGTGGAAGCCCCCCACCTTCCTTCGGTACAACCACCTTACATCCAACAAATATGCATGTGGGTAGGTTCCATCCCAGCATAAAAGCAGAACCCAAACTGTAAATATGTGCTATATATTGTTACTTAGGCATATCAGTGCCATTTAGGCAAAGTTGAAATACAGTTTGACCCTTAAGCTTGTTCTTAAGTGCTTTGACAAGTCTAAATATTAACAATAGTTCCTGTTCTACAACTTTTTAATTGTCTTAGAAAAAGGTTTGAACTTAGCCTTTATTTCATTTTTTTTAACTTGAACCCAAGAAATCACTTGTTGTATATAATGGTAACCCTAACATTTTTTATTATTATTTTTCAATGTGTATTATTCTGTATTACTACTATTACTATTACAGCTATTACTACTTCTGAATTAGATCCTTACTATTTAACCCGGTTTTTATAGATGAAAGAAATAATCCATTTTAGGTAACATGACTTGAATTGTTCTTAAATGTTTGTAGTTTTCTATTTGTTTGTTTTTGGATGACACTTAATACAAATAACATTTTATTGTCAAAATGTAGCAGACAATGCTAGTCCATATATTTAGGCATCCAGCAAAATAAGTAG
This sequence comes from Caiman crocodilus, assembly GCA_030014935.1. Taxonomy (NCBI): domain Eukaryota; kingdom Metazoa; phylum Chordata; order Crocodylia; family Alligatoridae; genus Caiman; species Caiman crocodilus. The sequence goes on along the minus strand of JAGPOW010000261.1, from coordinate 216,416,126 downwards.
ACCTGTGTAAAATACTTCATAACCCCGTCAAGGAATCACACCCAGGACTGGAATGTTTCCAAAAGAGAAAACTTTTTCATTCAGAAACTCTCTCTTCACTGCATTCCAGAATGGATATGAGATGAGAAATGTTGGTCTCTGGGAACATCTACACAAGATGCTTTTCTGTATATTAGACTAATCTAATGCAGAGAAAAGCATCACCATCTATATAAGCATGAGACTTACTGCACCGTGCATTAGGCTAATGCACCATTTGCTAGTACCAGGACATAAAGGTACTAGATTAATGGTGCTTTAGCTAGTGCACAGTAGCGTGTGCGTAAATGCTGACAGGGAACAATTTTCTCTCTGTCAGCCCAGGCAGCAGGGGGCCTACTGCTGCCTGGTTATGTCTTGATGCTAGGAGAGTTGTGTTGGCAGCAGGGATAGGTGTCTCCCTGTCAAGTGGGAATCAGGACCTGTCCAGATCCCCATGTGACTGAGATAGATGTCCCAGCAGCCAGGACTGCTGCATCCCAGCCATATGGAGATCAAGTTTGAACCTAATCCCCACATACGTAGGAGGAGCATTTCTGCTCCCTGGGGATGATGTCTGCCAGCTACATGGGGATTGGGAGGGCCCCCATCCCCATGTGGTTGGTAGGCAGTGTCCCAGGTACCCCCTGCCAGCCCTGGGGCTGACACCTGGGAAGCCTGGGGCTCCCCCTGGCTGTTGCAGGGGGGGCAGAACAGGACAGGAGCAGCCCTGGCCTGAGCTGCTCCTATCAGGCACAATTTGTTCCTAACAGGGGCACACATGTAGACGTGAATTCGGGCACATTAATTGCATGTGTAGACATACCCACTGATGGCCTAATTTTGTTCATATAGAATTAAAAAAAATATTAAAACAATAACAACATGAAGCCAAATATCTGAAAGAAAAAGTTTTGGTCCTACAGTAGCCCTGTACATTCTTTTTTTCCCCCTCAGAAGCAAAATAAATACTTACCCATTTCTCAATCTCTTTAATATCAACATGTTTTTGTTAGAATATAAATCATCAAGGGTTATTTTGGTTTCATAGGCATTTCATTTCCAACTCATTAAAAAATTTAGACTAATCAGTAGTGTTTAAAATCTTAGTAATTTTGGAGTTACAATCAATGCAGTTAGATTACCATGCAGTTCAATATTACAAATCACTAGCAAATCAGTACACCCAATGTTGTGAAGTACTCTTATTTTGCAATAAGTATTGTCTCATGCTGCTCTTAAAACATTCAGAGATTGAGAACATTGAGTGTCTGGTTTCTGGCTGCATTTTGTCTGGTTAATGGTAGGGACTTCACTTTTATTTGCTTCTGTGTTATGGTATTCAGCAATTAATATTTAGTTACTATTTTTTTTCTGTTTAAGACATTTAGATTCAGCTATACATTACTGAAAACTAAATAAAATGAATTCATATTCTTGGGATCCAGGCAACACTGCCTGGTTTATTTCTGGTGACATCAATGGAGTTGAATCAGGGATTAATTTGACCATTTGACTCCAGTGCAAATTATGGACTTCAATATAGTTCTAATCCTATTTGTGGCATGATCATCACTGCGTTGTCTGAGTACCTAGGGATGGATGTGACTTATTTTTCCTGTTAAGAACTTCATATGGAAACATCAAGATTCAACCCCTGGGACCCACTAAATGGTTAAGACTTGAATTTATGGTGATTGAGTGGTTTGAGAAGCCTTTACTCCTATACAGCATGAGACAAAAAACATTTAATCAAGATACCAAGATTCCTCTCCCCCTTTGGGCCAATAACAGAATGTTTCACATACTATTTTGCATTAAAATAATTTCTCTGTGCTGTCTATCCTATTACTCAAGTGTTTTCATAAAAAAACAAAGTGCTTCTATTAGACTTTTCAACCACAATTCTTTATTGTTGATTCTCTACTTTGGTTGCAAAATGATGTTTCATTTGTATTGGGAATTTAATTGCCTGAGCTGGGGGCACCATATAAACTTTAAAAATATCAACTTCTTAGTATATATCTAGTCATTTTTATTTACTCAAGTTTTTCAGTAGATACATTTTATTGCTAAATATTAAAATTGTTTGTTTTAGTTCACTAACAATATTAGTGTACTTTTACTTTAAAGAAATCTTTGTTTATCTTCTGTTATGACTAAAACTAAATTCTTTTTATTTAAATGAAAAATTAAAAGTTGACTCAAGCTCAGATGACTCTACCAATTACTCTTAATAAGCAGGGTGGGAGGAACATTCAGCACAAGAATAAACAACTGTTGTCCTTATTTCAAATTATTTTTCTCATTGTATAATGTTTTATTTCATTGTTAATATCCCACACTTTTTATTACAATGCTCATTATCAGGGGAAGTGATGTCACAGAATGAAACCTTTTTAGATACAGTTCAAGAATGAGGAAATAGAAACAGGTTTACAACGAATTAAAAAAAACCCCTTAAAATAAATATTAAATGCCACCCAGTTCTCAGCCAGCCTGGCAAGTGGAAACAGTCTGCATTAAAACTTGAACTAAATTACATACTTGGTTTCTATTTTCTTTTGCTATATATTTATAACTAAAAATACAGTAGTTTTGTATTTGGTATGACTATAATTTTCAGAGATGACAATTTCATTCTGGGATTCTATTAGTGATGGAAAACATTATAACGCTTATAATAAATTAATATAATGTGCATAATTAATTAACATCTTTAGAAAGACAAAATTGCTGTTTTTCAAATTACAGCACTTACCTAGTCAATGTATCCTCCACATCCTATCCATGTGTATGTATTGAGTGTCAGCACATGATGTAGATATAATGAAGAAACACACATGCACTCATTGTATACAGCTGCATATGAGACAGGGACTGCACATTTAGTAAGGGCTGTTTGTAAGTGAATACAACCCCAGTCATATTTTCCAAATTCTTCATCCTGCCCTTCCCCATTGAACTCTTTCCCATCCCACTGTCAGCTCGAGAATCCTCAGCCAGTCTCAGCTTACCCCAGACTGCTTTACTCCATGTTCCCAGTTTCCTTGCCCTTCCAATCATATCTTCTCCCTTATTTTACTGTGATCTGATCTGCCCCTCTCTCCCACGTATGGTGGTTTCCAGTTTCCCCAAGCCATTTTTCTTTGTGCCCAGTCTAAGTGTCTCTTCCAGCTTTTTGGCCCAATCCCTTCATCCATCCATTCTCAGTTGCTTCCCTCATCTCAGGTCCTTGTTCTAAGTATCACTTGAGCCCATCTTCATTCCCGTTTCATGGTTCTTAGTCCCTATCTCCTTGCCCAACCAATCCCAAATTCAATGTAAAAAAACCTGTCGATTCAATCCGTTTCCCTTGTAAGTGGTACCCAGTCCTCCTATTTTCTTCCTTTCTCCCAGTTCTAGTTTTCTTGTTCAAACTATTCCAGCCTCACCACCTTTTAAGATTTTCATTCTCCTTTCCATCCCCAGTCCTTCAGTCCCATTCTCTGAGGCTCCTAATACCTATTTACTTCCTATGCTTCCCCCTTCTGTGCTTGAATTAGTTGGTTTCCTCCTGTTGCTTCATGTAGCTTGGACATAATGGGGAGGGTACTGAGAGCATAGGAAAGACAATTTCTTTCTTTTCAGCTTAGGTTTCTAGATACTGCATAACTTACACAAACCTAGAGCCTGCTCCACCTTTGCAGACAAATGTTCATCACAGACAGAATCTTCAAGGAATTAAGTTGTTAATATCCAAGAAAACTCTTTGTAGCATCTGCTAACAGTGCTTGTCTCAAATGCTTATAATTTGCCCATGTCTGGGAATATTTTTATAGAGATGGTAAATTGACATATCACTGACATAAAAGGCACCCCATACCAAATTTCCACCCCTGCTTCGAAGACTGGGTTTGGTTAGGGCTCAAAGAAAAAGTAGCTAGACCTTTGAATGTAAGCAAAACTTTGTCCCTCTGCCCCAATTTAGTATTAAAAATGACTGAAGTATTTTGGCTGAGATAAAAAAGGGGAATGGATGGGGGAGAATTTTAACTAAAATAGTTAAAGTTTAGTAACATTCTGAACAACTGAAAGAAGGTTTGTGTATGAGATGTTTCAGGCAACTCTAATATATTTATTTATGTATATGTAATTTGTATAAATGCTCTGATGCCAGCATTTTCTAACACATTTCAGATAGTAGTATTTTTCCCAAATCTTCCAGAAAGAAGCAATCTGAAATTGGCAGGGGAAAAAAATATCTCTAAGTCACATAAAACAGATTAGAAGACTACACAGGATTCTCCTAGTGTAAAATCCTAATTTAAGATAAGCAGTGAAGATACACATATTATTTCTGCTGTGTGGATCACTCTTGCTGCTCATGTGATTTTATTACTTACTCTGTTAAACATAGTAGCAGCTGTCCTCTTTTTACACCTCTAGGGAAAAAAATCAGAATGGATTATTCAAAAGATTTAAATCCCTTTGAGACATGGCCCTTCCAGCAATACTATAAATTCTTTTTCACTCCAAGGTTAGATGCTATGTTGGCCTTGATTTAAAACCCAGGATTCTGTGGAAAATGGCAATGATATCCAGCTCTGACAAATTGAATTGGTCTCGAGGTATTGAATGATGACTAATAAATCTGAGACTTGATCCTGAAACTTTTCTACACATTCAATGAGTCTCTTCTGAAGGTATTTGAGATACTGTTAAAAAAATCATGTTATACCAATGATCTATTTAATTGACTTAAGCCACATCTAATATTTTCCTTCAGTATAGAATAGAAAACTTTAAAGATGTTTGAGTGAATATAGCTAGCCAGTGTGTTAGCTACAATTAAAAATTGTTTCAGATCAAATCCACAAGACATTCCTTTCTGCTATTTCCTACAAGGAGGATTTTAAAATGTAGATAAAGGGGATTACATGAGCTATATTATCAGGGCATTGAAAGCATTCCCTTTGTTCCTATATGTTCTAAGACTGAGGCGTTCATGTACGTTCTGCATTTAAAATAGAATCAGTAAGTGTAAGACTTATGTTTTGCTAGTGTGACAATGTATCAGCTCATAGACTCTCTTATAGTGATCATGACAGTTTTTCAGCCTTGTCATATGTACTGAATGAGCCATTAAGTAAATTGTTTCCATAAGTCCATCGCTTTATCTATTAAGATATTGGAAATCCTATATTAATTATAGTGTATAATGAAAGTAGAGATCAATAAATCACTGCATAACGAACAACAGCCTTTCTGTCCACCTCCACCAAATTACAGCATATTTTTAATAATAAATGAAAAGCCAATTAGATATGTTCTCCCTACCTACCTACCTAATTCTGGCTAACCACAAAAGGAAGAAATCCCTAAACCTTTGTCCTCTTTTAGATGGCTGCTCTAGCCATCCACTTCCTGCCTCACACTAAGTCTAATTTTTTATCCTTTTAATAGTGGCCTGTTCTCTGACTCCTATTAGTTGCTCTCACTTTTTAAGCTGATATTCAGTGATACTCCACACCCATTAAAACAGCCAGTGCATTAATTGGGAAAAAAAATCAAATAGCACTTTTTTCTGTAGAATAGAAAAGAAATAGTGTCTTAACTTGTATTTTCTGGTCCATTTTTAAAAGCAAAATGTCATAGACTGCTTCATGCCACACAATTCATACCAACACTAATCAAACCAAACTAAGCTATGGATTACAAAAAGTACCTACAAAGATTTGTTCCAGTCTATCCCTTTGCTGCCTTAGACTGTGTGAGATGTCAATGAGGTCACCCTTGTTAAGCAAAACAACAACAACAAAACTTTTAACGAGTAAGGGCTCTATTCAGAAATAAATTAATGGGTCTTTCCTAACTATCCTATGTGTATAGAAGCAAATCCTTTCACCTTGAAGAGAGCACTTTAATTGTTTAACTTCTGATGCAGCTGGCTGATATCTATGGATATGTGTTTCCTGCTTTCAGTTTTAGTGAATCATTATTGTTCTGTTCCTTAGTGACTAAGTTACAAGGAAGGAATACAAATTAAAAGTGCAATATGATCAGTAGTAGATTGATGTTACTAGTACCTATTGCCCACAGTAAAACTGGTTCTTTCATGTCTGAGTCACTATTAATGAAGAAATTCCTAATTTCAGAAATACCACCAGCCCCACACGTTAGGACAGATGTATCTATCTGCTATAGTCTTTTCATAAATATCAGATTATAAAATAAAAGTGCGTCCAAACTATTTATGAATCCATTATTGCAACAGCTCTCCTATGACTGTGGTGATACATTCCTGAAGATTGAGAACAGAGCTGTGGACTGCATAGGTTTGGGGCATTTTATGCACAGTATAGAAGAAACTTATTATTACTGTTGAATCTGTCGCACCTTGAGAGCCTTAATTTCCACAGACTCCTAGTCCATCAACCAGTTATGATGGACTAGAATGGGTTTCGGTGGTTGGTCTGTGTATTATCGGCATCGAGCGTGATGGTGTACGTGTTGGGGTACACTTCTGGTTTCACGACGGTTCCCGGAGATGGTGTG
>JAGPOW010000261.1:216376223-216403340 GCA_030014935.1 Caiman crocodilus | reverse complement strand
GCCATGCAGTCACACGCCTCATTAACACTGTGATCGTAACTCCCTCACGCTTAGAACACAATCTACTCTCATGTTCTACATCAGACTGGCATTTGGTCACTTTTTATTTAGACATACTGGTGTTTGGCCACCTTTTATTTATCACAGATTTAAGCTAGTTTAGGTCTGATTCTTCTCTTTTAGACATTTGTAAAACCAACTTTATATCACTGTGACAGCTCCCAATTTGCATTGTTGCAAGATGAGCAATAGGCTTATAATCTGTATTAATAATATTCAGGTTTCATCATTCAAAGTACCTATATTACTGTTTAGGAATTAAATTACTCATTTTAGACTACGTAGGATTTTTTCTAGGTTTTGCCTCAGTTGTTTCAATAAACAGTAGAAATATGAAACCAGGAGACTGGATTATATAAAAATGCAAGAAAAAATATTGAGCGGCTTCCTATTTATCCTAATTCACACAGACTTTAGCCTGGAATAAATATATGGTAGAAATGTAGGTATGATGTGTATAATAATACAATCTATAAACCCAGCCTAATTCCATTACATATAAGATTTTAATTTTTCTGGTGAGCGCTAGAAAACAAGTGACCTGGGTTGGGTAATAAATTTTACTAAAAAGTATATAGTTCAACTGGAACTAAACTATTAACTGACTAATGAATGAGAAAATGCACAGCGCTGTTTAAGGCAGTAAGTCTGTAGATATAACAATTTTTCAAGGCTTGGTAAAGGATATGATCATAAATTAGATGCTGCTGCATCCATTCTTCATGGATCTTTCAGATCTTTGATTTCAATAACTACAATGATGAAGGAACTAGATGCTGAAGGAAAGTTGTAAAGATGTTACAATACATTCAGCTTCAATCAACATTATACATTACAATGGGATATGCCATGACTATTTCCCCCCTCTTTACTCATTATGGTTATGGCAGCAAAATTCACTATAGTTTCGACCTTTGAAGTTTATTTTTTATTTTCAAAAAATCTTAGAGGTGAACAACTTTTCAATTTTATTGACAACAAAAAAGAACAGAGCGTTAGTGACTTTGACCAGCATTTGAATAGAAAAAAAATAGTTGGGAAAAGCGTTTTTCCTTTAAAAGCCCAATGGAATTTCAAAGAGAGGTAGAATAATGCAACATTTTAAAATCAAATATATTTATCTATCTTTAGCTTCCTTTACTTTCATCTTCCTTTTAGGAACCATATCTGAGTAATCGGAGCTCAACCTTACAGTATTTTCTTCTGGATAGTATCTCCAGTCATAAAAAATACAGTTTTTGATAACTTTTTCTGCTGCTAGAGAATCATGGAAATATGATTTCAGTTTCTGTTGCTTCAAAGAACATCCTCATGTCCAATAGTTCAGATTAGGCACCTAACTTCAACTAATGTAAATTAGCCAATTTACATCTGGAGAGAAGCTGGCCCTATGTGTGTTGTGCATGAAATATATTAACTTTTTGTATTTACTGGACATCTGCCCTACATAGTTTTGCAAAAGGCTCTGAACATTTGAAGGCATTGTGTGTATCAATTAAACACCTTAGTACTGGAATTCTCCATAATCCTTAAAGCAGGAAAAGGAAGCAAAACTCCAAATGTCAGAAGAAACCAGGGCAGACAAAGATTAATTCTTCATATGAAAAGGAGTTGTAGACTGTAGGGATATGTCAGGGGTGCTTTCCCAGTGTACAGTTTGGTAGAGATTTGGCAGCATTTTAACCCAGAGAGTGATTAAGGGGAGACTGCTGTACCTTAGGCAGACCATTAGAGTTTTTCAAGGTATACCAGCCTCTGAAAGCACAACGATAATTTAAACTTGTCTGCTCTTTCTGGGTTGCAAATTCTGCTATACGTTTCTAAGGGTATAATTACGCAGCACAATGCCATGAGGTGTAGCAACACTCCAGCTGCCTCTACATAAACTATCTTGGGTACGGAAAACAATATTCCCATATTAGTACAATGCTCCACTTAGGGTCTTGTCACATGGTAATTTCAGGAGTCTCCTAGGGCTCTTAACCCCTGGGCTGTCTGCACATTAACACCTGAAACTGGATTTAAGCACTCCCTATGTAGCTCAAAGTTATGCCGCTGCAGGATAATCTCTGATCTGTTATCCAGTTTGAGTTCCACTAAGGTATAGCCACTCTAGGCTACACCTTAGTGTAAATACCCCACCTGCCCCCACTCTCCTGCTGGCCCAGACTGGGCCCACTGGCTCACCCCCTGCCTTCCCCAGCACCCCAAAACTCTGCTCAATGCTCCCCACTGTCCTTTTCCCCCGTTTACTTGTAGCTCCCTGCATTGTCTGTCCTGAGGGAGCAGGCCGGAAAGAGTTAAGCTGCTTGCCCAGTTGTCTTCTCTGCCTGCTTCCCTGGAACAGACAATGCAGGCAGCCACAAGTAAGTAATACCACAGTGGCTGGGGAAGGTGTATGGGGGGAGGGACCTGGGGAGCCCCAGGGGACAGGGAGCAGGGAGGAAGCTTGGAAGAGGGGGAGGTATTCTTATGTTTCAGTCCTCCAGGTCCCTGTTGGCGTGAAGTGTGACTGCTCCAAATTTGAGCTATTACTAACACTGATAAATATCTGTGCAGATCATAGGTAAGGTGTAATAAGACCCATAGTTTAATTTACACCACATAGACCTGTGTTCTATTACAGGCCCCTGGGAGACATGCAACTAAGTGTACCATGGGAGCTGATGCACAATCCTCATAATTGCACTAACTGCCATGCTACACGTGCGTGGAAGGAGGTATGATTTTGGAATCAAGCATCAGATCCCATTATACCTAATCACAATCTGGAGCTCCTCCTGAACAGGCAAGTAGCAAGCAACTACAACTGGGAACCCTTTCAGCAGATGGAGCTCCTAGCTGTAAGGGTTCACCATGATCTCCTGCAGCTGGGAGCCATCAGCTGATCCCAGCTCCATCATGCCATTAACTGTGCCCAGGCCATCAGCTGTCAGCTGATCCAGACCTCCTAGCCATGGTGGTGCACCTCTATCTGTTGAAGACTCTCAGCCTCAGGGGCACAGGAGCACATGATGCATTTCCAAGCCTGGGAGCTTGGATGAAGTGACAGCTGATGGCCTGGCCCCACTTTCAATTAAAGGCATGGTAGGAACCAGCCACCACAAAGTTATTACACATTTTTGTGTAACACCTTTGGGGTTTATTCCTTGTTTTGCCAAAAAACTAATTCCTTTAACGTGGCTGGGTAAAAACTTAAGACATGATTAACTGGTCAATCATGTCTTATGTCTAATGCTTATTAGGGGCCTTAGACTATTTCTTTTCCTTGAGCTCTGTTGTATAGAACTAACTCTGGTAACTCTAGACACCGCAATGTGCACTGTAAACATGGCCTAAAAAGCCATTACTTATCTCACCAATTCATTCCTGAAATTTTGTGCCAATCTCATATTTTATTTAAGTTCTGGGCTGCAAACCCTAACCTTCCTTTGCAGTTTTTGCTTCTGCACATGCTTCTTGAATACATGTATTGTGTTATTAACTCTGTTTAATTAAAGAATAATAATAAAAAAATCCTGAAATGCCTTTTAGAAAATATGTTTTCAGGGGGAAAAAAAGTCCAAACTATTTTTACTTAAAAATAAAAATTAGTCCCCCCAAAAGATCTAAAGGTTTCTCAGAACCTCAGAAAATCCCTGCAGGTGCCCCTTCCTTACCAAGAACAACCTCATATATCCTTTAACACACTGTGTAATGAAAAAGAGTAACTACTACAACATAAAAGATTTTTAATCATCCAAAGTAGTGGCTCTGTATTACAAATCAAGGAGCAACTGATTTTACATAGTAGATAGAATAGAAGTGCCTTGAGGCAAATCCAAATCCAAATTGTACTGTTATAAAACTATGCAGCTGAATTTGATTCACTGTGAGGCTTAAACATGCCTTTCATAACAATTCTATATGTAAAATGTTTCTTTTTTAATATAATAAATTAAAATGTACCTTTTATTATTAACCCTCTAATATCAAGATGTAAAAGCAAATCTCCTGCTCTATATTCCAGACTCAATTTATCTTATTGATTTTAATTCCTGCAGTGCCATATATGTTGTTGTTAAAGGGATGCTTTGGAATATCAAGCATGGAAGACCAGCATATAACCTAACTGTGTCACTTGAACCCAATTGTTGAGCTCAAGGGGCACAGGTACAGAAGGAGTGATCATCAAATGGAAATCTATACCTTAGGCATACTATAGACAGGGTCTTTATACCAGGCCTCTTGAGTTCTGTGTTTACCTGGATTTGGTGTCCTATAACCAAATGGTGTCCTATAACCAAAACCTAGTGGGACACCACCCCAGTGGTTCAATCAAATAAGAAAGGTTGAAGGAGGTGGGACGAAAGAAAGGTTATGGGAAACAATGGATATGAATGAATAATTCCTCAAGGCTAGAGACAGAAGTTACACATAAACAGGTTTAAGTGATCAGAAACCAGTTCAAATCTGTAGCACAACAGAAGTTCAGTGTACTTAAACCAAGTTCAAAATGGCCAAAAGTGTTTTCAAATAAACCTGGATGGATATATTATCAGTTTATGGAACTTCTGTCCCAGACCACTTCTTAGTTCAAGTTAACTCACAGTCCCCTAGTATCCCAGGATGCTTTGCAGCCTTGGGCTGTGCTGTCTTCTCCAGGGGAGCTCTAGCTGCTGAGAAGGAGGTGGGGGTGGAAAAACTGGCTCTGGCCTAGTGGAGGCAGAGGAGTCTGTGACAGGGTTTTCCCCACTTGCCACTGAAGTGGGGACATGGCCAGATTCCCCCCTCCTCCCATGGCCAGCAGAGTGAGGCTGCTCATCCCTTTCCAGGCAGATACCAGCTGGGTTTTGTGCAGGCTACAGTAGGGGCTTAAATCCCTTCCATTGTATTCAGCTGGCCTGCCAGGGCCTGCCCATGCCCTCCTGAGTCCAAGAGGGAAAAGCCTCAGAGAGATTCTCTCCCAGCTTCTCTCCAGCCTTCTGGTCACTGCTGAAGGGAAGAGAAGGCATGCTTTGCCTGCTCCCTGAGCCACTGTAGGTATGTGGCTGCATTATCTGCATCAAAAGTAAATGTCTGTTCACTTGCTTCTCAGTTCCATCTACATAGCTCAAACTAACTTCCAAAGATTGAATCCATTCAGCCTCAGGCTTTTTGACTGTCTGTACTTAGCTCAAGAGACATTGATCCAGATATCTAAAAAGTGTGACATGGCTCACATTCTCTTTGTACATTCTCTTTGTATGAGCTATGTATACAAAGCCAGTATTCCATCCCATAGATTGGAATTACAGTTACAACATGTAGAAAAAATGGGGAAGCTTTTCAATATGATAGGTTGGGTTTTGTTTCACCATTTTCCCCCAAGCATTGGGACTATGGTGGTTCAAGCTGCAAAATAAGATTAGTTGTGCCCTTTATTTCCTCTCCCCTAGCACTGATGAATGCATCCACTGTAGTTTAAAACTGCACCTTAATTGGGCATTACACGGTTTAAATGGTTCTAAAACCTCTTTAGACACTTGTTCCAAGAGTCTTTAAAGATGATGTAAGTTAAAGGGCATTTTGACATTGTAAATGGGGTCCTTAAGTGAGTATCATTATAATCTTCTCAGACTGCAGTGGAAATAAGAATCAGGGTCCAGAGGGCTTTAGAATTGTGCTGACAGTATTAGCAAATACATCTGTTTGTATGTGCATAAACCCACATAAGACATATTTAAAGAACTTGATTAATCATCACAGAGACAAAGAGATATTTGAAAATACAATTTTAATTAATATATACCAGCTCAGAATGTATATGCAAAATAATTATATCTGGAAATATTGTGGGCACATATTTAGACACCAGTTAAACATTTTCTTAATAAGCACATACATTAAAAATCTATCAAGTAAAATCTCTGTCTTGCACCCTATCAATGATTCCTCATGGTTATTTCATACTTCTGTGCAGGTCAAGAGAATAACCAAGGTGTATGAATTCAATTAGTGAGTGTCAAACTTTTATTAATATTTAATAATCTAAAGATAGCACAGGCATCTAGGAAAAGACCAGTAAAGGACTTATGCAGCTACAAGTTATGCAGTCAGTCACCTAACTCTGATGATCCTAGAGTAAACATGGAATCCAAAAATTAAAGTTAACTGCCCATCTCCCTATAGAGTTAGTGAGGGGAGTCAGGTGCCTCAGACAAGCAATTCAAAAAAGACTACACAGTGAGTAGCTAGCACCCTGAAGTTTCATAATTGGTAGGGTCAGAAGGGACCTGAGCAGATCATCAAGTCTGACTCCCTGCCACGGCAGGAAAAGTCCTGGGATCAAAACGACCCCAGCAAGGTGTTCATCTAACTTCCTCTTAAAGACCCCCAGGATAGAAGCCAGCACCACATCGCTTGAAAGTTGGTTCCGGATCCTAGCCACCCTGACTGTGAAGTAGCGCCTCCTAATGTCTAGTCTGAATCTACCCTCTGCCAGCTTGTGACCATTATTTCTTGTCACTCTTGGTAGTGCTGAGGGGAACAGGGACTCCCCCAATACCTGCTGGTCCCCTCTGACTAGTTTGTAACAGGCCACTACATCCCCCTTCTCTTGTGGAGGCTCAACAGATTCAGGTCCCTTAGCCTCTCCTCGCAGGGCCTGCCCTGATGCCCCTTGATTATGCAAGTGTCCCTTCTCTGGACCTGCTTCAAGTTGTCCACATCCTTCCTGAAGTGTGGCACCTAGAACTGGATGAAGTACTCCAACTGCAGCCTGACCAGTGCTTCACAGAGGGGAAGGAACACCTCCTTGGACCTGCTCGAGATGCATCTGTGGATGCATGACAAGGTGTGATTGGCCTTCCTGACAACATCCTCACACTGCCGGCCCATGTTCATTTTGGCATCAATAATGATTCCAAGATCCTCTTCAGCCTCTGCACTGACGAGAAGGGAGTTCCCCAGCCTGTAGGTCTGCTGCTGGTTCTTTCTCCCCAGGTTCAGCACCTTGCACTTATCTGTGTTGAAAGCCATCCTGTACTCATCCACCCACCCCTGTAACCTGTCTAGGTCCAATTGCAGCCTATTCCTCCCTTCTAGCATGCCCACACACATCCACATCTTAGTGTTGTCAGCAAATTTGAACAGGGTGCTTTTTGCCCCTTCGTCCAAGTCACTGATGAAGATGTTGACAGTTCGAGTCTGAGGACTGAGCCCTGGGGGACCCCACTGCCCTCATCCCTCCAGGTCAAAAATGACCCATCCACCACTACTGTCTGGGTGCAGTCCTCCAGCCAGTAAGTGACCCATTTGACTGTGTAGGTGTCAACACAACAGTCCCCTAGTTTTTTAAAAACATTGGGGTGAGAGACAGTGTTGAAGGCCTTCCTAGAGTCCAGAAAGACTACGTCCACTGCTACCCCTACATCTAAGGATTTTGTGACCTGGTAATAGAAGGCCACTAGGTTGGTCTGACAGGACCTACCTCTAATGAACTCATGTTGATTGTCCCTAGGCACAACCTCCACTGCTGGCCCCTCGTGGACATGTGCCAGGATAATTCTCTCAAAAACTTACTCAGGATTGATGTAAGACTAACTGACCTTTGGTTTCCTGGGTCCTCCTTCCTCCCTTTTTTGAAAATGGGAACCACATTGGCCCTTTTTCAGTCATCTGGCACCACGCCAGAGCACCACGAATGCCCCGCAATGACCTCTGATATTTCCCTCAGCACTCTGGTGTGGAGATTTCATAGATTTCATAGACATTAAGGCTGGAAGGGACCTCGGAAGATCATTGAGTCCATCCCCCTGCCCAAAAGGCAGGAAGTCAGCTGGGGTCATAGGATCCCAGCAAGATAAGCATCCAGTTTGCTTTTGAAGGTGTTCAATGTAGGCGCTTCAACCACCTCTGGTGGCAGGCTGTTCCAGACCTTGGGGGCTTGGACAGTAAAGAAATTCTTCCTTATGTCTGTGACACAAGAGGCAGGCTCCGGGTGGCAGCGGAGGTCCTCATGTCGAATGCACACCAGGTGAGGTAACTGGGTGGTAGCACCAACCCAGGTGTGCTTGGGGTCCTGGGTAGGTGGAGCCGCGCAAGGAGAGTAGATAACTCTGGAGATGGGAGCAAAGGTAAATGCAGAAAACTTTACTTACTGGAACTTTAGAGAAACGTATGTACACAGATGAGGTGCGAGACGAGGCAAACGATCAATACAGGATACAGAGTTAACAGGTACAGGTACAAGGCGCGATACGAACGCAATGGCTGCAGCCGGATAGCAGCATACTGCAGAGCTTATCTTCAAAATCAGTGATCCCCAAATCTCAAAAGGGGAAGCCTCTGAGAACCGGGGTGGCACCACCCTAACTGAAAGCCACAGCTTTCAGAGTAGGCCTCGAACTCCTACACCTCACGAACTCTCTCAAAACGACCAACACCAACGCTCCCAACTCCTAACGTCCACACCCTCTCTAGGGCGCAGACCCTAATGTAGATTCTCCCACCAATTGAGGCGCTAGTTTGGTCGACCCTTCTAGAATCTTGTCAATCACCTAAGTAGGTCAGGCTCTTTTAACCCCTAAAGTGCAATGATGGTGATGTGCAGGTATCCTCTGCTACTCCATTGCACTGACCTTGGTCTTGTTACTTAACTTGTAAATATAACATGACAATCATAATAACTTTAACTTATTATCATGCAAGGTTGACAATCTGGCAGGAGTCACTATGCTTATCTTTGCACAATGTCCCACCTGAAACGGTCTTATAGTAGTTTATGACCATTCGACCTAGTCATCATCCCTTGGGGTGCTCTGGTGAACAAACGTTTCCCCAGATACTGGTGGTCACCCCAATAAGCTTATAGGTGGCTAGCAGATCACCCCTGAACCTGCTCTTTTCCAGGCTAAAGAGCCCCAGGGTTCTCAGCTTGTCATCATAGGGTCTGCTTCCCTGACCTCTGATCATGCACATGGCTCTTCTCTGGACTCTCTCAAGCTTCTCTACATCCTTTTTGAATTGTGGAGCCCAAAACTGGATGCAGTACTCCAGCTGTGGCCTCACTAAGGCTGAGTACAAGGGGAGAATGACGTCCCGGGATTTGCTTGAGAAGCATCTATGGATGCAAGCCAGCATTTTCATTGCTTTACTAGCCGCAGCATTGCATTGCAGGCTCATGTTCATCTTGTGGTCAAGTCTCTTTCTTCCTTAGCGCTAGCCAACATAGCACTGCTGAGCCTATAAGGATGCTGAGGGTTTTTCTTTCCAAGGTGGAGAACCTTACATTTATCAGTATCGAACACCATCAGATTCTTGTCCGCCCACTTGCTGAGCCTGTCCAGGTCAGCCTGGATCATTCGCCTGTCTTCTGGTGTGGATGCTGTGCCCCAAAGTTTGGTGATCATCAGGACCAGTTGATTTAAATATATCCAGTCCCTCCAGAAGTTCCCTGACTGGATTCTCACTGACCCTAGGCCTGGGTGCACCTCCCCTGGGGCTTGAGGGGATCTCAGCGGGTGGGCTGATCCAGTCCCTGCTGAGGAAAATGGAGGCAAAGAAATTATTAAATAGGTTAGCTTTGTCATCTGGTTTGATGACCAGATTTCCTACCGTGTCTTGCAGAGGCCCCACATTACCCGGCACCTTCTTTTTACCTCCTATGTATTTAAGAAAGGACTTCTTGTTGTCCTTTTTAAAGTTTATAGGAAATTGGTTAGATTATACTTGAATTGGGCCTTTTTCCAGCATGGGTTTCAATTGTTTCAGGATTTTCCATATAGGTTCCAGGGAAGAATTGTATGTCATAACTAATGGTGTGCAATTCTTTTTTGTACTGCAGCAATTCTTCATGTGGTATCCAGGTGGCTCTTTCAAAAGTATAATCCCTGGATAAGGAAATGAAGTTAGTTGATAGGAAATTCTAATGACTAGGTTACATATGAACTCTGACCCACCTGTTGGATTAACTGGACTCAAAGATGCAAACAGGCTTTTTGGGATCTAAAGGCTTGAGGATAGATGCCCCAACTATTATTTCAATGAAGTGAACTTTTACCATGTGCCCATTAAAAGAGAAGAAGCTGGTGACAGTGGTGGTGTCTATCTTTAATATAATACATAGTAGTTAGAACAACAACGTTCTTTGGTTAAATGTGATGTATTTTATTAGACCAACTAAACAGTTAGAAAAATAGTTCTTTGCAAGGTTTCAGGCATAAACATCCTTCTTCAGGTATGGGAGAGAGTCTGCTGTTGGTTTGAGTGCTCTCCTAGGTAGATTGAAAGCCAAAATGGAAAAATATAGGTCTATGAAAATGCAAATGTGTGATAGACAATAGGTGGGATGCAGGGAGGGAAGAGGGATGTTGACCTGGTGAAAGAATGCAAAACTTGGGGAATGCAGGTAGTAAACTGTAGAGAGGTTACCTGAGGTTCTCAGATGGCAGGCAGGTTATAATGTGCCGTAAATCCAATGTCTATATTTAATGCATGATTTTTTTGTATCTAGTGGATCTATGAAGTGAAATTTGTAGGCTCATCTATCAAAGGTGTTATTTAAATTCGACTTGAGGATTAGAACTAAGATATTAGAGAGAGAGTTGTTGTCTTGTGAAAAGTGTGGACCAACAGTAACTGGATATTTTTGTCTTTGATGGAATTTTGGTTTGTGTTTATTCTGGTATGCAGTTGTTTGGCTTCTCCTGCATATTTTCCACCAGGGCATTTAGTACACTGGATAAGATATATTACATTTTTGGAGGTACAGGTGTAAGATCCAGGAATGGTGATGGCTTTGTTGTGTGATTATTGTAGTAGTGGTGGAAATGTGTTGACAGGTTTTATATTTCTTATCTTGGCATGATCTTGATACATTTGGTATGATTTGGGCCACAGGAAGTTTGCTTCTGGTGATGAGGTTAGCAAGGTTCAGTGCTTGTTCAAAGGCCTGGATGGGTGGTTTTGGAGAGATCTCTTTGTGATTTGGGTCTTCTTCCAGTGTGGGTTTCAATTGTTTGAGGGTTTTCCATATAGGTTCCAGAGCAGGATTGTATGTCATAACTAATGTTGTGCAATTCTTTTTGTACTGCGGCAGTTTTTCATGTGGTATCCAGGTGGCTCTTTCAAAAGTATAATCTATCTCTCTGCAGGAGTGTCCCTGTTGGGTGAAAGCCTTTTTGAGATTTGCTAGGTGATGATCACAGGAATTCTCCTCAGCACAAATTCACT
Source organism: Caiman crocodilus (assembly GCA_030014935.1). NCBI lineage: Eukaryota > Metazoa > Chordata > Crocodylia > Alligatoridae > Caiman > Caiman crocodilus. The sequence continues at coordinate 216,392,087 of JAGPOW010000261.1, read as the reverse complement.
GGTATTGGAGGGCTTGGCTGTAAACTACAGCTTCCTTGGTTTGCTTAGGATGATTCCTGGTTCTGTATGGATATGTATGTTGTTCTATGAGTTTCTTCTACATGGTGGTTTGTATTTCACCATTCTGGATATTGACCATAGTGTCTTAAAAAGGAGATGTTGGTGCTGAAGTACTCAAGAGAGTCTGATAGAGGGGTGATGATTATTGAATCTGTGATGGAAATCAATCAGAGAATGCAGGGTTTTGGTTCAAATGATAAAGATGTCATCATTACATTTTAGGCATAGCATTGGTTTGATGATGCAGTTCTTGAGGAATTCTTCCAGGTGGGTCATAAAAAGGTTGGGATATTTTGGAGCCATTTTGGTGCCCATAGCTGTGTCTATGGTTTGGAGGAAGTTCTGTTTACTGAAACTAAAGTTGTTGTGTGTGAGGATGAAGTATATAAATTCAGTATCTCTCTGGGTAAATTCAATTAAAAACGTACCCAGAAAGCAAAAAATCTGAATTCTATACTCTCCTCAGCATGAAAGGATTCAAATATTCACATATTCCAACTCCAAAGCCCCATGCTATGGGGCCTAAGGAGGAAGAGAAGGGAGATGTTAAAAAAAAAGATCATTTTGCATCCTTCCTGTTGAAGCTGTGCCACTCTTACATATGTATGTATTTGCAAGTTCATACACCCTGTGGCGCTGAGCCACCCACCTCACTTTGCCCGACCACCTTCCAGGCTCTGAGTACCTCCCTGGGGGTGCCTCACATCTAGCCAACCCCTTTTCTGGAGCACACCTGCTAGCCTGAAGATAATGCTGCCACCACCCAGGGCCTGGCCTGATCCTAGCACTGTGCTCCCTGGGAAACACAGGCCTAGTAGTCCTTGAGAGTACTCAACCCGCTTCAGGAACTCGGGGTGCTTCTCTTAGTCTGAAGCACAAATAGTAGGCTCCCTTAGTCAGCTGAACCAAGGAGACCCCAAGGCATAATCTAGACCCACTCCCACTAAGTCTCCCATGCTAGGTACAAAGGAGAATTTTACTTGTTACAAGAAGTAGGTTTGGAATAGGATACAGGGTTAAGCAGTATCAGAGAAACCCCATAGGAAAAAAAAAACAACCCCCTCCCCCAGCCCAATATCAAAATTTATTCTTGAAAATACCCAGCTGGAAGCTGTTAGCAGCAGTCCCTCAGGACAGAACTTCCTTTGGTGAAAATTGTGCTCTTAATCTCTCTTTAAAAAAATGAAACACTTCCTAGCCATGTAAGTAGCCTTTTTGCCCCTTATGTGTAGGTTGAGATGCTACTTCCCTTGTACAGGAGGCTTTAGGTGTGCATGGACAGAGGCTGAACATGTCCAGTAGGACACACATTGGCCCAACAGGTATGGAGCTAAAAATGTACCAGCGCATGTAAATCTCAAAAATATATCCTATCAGAAACCTATGGCTGGGTGTTTGATGCTGGAGAAGGAGCCTTTTATGTTTTAGACAACAGGGCATTTTATCAGAAAGTTCACAAGCAGAGTTCTTCTCATGAGGAGTCTTTTGAACCTCTGTGTCTCTGACATCTGACCACAGTGGGTTAGGCAGCATATAGAATTTTTCTTTCTGAAGCTGGCAGCCAAAAGAGGGATATATGTGTGCCAGGGGAAAAAGAGCAAGCTATAAGGTGTGTGGGTCCCCTTATGGAAAGAAGCAGGCCCTGGGTTCTTCCCCACTACCCTCCATCCAATGACTTTTATATGTAATGTGTAGTGGCTCAGTGTAAAAAGAGTATTGGGGAAGATATTGGATGACACCTACCTTGTTCTGTGACTGTTACAACATTGTTGGGAACTCAGAAAGAAACAGGCTCAAAACCCCACTGGGCAAGGGAGGGGGTTAAAATTTATTTTTCCTGGGTCAGTGTCCTAACTCTTTAGCTACTGAAGAATAGGAAGGGTCAACACCTCTTTTTCTGGACCTAAACACAGGTATACACAAGTTAAAAACCTTTTCTAACTATTTCCTACTTGCACAGCTGTGACTTGCCACTAGGTGATTGGAGACCAGGGATCTGACTAAGAGCTACAGCTGTGAGTTAAACTACATGGCTGGGGACCCAGGAACAGCTTTTATACCTGTTTTCAGTGGGAATGTGTGAGAGATGGGTTGGGGGTGGGGGAACATGAAGCTGGGAGGCAAAGAGTTCATTGGATGGGGTTGGGTAATGACATGGGAGATGGCAAGGAAATGAGGGTGTGGAAAAGGTGGGGAAATGCAGGCAGTCAGACACTGAAAGATAAACTAAAGCAAAGTAAAAAATAAAGAATTTTAAGAAGTAATGAGGAAGTAAACTAAAGGAGTTCACATTTTAATAAATTGGAATTTGGGATTGGGATGTGGGGGTGCTGGTTGTACTTTTGGTGGGGCTGGGAGATGGGAGAAGTGAAGGAACATACTGTTCTGGAGCTACTACCCCGCTCCCTGAAGGAAGCTCCAGCTCATGGGGACTTCATCTGACACCCTACCCAGTTCCCCTTCAACTCCAGGACCCATCCTGGACCATGCCCTGCAACATGGCTAAATAGCATGTGTTCTGCAAGCTGTTGCACCTCTATGGGCTAGGAAATCATACCCCACAGCTAGGGACAGACAGTCAAAAAGCCCAAGGCTGAATTGATCTAATTTTTGCAGGCTTCTGTAAGGTCCTTAAATAGAATCAGTAAGAAAGTGAGCTCATGTTCACTTTCTTACTCGTTCTATCAGTAAGTTCTATTACCCATGAAGCAGGAAGGGAAGAGGGCATGTCTTCCCCTCTCTCTCCATGCCTGGAGCTGGTTCCCCTCGCCATATCCCCTCCTCAGTCTGGCTAGCTGAGAAAGGGACGTGTGAGGAAACCCTCCATTCTGCCTGGCACTGGACTCCCAGCTGGGGTCTTCCTGGTGTTGGGGAAAGGAGGACGGGAGAACCCCCTGCAGGGCAGTTCTCCTCCCCCACACACCATCCCTGGTAGATGATGTGCTTCTGTGGTCCAAAGCCAGGTAGGGGGGGCGCTGTTTCCCCCCTCCTTCCTCAGCTGGGGCAGGGGGCATGGCTGGTTGATCCAGCCAGCTCTTGGCTTGGGCAGGGGAAATAAAGCCTGCACTGTGGACTTTACCTTGAATGCTAGAACACTGTACTGTATACCTCTAATCCATGACAACTGTGAACTCATTCCCAATCACTGACATGTGGGAATGGTTCAATTGTAACATGTGTCCACACCCTAACAGTTATTCCCAGTGAGCTTCTTGAGTCTCTGTGCTAATGCTTGTACTGTATTGATGGCATCACTTTTGTTGCAAGCTAAGGAAGATGAATCTATCATGGTCCATCCCTTGAAGATTATGTGTTTTGTCATATTCTAAAACATCCTTAAGGGTAATTGTTTCTCACTGGAGGGTGATTGTGTTTTGTATTAATAGAGAATACAGTGAGCCAATGTGATTACTGATTAAATTGAGCCACTGACATGCTGACATTGCATCATCCATAGCTGACCTGAAACAGAAAGTCTGATAATCTATATGATCTCCAATCAACTCCAGAATACTCTGAAGAACTATCAGCCAACTTCCAAAAGAATCCCATGTAAAAAACTGATATAAATTACTTCTTTCATAACAATCAGAGTGAATAGAGCATTAGCAAGCGATTAAGATTAATTAAATTTCATCCTATAATCTAGTCCTACATGTGCTACAAATTTCATACCCAACTGAGTTTGTTTCACAGTAAATCAATAATACTAATGATTTTATTTGAATTGCACTTTTACCAGTCAGACACTTTTACCAGTCAGGATACGTTTTCCTATTCAATGTGCTATTGATTTGCACATGGAACTATCAACTGCAGTTAATGGGAAATTCTTCATAAAAATTGATGGGAACATGAAGAGTAGGGGAGTTCAAATTTTCTTTCCTTTCAATTGATTTCAACTGCCTGCATCTGGTGTGAAAAAATGTCCTTGCTATATGGATAGCCCTGAACGTTCATTGGCCACAGTGAAAGGAAATGAACGGGGGTTCATAGCATTATAGTGCAAGTTGTGACTCCTATCACTAGGATGAAAAGACTGACCAACACAGATACAAGTAAATATACATTGGCTAATACTGTATATTTTAATCTGCTATATTTAATGAAGGCAATATATAAGAAATATAGCATAGATTGTAACTTATTCGTTTTAGAATTAATTGTGTTACTTGTTCACAGATTTCATACGCATTAGAGCTGGAAGGGACCTGGGAAGATCATCAAGTCCAGGCCCTTGCCCCTGGGGCAGGAAGTCAGATGGGGACACAGGATCCCAGCAAGATACACATCCAAATGTCTGTTAAAGGAGTCCAGAGTAGATGCTCGCACCATCTCTGGCGACAGCCTGTTCCAGGTCTTGGGGGCTCGGACTGTAAAGAAGGTCTTCCTTATGTCCAGCCTGAAACAGGCTTGGAGGAGTTTGTGACTGTTTGACCTTGTCATCGCATGGGGAATAGGCGTTCCCTCAGATCCTGATGTTACACCCCTTATATACTTATAGGCTGCCACCAGGTCCCCGCTGAGCCTGCACTTTTCCAGGTTGAAGAGTCCCATAGCTCTCAACCTCTCAGTCATAAGGCCTGCTTTCCTGTCCTCTGATCATATGCATGGCTCTTCTCTGGACATGTAACTGATATTACATGTAACCCAGCTGGCAATCATTTATTTTCATTACATATGAAATTAAGTTTTCCAGTTGCCTGTTTGATTTCTATTAGTATTTTTATATATATTGTACCATTTCCATGTTGTGTTTCCCATTAATTCATATCTTTAAAATTATTTAAGACTTCTCCAATACTCCAAAAAACTTTGATAAAAAATTAAGGAACAGTGCTTGTTTCTGAAATTGAGTAACACTGTGAGTGAAGAATCAGTGGAAAATTCTAAAAGCCTCCATTAAATTGTTAAAAAATGTTTTGAACACAAACCCTTTTGTATTAATGACTTTAAGAGAACATGCCCAGATGCCAGTATCTACTGAACAGTTGCAACTGAGCTAGTGAAAATACAGATACATTCAAACATTAAGACAGCTATAGTGCAGATTTTAAATTATTAAGTGTTGTGTAGTATTATTATTATATACTCTTATTAACAAAGTTTTCAGTATATAATGGTCCATAATCTAAAGGAAGAAATTAAGACAGAGGGCAAAAAACAAGCAAGGTGAGTCCTATTTCATCACAGTATCTAAACCATATAGAGATAATGATCTAGAACATCCCAAATTCAGTTTTTAAAGAGATTATGAGCATTTGGGAGCAAATTGTCCTACCTGCTATACTCTCTTCTTGTCATCCAGTCTTTGGTAAGGAAGCAAAAACTGTTTAATCTCCCCATTGTTTAGTGGGCATTTTCCCATGTAGACACAGTCTTAGTTCATATGTTGCCCTACTATTAACTCACTGCTATAGACCCAGAGTTTTATCCATCCAACTCTTATTATCTAGGGTTTTTACTATCAATACCTAGCACAACTTGATATTGGACTTTTTGGAGAACCTCAGAATTACTTCAATACAGAATTATGATGATAAGAAGATGAGAACATAAAGAGGGAGTTATTCTACAAGGTGCTCATTGCTTTGTAAAAACTCAGAAACCTCAGCGTTAATTGCTTCCATGGACTTCAAAGGCTGTGGAATGCACTCAGTGGGTGCAGTGCCATAGCAAGAAGGTATGGTGCCCAAAGCAAGCCCGCAGTGGCAACCCACTCTCACCCTGTGCACAGATCGAGAGGGCACACAACCCCATGTTTGCCCAGGGATGCATGCAGCAGTGAGAGCTGCCCCCCTTCTCTGTGCCTCCCTGGACGAGCCACTCATAGTTTTGTACTGCACTCCACACCAGCTGGGCAGCACCTGCCCCAGTCCCAGCCCACCTCCTTCCTCACTGGGAGCCTTGATCTGACCCTGCCATTCCCTTTTCCCTCCTCCTGCCCCTCCCCCCACAAGAGACTCACCTTCTGGATGGTGCTCTTTAAGCTATAAGGCTGCCCTCATGCATGCTGTGGTTGAGCACATGAATGCAATATTTATTGGTCACATGAGCCAAAATTTTTTGAAATATTTATAATGAAATATCAACTTGTGACTCAACTGTTGGCACCCTTTTCCTTTGGCACCTGGGATGGTCATCCCACTCGCTCCCCCACCTTGCTATGATCCTGAGTGGGCACAACTACATAAGATACGGATTGCACAGTAGCCAAAAAATAGTGTGCAGTAGTATGTCACAGCACAGACAGTGCTAATAGGCTACTACACAGTATTATTAGCTACCTGCACAGTAGCATTCCCTAAAATATGTTCACCATCACTACTGTGCAGTAATTTTGGTTACCGCACATTTATTTAGTACTTGCTAATACAAGTACTAAATAAATGCACAGTAACAACTGTGCAGTAGCATCTCATGTAGATACACCCTCCATCTCACAGGATTTGTCTCAAAATGATACTCATCCTAGAAAATTCAAAGATACCTGTGAGGCAAGGGCAGGAGGCAGGGGAGAGTGACAAAGACTTCTAAAGTCTAGTTATTCAACTAGATATCAGTAATCAGGATGAATTTAGTGAAGCACAAGACACATATATAAAAGGTGTCAGTGATTAATTAATGAATGAAGATTTTATTTTTATTAATATTTATAGCTTGTCTGAGTGTTGATTTTTCTGGGGGCATGTGTGATAATCATTTAGCTGTACATGAAGAGCATAAACACCCATGAAGGAAAGTAATTTTTTATGAGAAGAAAATGGGTCAAGTAAAGATAGGAGTAACTACTAGAAGAAATATTCTAACAGATGCATAATGGAACTGCCCTGCAATGGATGTGGTGACATTCCCATGACCTTAGAGTAGTATGGATAGAAAAGGATTTAGGAGGTAATCTAGTCAATCCCTTGCTCAAAGCAGGATTGTCCCTGACTAAACAATTTCAATCAAGTCTCCATTTAGCCTACTCTTAAAATGTCCATGGATGGAGTTTCCACAACCTCTCTGGATAGCCTGCTCCAGTGCTTAGGAAGAAAATTCTTCCTAATATCCAAAGTAAATTTCTCTTGATGCAATCTCTTGCTCTTTGTCCTATCCCCTGCAACCACAGAGAATAGTATATCTCTACCCTCCGTATAACTACCCTTCAAGTACTTGAAGACTGTTATCAAGTAATCCTCAGTCTTCTCTTCTCCAGAATAAGTACCCCTAATTCTTTCATCCCACCCTCATAAATCAAGTATTTCAGGTCTCTAGTCATTGTTGTTTTTCTTTACTAGAATGTTTCTAATTTGTCCACATCTTCTTTAAAGTGAAGGGCCAGAAAACTGGGCACAGCACTCCATGTAGGGCTTACCAATGCTCCTGATTTGCAAGTGATGTTTCTATTAATACAGTCCAGCATGCTGTTGGCCTTTTTTTGCAATGAGCACACTGTTAACTCATATCTGGTTTTTGTTCACTGTAACCCTAGGTCTTTCAGAAGCTTCCACTTGAACTATTTAATACAAAGCTAGGCAAGGAACTTTAACTTAGACTTTGTAGAAAAATTCCACATAAATGCATTGCCTGAATGATGTGGTATGGATTCACAATTTCCAAATGTAGTTCTTTTTAATAGGATCATAAGTAGGAATGTTACTACCTGGGGCAGAAGGATGTAGAGTGACAAGCAGGTAGAGTAGGTACCAGGTGTTGGAAATTATTACCTCTTCACATACACATTGCTGCAGCTATTGCCATTGTGTCATGGACCCCTCTAAATTGGTGCCCAGGGCTGGTGCCACACTCTCTCTTTCCTCATAACACTACTGAATGGTGCATCTACATGTGCTACTACCATGCAGCAGTAAACTCCAGCATATATTGCATTGGAGTTTATTACCCCCCAGAGTGCCATTTGAACATGTGCCTGGGATTGCAGCAATTTGAGCCACATCAGAACAGCCCTGGCTGTTAGGGGGCCTGGGGAGTCAGTTTGACAGCCTGCTCTGAGCTGCTCAACATGCTGCAGAGAGGTTAGCTGGCAGGCAGACCCCCCACTGAAACACCCTTGTGCCCCATCCATCCGCGTCAGTGTCTACACGTGAAGTGTTGTGGAGTAAAACTTGTATTTACTTGGTTTTAGTAGTACTTGTATTTACAAGTACTACCATGCTGCAATGTTAATTAGTTTCCTGTGGCCTAATAGGGTCATACATGGAGACACGAAATGTTTACTGTGGAGCTAATTATTTTACTCTGTAGTAAATGTCTTGTGTAGATATGCCCAATTTTTAACATAAAGCAGTGATTATGATGATAAGGTTCTCTTCAATTTTCCCATATACTATGTTATCAAAGAATACTAATTAAACATTACATCCAAATCCTAATCTCAAATTAAGAATTATAAAATATGTATATTAGTAAAGTAATTCAGTTAAATATGTAGTAAGATTTATTGAAAACCTCACTTGATTTTACATCAATGTAATGAAGTAAGACTTGTGTCTGAAGCAACAGACCAACTGTTGGCAAGTTTTTGGAGCCACAGTCTATATCATTGATTTTAGGCCCCAAAGAGGCTAGCATTCCCAAATTTGGCCACTGCTGCCACCGCCTCTTCTTCCCACTGTTGAGCAGAGCATGGTGTGGGCAAAACCTCCTGCCACCCGGACACAACAGTGCACAAAGCCTTCTGCTATCTGGCCATAGTGTGCACAAGCTGTCCCTCTGCACCGAACTGTGGCACATATAAAGCCCTAGGGTTCGCAGACAGGATCCAATAGCTGTATGTTTCTGACCCCTGCAATACAGCATTGAGTGGCAGTTAGTACTCAGAATAAGGCAGTGTATGTTGAAACTTCTCTTGGATCTCTTGCCATGTAAATTTGGGCAAGTTCCTTATTCTTTCACTAAATAAATTATACCTGTCTTACTGCTATGACTGGAAACTCTTCTGATGACCTGATATGAAAGATAGCTGAGAAAGAGTTATTATACACTATCTTATGAACAGCGTATTTTCATATATTTTTTGTTAGGAATTGCTGATGACGATTGTATATAACAACATATGGTAACTACTGTACTGGGAAAAACTGAAATGTTAATAGTGACCAATGGAAATAGAATTGTAAAAGACAATTTCAAAGAAAAATATTATTCTTAATATGCTAATATCATTTTGTGTATACAGGCAAAATAAAGCTTTTCCTACTATGGAAGCCCAAACAAAGGGAATCAATTAAGAATCTCAGTTTTGTAGTTTATATTAGCATTCAGAAAATGGACCCTGGAATGTCATTTTAAGTGTAATATTTTGTGTCTGGCATAGGAAAAAAAGTATTGTAGACAATCTTTTCCTTTTTTTACACTTGGTTTTCACTGATTTCAAGTTGATTCATTCAGACTGGTCATTATAAATAGAATGTTCACTTTGTAAACACACTGCAAAATGAAAGTATCTTTACCAGCATTTAGTTTAATCTATATGGATTTGATTTTTTGATTAATAAGCATAAATGTATTTCTATTGTGTTACTGACACATGTAAATCCATTTATAATGCTCACTCCTCTTCTTCCTGAGTAAAATCCTTATATGGTTAGATCTGTCTTTCAAAAAAAGGAAGTAATATGAGCCAATCCAAAAACCTGTATGTTCGTATGGCATTAATTCCAAATAATCTCTATAAATGAAATAGGTTGGCAGTTCAGTATTATTGAAAAGCAGATGCTGCCCTGTATTTATTGCATTCTGAATCAGGGAACATGGCCTTTATAGCACTATTATCAGTGAATTTTAAATGACTCCAAAGATCAAACATCATTGAAGCATCACATCATATGTTGAAATCAGATGACCGTTCTGTCTAGCAAATGCCATCTATATTTCAGAAAACATCCATGTTTTAATCAAAAATGAATTAGCAGACATGGAAACTTCAAGCATCATTTGTCATGTGAAAATCATGTTCATTAGTATGCCTCCTATCTGTAACTGAGAAAAGCTAAGTCAATTCCCAAATTACCATAACATTCAAAACTAAACAGTAATGCATTTTAAAATAAGTGTATTGAAAATTGAATGCCAACTGAAAATAAATGATGGTACCTTTTAAAATTAAATTACAAAAGACTTTTTTCTTTGTCCTTTCCCCTGTTGTCATCTTTAGTTAGTCTAGCTGTCACGTTTCTACAATTTATACCCTACAACAAAAAAGGTTTAGAATATAGAATGAAACAAACATAGCAAAAATTCTTCTTAGGTAAATGATTCACAGAATTGCCCTGTGATACAGAAAAAATGCATTGCCCACATATTTCTACATAGTTCTTCTTCCATTTTTGTTATTTCTTGGGTTTTTTTGGTTATGAAACATATTGCATGTGTTTTTCATCATTTCATCTGATCACTCTGGTATTGATTTCATAGTTCAGAAAACCCCACAAAAATCAAGCCAATATGCACATTTGATATTTTATATAAATGAACGTGATCTTTCTAAGAAAAAATGCATTTAAACAATGGCAAGGTTTATGCTTCTTCGCAAGGTATAACTGTCAAGTTTTACACCCTGGGCAAAACTCTGCCAGAGAGCAGGAGTTAGTATTCCCTGGCCCAGGAGTTCAAAGTCCTCAGCTGCTGCTGCCCTGGGACAGGCTGCCTGCCCTGTTTTTTGGTTGCTTCTGCTACAGCAGCAACACGGTGTCTCAGCACCCAGGTTCTATTGCTGCTGGTGCCATGGGGCAGGCTCCCTGAGGATCAATTCTGGTAGCCCCTCTAATGTGGCACCTGGGGTAGATGTCTTGCTTACTCACTTCTAGTTAAGCTTCTGCCTTCTTTATTATGAACTTCCAGCAAAAGAGTGAGATAGAAATTATACTACAAAAAGCTTCAAAGCAGCTATTGATCAAATGATTCAGAGTAAAAAATGAGCTTTTTGAATGAGTTAAACGATATTCCTTTTACTGAAGATGATAATGCTGAAATATTTAAGCTGCTTCCCTAGCAAATGTCAGGACTGCAGAAAGGGTGTAGGCCCTTTTCACATAAATATGAATAAGTGCATTTGCAAGATCAAGGCTTTAGCTTGTCATCGCTAATGAAGACAGTGCCCAAGTCAGATTTTTAAATGTCTTGGGGGGCCTAAACATGCAGATAAGGGGTTGGAAAAATGCCTTAGCAAACCCCAGTAAATGTCTATCTGCATCTTCATGTTCCTATATGTATTTAAAAAACTGCCCCATAAAATATATAATGTTTAGCATAACGGAGGCCTGGCTACAGATTGGACCTAGATCTTTGTCCAATACAACTAAATAATAGGTTATTTCAATTATTATATATAAAAGAACATATTCAACTCCAACTTCAAATGCTTTGATAGTCTTATCTTATAGTCCTTCAATAGTACCTACTTATGCTATGGGATTTACAGATGTTGTTTTCCCCAGTTATATTAGAATAATATTCATATTAAGTTTCTTTGGTATTCTGGCACTTTGGCACAGAGTACCATTCCTTAAATGGCATTTTTATTTGCTACAACATAATACACATTTTTAAACACACCATCTAATTTTGCACTCACAATCAGTTACAGGTGCAAGCAATTGAAGTACTTAGATGGCCAAGTACCTGAGTGCAGCACAAATCATGTAAAGTCTAAATGCTATTGATTATGACTGGAAAATAAGAGCTTTAGTTGAAGGCTCCTTTACACATCTGACCCTGTAAATCAACATGCTATTTAAAATGGAGTAGAATTTGTACGATGTTTTGAACTTGTGCATGTATTTCTCAAATGTTCCCTTATTTTGCTTGCTCCTCTTTGTATATAGCTGTGCTTTATGATGCTTTGTTAACTGGACATCATAAGCATATACCAAAATGGATGGGCACACAGACATTTTTTTTAAATGACTCAACAAACATGTTTTTGATGATTCTTTTTATTTGGACAATAAAAATCTCAAAAAATAAAGAAGCCAATCAAGCAATTCTTGCTCAGGGAAAACTCCCACTATACTCAATGGGAATTTTGCCTACATTTGATGACTGCAAAGCTGAAAGCCAAAACTTGCCATGAGAATTTAATCAAAGCAAGAAATGTGGGGATCAGGAAATGTCTTTCTATTTTACTTCCTCTTTGTCTTTTCTCTCTGGCTAGCTCCAGTGTTTGGCCTGGGTTTTAAATTGTTCTCTGTTGCTCCAGACAAAATAATACTTTTCTGAGCACAGATTATCAATCATGCTGAATTATATGGTGGATTAGGGTTGTGTACAAACATCTACTAAGAAATAGGTTGAGACCAACACATTTTCCCTTGTCACCTAAAACAGATTATTTGAACCCATGTCTCCAGAAGTTAAAAAAAAAACTTAAATGCATTACTCCAGTAGGTCACTTAAAGACTGAAACAAATTACAGTAGTTATACATTTCTAACAAGAAAAAATGGTATGTAGTTGGGGTTTTTTTCTACTTGTGTAGTGACCACTATCATATAACTCTTTACATCTGCCTTTCAGTAGACAAAAGATTAATGGGAAGACAAGTTCCAGAGTCAGCTTTTGCTAGCCTGGAAAAAGGTAATTCCTGAATTACTGACTTGCTGAAATGGCTTTGGTCTTATAGGGCATGCTCTGGGGACAGTTACAGGATCTCTCTCTACAACAGATTAGATTAGGATTCAGTTTCCGTATCTTATTTTGATAAGAACTTGGAAATGCAGCCACTTTCCCATCATATTTTTGTATATACAATATTTCTGAGGATAATTGTTTAGCAACAATTATATCTATATCTAATAGATATATATAAAGAGAGAGAAAGAGTTGGGGTCAAGCTGTAAAAATTCAGATCTATATTTATGATTTCTAATGTCCCTGCTTTTATGGTGTTGTGTATAAAGCTAGGGGATACTTGTAACATTTTAGTTTATGATTTAAATATAGATTTTGAACACACACAATTTGGGAATTGTAAGACTGAAGGTTGCAAGCCAAACATTTTTGTCACTAGTGACTAAATTATATAGTTACTGTAATGTTGTGCCTAGGTTCTCAGTACTAACATTTTGTGATTATATAAGCATTTTGTCTTTCCAATAAAATAAATTAAAATAATTATTTTCTAGTCTTTATTTGTAACAATGTGGAAAAAATGTACCTAGTGCTGAGCTTCATTTTCAGATGGTCTAAAACAATAGAACTAGAAACTGACATATGTATGCCAATGGTGGAGGTAATAGGAGAAAACCCCACGCCTGTTCCTCCATGGGGACAATACCAACATTACCTCAGAATAGTATGTAGTTGCTGTATCTACACACTACTGCTCTGGGTACACTGTGTCCTGAACCAGAAGCAGTATAGTCATAGCAACTCAGCAGGAGCAGAAGCAGCACAGCATGCTCTCTGCCCCAGGCATTGTTAGTATACCCTGAAGACATGGCCTTCTTCTGACTGAGGAAGCGAGCTGTCTCAGCTTACTCACCCAAAGCAAATACCTTTTCTTTAGTAATTGTAGGTCTCCTGTTGCTAACCCTGCTTCTTCTCGGGAGGTGAAGAAAGGTGACTGCTGCCACTGCTCTTAAGGAAGTGTGTCTACATAAGCATTTGATCTGGGACTAGTTTACTTGCAAGTAAATTATTCATGAGTAAATGCTGAAGTTTACACATGCAGGGACGTGGAAGCAGATTTGCTGCTCCTAGCAGCAAAGTGCTTCCATTTCCTGGAGCCCTGCAATAGGCCCCTGCTGCCACCAGGGGGAACTGGAGGCTCTGATCACAGCTGCGCATGGCTAAAGACCATCTTGAAATGGCAGCCCCATGGCAGTGCAGGGGCAGCACACGACAGCAGTCCAATCACTGTCTCTGCTTCCCTGTGCCACAGCTGCTCTAGCCTCTACCCCTGTCAGTTATGTCCAGTATCCTGAGTTCCCACTGGCCATCATGTTCACACTGATCCTGCTGGTCCACCATGCTGACTGCCAGCTTTCCCATGGTTGTATGGACCCTACTGACTCTGCCTACATTCAGTGACCACTTATCCAGCTGCACTGTGCTGTCCCAGGTCGCTGCCACCTTGCAACTGTCACCTGAACCTCATGCTGCTGTGAAGACCTTGTCAGGGATGCCCCCAATGTGCTGTTGGATGCCACCACTGGGGCCATTCATGCCCTCCTGGGCCTCCAGCCCTGCTGCCTCTGAGTCCACTAAACTAGCCACGATTGGTGACTGCATGTCTTCCAGCAGATATGGCTGGAGGCACTCAGGATGACCTGGGCCACTTTCCTGAAACTCTTGGAGCAGCTCCTCCCACACCTGGAGTGGCAGGATACTTCCATGTGGCAGTTGCTCCCCACAGACACTCAGCGGGTTATCAGATTGCTGAAGCTAGCCATGCCCACCAGCCTCTATTATGTGGGACATCTCTTTGGCATGGGCAAAGCCACCGCCTACGCAACTGTCCTGGAAGTGTGTGGTGCCCTCCATGGCATGCTGGAGTACATGATGCTTTGGATGCATGACTCTCTGGCAGTGGTGGCAGGGTTCTGTGCCCTGGGATTCCCCCAGTGCATCATGGCCCTAGACAGGACCCACATCCCTGTTACATCCCAGGGCCCTGTGGTGACTGCCTCAATACAGCGAGAGGGCCTTTCACTCTGTTGTGCTCCTGGCCATTGTCGACCATTATGCCTCCTTCACCAATGTGAATGCTGGCTGGGTGCACAGTGCTTATGGCACTCATGTGTTTCAGAATTCTACCCTGCCAGCCTTGGTGCAGAGCAGACACTTTGTGCTGGGAGTGCAAGACCTTCAGCTGGACACCGTGGTTGTCCCACTCCTCCGTAGGCACAAGTGGTTGTCCTGCCCCCTCCTTTGGCTCATGTGTCCCTACACTGGCCAGCTGGACCTCCACCAGATCTTTTTAAACCGGTGCCTTGACCAAGTGGCCAGGAACTGCCTGAAGCTGGGCCTGGGAGCTGACAGGCCTGGCAGGAGCCTGCAGCACCTGGCAGGCCTGGACAGTGTGGGCTTGTAGCAAAACCCCCCGTTTCCCTTTTTTTAAATTTTAAAATGCATTCCCTCCCCTTCCCCATCCATTTCTGACTTTTCCTCTTCCTCTCAATTCCGTATAGATAAGTATAAGTAAACTCAGATAAGCTTTAAATATTTTTTATTTTGGTAGCAAGTTTTTGGTTTTGGATATCCATTGTTTTATATTGTATAATTATTAGGTTTATATTATTTTTTACTGTTGTATATTGTATTATTATCATTTTTGTATTGATTTTTATTGTTTCATATGGATAATGTATTGTTTAGGCCTGTGTTTTTAAGTGAACCAAAGTCATGTCAAGTTTCCATTTTATATGTCAAACCTCCATCTTCTGTCCTCTGCCTGGGCATCCCATGTTGCAACAATATGATTCACTGTACCCATACCATATAAATTGGTTCCCCAATGAATGAGAATGATTGGCAATGATTGAAATACAGCAGTAGCAGGCCTCTACTGAATGGCCTGTAATGACCAAGCTATCACCTTGCATTGATTCATCCAGGAATCATGGACCTCACACAGGAACAGATACAAGACCAGTGTAGCCGCCAGGCGTTGAACATCTTACCCTGGGCCTCTTTGTCCCAGGGATTTGTGGGTGTCCGGCTAGCCATCTCAGGAAGCCTTGGGACAGGTCTCTTTCCACACCGGAGTCCGCCCCTTTCTCGCCTGCCACGACTTTGTTCTTCCAGTGAGTGGAGCTTCCCTCTGGGCGGATGTCCCCTTTGGTTACCTGTAGTCGAG
>JAGPOW010000261.1:216362740-216376123 GCA_030014935.1 Caiman crocodilus | reverse complement strand
CTCCCTCTATCTGCCCCCATGCCACAACCCCTTCTAACCCGGGGTAACACAACCAAACAAAAGAATTCTACTAAACTTAAACACCGCTAGTCCCCTACCAGGGTCTTGGCCCCTCGATCAAGCCGCTACCCGCAACTCCACCTGCTAGCCCTCACTCTCCGGGCTGGCTACCCACCATTCCTTGTCTTGCTCCCTCGGGAGTGACACCCTCTCCAGGTTCTCCCTGCTGTAGAGCCCTCTCTCTGGGTCCACCTGGTTCAGACGGCCCCTCTCCGGGTTGCCCCAGGGCTTCCCTCTCCCACCTGGGTCTGCCACTGGCTGCAGTCCTCTTTCTGGGTCTTCTCGGGGCTGCGGGCCCCTCCACGCATCCGTGGCTTGCTCCCCGCTCTTCCCCGGCTCACCAGTTAAAGATGTGCCATCCTCCAGCGTCCGTCTCCCTCTGGGCTCTTCTTCTCCATAGGGCACGCTGGCCGTTCGTCCCGGTGTTCTGTGTCCTCCAGGCTCTCTCTGCCGTTCAAGGCACGCACCGGCAGTTGGCCCTGGCATTCTGCGCCTCCCGGGCTGTCTCTCCGGTTCACAGCACATGCCGGCAGTTGGCTCCGGCAAGCCACGCCTCCCAGGCTCGCTCTTCCACTCAGAGCCTGCTCCACCCGCTTCGCCGCTCCAGCTGCTTCTGCCGCTTCCTCCGCCTGGCAACCACGTGCTTCCCCCTCTCCTGGCTGCGGCTTCTTCTTTTATCCTCTCCAGCCGGTGCCTCGGACTGACGTCACCTGCCGACCACAGGTGTTTCAGGCCGTTGTTCCCGCCATGTGTGGGGCTCTCCAGCGATCCTATGGTGAGTAACTGCCATTTTCCTTTCCTTCTGCCGCTCACGTCTGCCTCCGCGGCTCCTTTGGGGAGCTTCGGAGTGTCCCTAGGGCTTCTCTCCCTGTGACAATCAGCATTTGAAAGACAAAAAACCCTGCAGAACCAGCAACTCAACCATTGTACACCATCACTACAGACACCTGAAACTGCACTTCCCTGCATGGAGCACACATGCTCAGTATGCCAGGGGTTGACCCTTGCCTGGGAATGCCTCCTGTCTATAGGGGCAAAATGTGTGTGACCCTAGTAATAGGGGCAGTGAAGATAGACCCAGTGGGAATGGAATTTCCATCCAGACCAGACCAGCTTCACGTCACCTATTCACCCCAGAGGCCCTGCCGATGACCCCCTCTGGACAACACTGAGCTGAAGGAGACTCCGACTGGCCATTGAGCTTCCAGCCTGGGATAGGTAGATATTACCTGCCCACCTCCTCTTACAATTTGGACTCTCTCTTTCTCTCTGTCTCTCTCTCCTCCTGGACTTCAGCCCCTGCACCAAGCCTCTTTAACCCCTGCTGCCATTGTGTGTGTGTGCTGTGTGTGCGTGTGGGTGAAAGGGAACCAATTTGACATTGTGTCACCATCTCCTCTGTTCAATAAAAGTACTGTCATTTGCAACCCTGAGCTGCGTCATGTTTTACTGAATTCCAGTTCCTTTCCTATCTTAAATTCTAGCCTTATTCTCTCTCTCTCTCTGAGCTTCTGTCCCCACCCTCTCTTCTAGTTTCCTGATCTCCTCCCCATTTCATCTCCCCTTTTCTGCCACCTCTCAGCCTCTCCTGCTCCTACTGCCTTTTCCCTGTGACTTTCTGTTGCCTTTCCTGTTTTCCTGCTACCTGTTGCTTTTCCTGTGATTTTCTGCTGTTTCTGTTTTCAGGTTTGCCCACACCTTATGTAATCCCACCCCCTTCCTACAGCTTCCTAGCCCCTCTTGGCTGTCCTGCAGTTTTCTCCAGCAGCTGGAGCCTTTCTCCAGCTTCCAGCACCTACTGCTGCTCCCTGCAGCTTCTCTAGCTGCCCCGGAGTTATCCTCTGGCTCCCCACACCCAAAGCCCCTCTTTAACACCCACACTTTCCCTTAGTTCCATTTTCCCTCTCCCCATCTACATTTTCAGCTCCACCCTATCTCTGACTTCAGTCCCAGACTCTGTGCCAGCATGTTTCCCTGTTCTGCAGGCTTTGGGCATTGTCTTTTAATCAATTAAGATCAATTAACCTAAAGTTACTCCCGAGCCTCAGTTCTTCAGCCCAGGCCTCTCTAGTCTACTGGTTCTAATCCCGGTCCTGGTAACTTTAACTCCCTACTCTTCTACTTTCTTACCTTAACCTTTCTTCACGTATCCCAAGTACACGAAGCACATACATAAATAATGCATACATATCACAATACCCAACTTGGGAACTCACTTGTGTGTATGTGTAGGTGGGTAGTATGTCTGTAAATTAGTGAATACACACACACACACACACACACATATATATATACATATATAGATATCATTGTGTGTGTGTGTGCTATATGAATTAGTAATCCACGTATATGTATTGAATGTGCAGGTGTTGGGCACTGGTAACTGATTTTGTCTAAATTTGGTGTGTGTAGTGTGTATGGGCTTAAACTGGTGATAGATGTGCATGAACTTAGACTAATTATTTTGAACGTGTGTGTATCTGAGCTGCTAGTGTGAGTGTGTATGCCTAGTAGGGGTGTATGCACCTAGTTAGTGTATGTGTGTTTAATTGATTTTATGTGTGCGTGTGCAATTGTACACCACATCCTCCTTACAGTGCAATATTGAGATCCTTAGCATTGTCCTGACCTCTCAGGCTTGGCAGCTGTGTGGCACTGTGGTGCAAGGCAGCAGTGCCAAGGTGCAGGCAGGCTGGGACAGCTTGCCTGTGGTCTGTGCAGGGAGACACAGTGGTCTGATGTGGCCTCAGGCTGCCTGCATATGCTCCATGGTTCACTGTTCCTGCTAGCTTTTAATGGGTTGGACTGGGGCAGGCATATAGTTTGCCCTACCCTGGAGTGGGAGCTTCTAGCCCTTGAGCTCTGGGGCTAGACTGAGGCTGGTCCCCTAGTGGCAGTTCTGACTGGGAACACATTTCCTCTCAGTTGCCATCTACATGTGTGTTACAGTGCAGTAACTACTTGTGAGTAAATTTGCTATTGGCATTTTCAGGTAGCAAATTTACTCATTAGTAGTGATTTTTAGTGCTCAGTAAGTGTGTATACATGTAGATGTAAATGCTTACTGTGCAATAAACTATGCTACTGTGCAGTAAAAATCTTGTGTAGATGTACCCAGGGAGAAAGAAATTTAGGCAGGTTGGATGTTCCAAAAGTTTAACTCCTTTTTTCCCCACTGCAGCTGCCACCTAAACCTGAAAGTCCTTCTTCTTAAACATCTGGATGTGCAAATAAGTTGTCCAGTTGGAGCAACTGGAAGCATCTACATGTGCTATTAACATGCAGCAATACATTCCGGTGCATATCATGCCAAAGGCTATTGCCCCTAGGTGGATTTGCAGGATCACAGGATGTTGAGCTGGTTTGGATATGCCTCAGCTGATAGGAGGCCCTGGGAGGTTAGCCTGCCAGCCTAGGGAAGGTCCAACCTAATTCAATGTGCTGTGGAGGGCTACATGGGACATGAGAGTGCTACAGTATGGGCTAGCTGTCCCAGCACTAACACACCCTCATGCCCCAGCCAGCCATGTCAGAATCTATGTGTACAGTGTTGCAGAGTAAAAACTCTGAAGCAAGGTAGTACTCATAAGAAGAGCTTCATGGGAGGGGGTGTATGCATACCACATCCTTAGTTTGTGTCCCAGGTGGGAAATCTTCTTTCTTACTCTCCAAATCTCAAAATACAGCATCAAAGCCACTCTGGGTATGTTTACAAGTACTACCCTGCTGTGGAGTTAATAAGTTTCCTGTAGCCTAATAGGACCACGTGTAGACCAGGTGTGGCTGGTGAACTCAGACTGGTGAGGCAGGGAGTTTGCAGCCAGCTGGGAATGGGGTGGGGTTTACAGCCAGCTGGGAGTGGGAGAGGTGGGGGTTTGCAGCTGCCAGGCACTCCAGCCAGTAGCAGGGAGGCTACAACCCCCCACTCCCAGCTGGTTGCAGACCCCTCCCCAGCCTGCTCCCATGGGACACTCCACTGCCCCACCAGTCTGAGTTCACCAACCATGCCGGGTGTAGATACAACATGTTTACTGCAAAGCTAATTAGTCTACTCCACAGTAAACATCTCGTGTAGACATGCCCATTGGCACTTAACTCTTTCCCAAGATTAGTGCAATCAGAACAGATCTAAGGAATTACTTAACTTCTGCCTAAGCCCTCAGAAGAGCCCAAAACATTATATTTCTTTTAGTCCAACAGCTGTCACTCACACTAACAGTGCTGCATTCAGTAAAACATGCAACAGCTACAGTCACTAATATATGTACATTTGTCCAGAAAGTGTGAGAAATAGGTTATACACCTTCCTCAACCTTAGAGATCCTGAGGCATTCATAGCTGTATATTTTCCTTGTCCTAATCTTATATCTATCAAACAAGTGCTTGAGAGAACTCTCTACTCTTCTCCTTCAGTTGAAGCTGGGGGCAACTGGGTAGGCAAGACTCATGTGATCAGAAAGGGAACAAGAAAAAGGGAGTCTCATTGTGGGAGGGGCGGTATATGCAAACCACATCCTTAGTTTGTCCCCCAGGTGGAACATCTCCTTTATCACTCTCCAAACTTCAAAATACAGCAGCAAAGACAATATGGGTAAACCGTTCCATGGCTGTTTCTGAACATTCAGTCCCCAAAAGGCTTGAGAGAGGCTGGAGGCTTCACATTTCCAGGCTTAGAATGTAAGGTGGGGGAGTAGATGGGTGGGGCATGTTCAGTAGCAGTGTGTGAAGCAGGCCCTATCTGCTTCGCATTCAGATTCAGCCCAAATCAGGGACATTGATTCGATCTGTTGCTTCAGATCACTGTCCCTGATTTGATTCAGCTAAATCCGAATCTGAAGATTCGATGCTGATTTATAGAACTTCCAGTTCACTTCTGGGTCCATGAGGGAGTGTTCAGCCCCTCCCCTCCATGGCTCAGTGATAAGCCATAGGGGGAGCCTGGGTGCCCCAACTCAGACCCAAGAGGCACCAGTCACCGAGCCTGGTGGGTATGGGGGGAGGGCCTGTACACTCCCCGGTGGACCCAGAAATCAACCAGAAGTGCTTCTGGCCCACTTCCAGGTCTGCTGCCAATTGTGCTGGGGAGCCCCCCCATGCTCCTGTGGGATGCTCTATGCACCCCAGCATCACAGCATTCACCAGCCACTTGCTACCTAGAAGTACGTAGAAAGAACATTTAAAGCTGTGTCTGTCTGAATCACCGAATCTTTCCAAATTTCTCCGAAATGATTCAGAGGGTTCTGATTTGATTCAGAGAGATTAAAAGGTCCTCTGATTCAATTCAGAATTGGAGATTTGGCCCCAAATCAGTGACCAAAGCTTTGCATAGCCCTAATGTTCAGGTCATCCCTCCTCGATGTCATACCCAATGAATGAAGAAATCAAGGGGGAGATCTGTTTTCTTATCTGCATCCTGGACTGTTTATGGATTTTACATTACACACACATTGCATAAAATTGGGAGCAGAATCCAAAGCCCTGCCCACTTCTGATCACTAAGCTAGCTGTCCTCCTAGACCCTGGACTCTTGAACTACTACCTAAACAGTGATGGTTCAGCTTCTTCAACAGGATGTTCCAAGATAGCCTATCGTATAGAGTAATGGGTAGAGCATTCTCTGAAAAGTAGAATCCTGTTAGACTGCCCAAGGCTTAGAATTTTACTTTCTGAATGAGTTCTCTAATCACTAGACTATTGTAGAAAAGGTGAGTACTCTAACGTGCTTAAAGGCTCTAGACAGATGACCTATTAAAGTGATTTAAAATGATGAAGCAGGACAGAGTATCCTCTCTAAATGCTTTATCTTTCTACCCTATTCTGTTCTAAGTAGAAATTAAACCCCTCTAACATTAAAGCTGCTTCATTCTGGTTTAAAGTGACAGCACTGAAGTGCCACAATATGGGGCACTTCAATGCCCATAGTGGTGGACAGATAAAATTGTTATATCAGTTCAGTTGATGAATTCCCAAGGGATTAATTCCCTCTTTTAACATGGTTTAGCATTTTAGCTGCCCAAACCATTGCTCCTCATTATTTCTAATGTTGTCAGACCCCTATAAAGAATTTCAGATTTAGGGCAGAATCCTATTTCAGTGTCTATGTACCTGGGCATAAGCATGGCAAAAACTAACAAGAGGTGGACCCTCTTATGTTGTAGTCCAAAGCAGGAAACTGAAGATTCCTCCCAGTCACCCAGAACTCCTATGATTGGCCAGCACTGAACTCTGTTGACCCCTAGAGAAGGTGTAAGGGTCTGAGGGTTGCTTTAACCCCTGTTCTCAGCAAAATGACCCCACTGATGGCATATATGCAAAAGGAAACTTAATTAAAATTCTCCAAGGAGGAATATTGCTAGATAGATATACTTTTACAAACAGAAATAGGTATTTTTAGGTTTTTAAGATGCAGTATTCATAATTGTAAAACTGCATAACAGGTAGTCAGTTTGTTAGGGAGATTTTATCCAAGTTCAGAGAGTAAGTTCTAAAAAACACTGGACCTTCATTACATTTGCAGGTGAGAACCTGAGCAAAAAATTCGGGAGCACTGAGCATCTTTTTTTCCACCTCTGCAAACAAAGGCTTACAACATCACGTGACCAAAAAAAAAAAAAAAAGACAAGTATGGTCAGAAAGGCGTTACTCTTATGTCATATTACACTCAGGCTGGAATTTGCTGCCCTCCTATAATTAAGATCTAACTGAGCTAAACTTTCTTAGAACATTCTCTCATCTGAAGCTCAGTTCCCTTTATACCACCATATTTATTAAACTATAAAATGCTCCTGAATATAAGGCAACCCCCAATATTTAGATTTTCTATATGGAAAATTTATAAATTTGCTACAATTTTCCAGGTATAGAATCTAATTAATGGAGGTTTTCCTTGAACTTGTCTCCCTCCCACTGGTATAGCAAGGAAAAAAAATCTGGAAGGGGTCAGCCCTTGCTTTCTGCCCCCAAAACTACTTGCCCCTTTACACCCTTCCACTCCCCTTCCCTTTCCTGTCAGACCCTGCTGTCTCTGATCACATGGAAGTGAGGGGCAAATTTAAAAACATTGATGTTGAAATAAACATGCCTGTATATACTTTCATATAGGCAAAATTATTATGGGTACCCATAGACTTAGTTCCTCCAGAAACACAATTTTAATCAGCAATTTTTTACTTGATTAAAAGGTATGTTTACATATAGTACAAATGTGGTGAATCCACACATGCAATTAATGCAACATAAGGCACTCTAGAACAATTTGAGCCAGACTCAAATGCTCTTGGGCACAGCATCTACCTGTGTGCCTGGGATAGTAGCAATTTGAACCAGTGCAGATCAGGCCGGGCTGACTGGGCACAGTGTATGCCTATAGTCGGCATCTACAGATGCATTTTGGTGCAGTATTATACTGCACTTTAAGATAGTACTATCCCCAACAGTACTATTCTACAATTGAATTAATTTGTTTACTGCACCCTAATACTCGTGTACTTATCAAGTCTGATGCTTTGCTGTGAAGCTAATAAGTCATTCCACAGTAAAGTACCTGTGTAGATGTGTCCACAATGGATAATATTAATCCAAAGACAAAGGGCTCATGATTTATCATTTAGTTCATTAGGCTGGGCCCCAGCAATGTTAATGGCATTTCAAGCCATGGTGACCTCATAGCTTGTGCTAATTAGGCCCTACTCATGATCAGAACTGCACATTCTTGTCGTAAGTCCTGGGATCTTCCAAAAATATATATGCAGATGAGGTGCAGGGCAATGTAGTCTGACTCCACTTAGTCTGGAGGGTGGGGCCACCCTTATATCATATGTGACAGGCTGGCGGGGTGTGCAACAGAAGGATTCTGGATGAAATGTTTGTGGTCCCATTTAGTGATGTTTGACAGACATTGAAAGTTGATGAAGAAACAGAAATCACTGGAAATGTGAAAGAAAGCATCAGCTCATTTGTTGCAGTGAAGATGACTTTGAAATGTGTTCAATATGATGGTTCACCATGACTTTAAAAAATAAGAGTTGAGGGGGGACTGTGCACAGTGGACACTGCCATATAGCTTACTTAGATGATCTGCACTAACCTATTCTTGTGTTAGATTCTCTTCAGTATGCTTGCCCAATATAGGCCTTGTGTTTTATATTCATGTTCAGCATTGGCTGCATTTAATCAGCTTTAGAGTTGGCTTCTATTACAGAGTGCATAATTTTTTTAGCAGCAGTTTAATTATACACAATTTATTTAATGAGGTTTCCTTGTATGTGAATATAGGATGGGAGAGAGGGGAATATATAAAAATATTTATATATGAGTAATTATGGAGCTTCCCTTACTCTGCCTAACTTAAAATTAACAAATCCTAAATTCTACTAAAACTACTATCATAGAATCATAGAATCACAGAAGTAGGGTTGGAAGGGACCTGAGAGATCATGAAGTCTGAACCCCTGTCACAGCAGGCAAGAGTACTGGGGTCAAATGACCCCGGTGAGGTGTTCATCCAGCCTCCTCTTAAAGACCCCTGGGGTAGAAGCCATCACCACTTTCCTTGGTCAGTACTGAAATAGCCTATTTTCATTACCCCACGCCTGTAACATGTCCAGGTCCTGTTATAACCTGTCCTTCCCCACTAGCATGCCTACCTCACCCCAAATCTTAGTATCATCAGCAAATTTAAATAGGCTGCTTTTTACCCTGTTGTCCAAGTCACTAATAAAGAAATTGAACAGTGTGGGCCCAAGGATCAAGTCCTGGGGGACTCCGCTGCCCATTTCCCCCCAGGTCGAATGTGACCTGTCCACCACTACCCCATGAATAAGACCCTTCAGCCAATTTGCAATCCATCTGACTGTGTAGGCATCAATGCCACAGTCATTTAGTTTTTTGATGAGAATGGGGTGGGAGACAGTGTCAAAGGTCTTGCTGATGTTCAGGAAGACTACATCCACCAGGACACCTACGTCAATGCTTTCGTGACTTGATCATAGAAGGCAATCAAGTTGGTCTGACAGGACCTGTCCCTAATGAAATTGTGCTGGTTGCCCTTAAGCATCATCCCTGCTGCTGGCCCATCACAGATGTGCTCCTTGATGATCTTCTCAAAGAGTTTCCCCAGGATTGAAGTAAGCCTAATGGGCCTGTAGTTTCCTGGGTTCTCCCTCTTCTCTTTTTTGAAGATGGGGGCCACGTTGGCTTTCTTCCAGTCATCTGGCACCTGGCCTGAGCACCATAATGCAAGGTAAAATTATTCAGATTTAACATAAAGTTCTATACCTCTAACCACTGGACAACAGGTTAAGCATTTTCCAATCCCCTCTCTAGCACTCCTTTTGAAGTTGAGTTGCTGCATCTTACATCTAGCATCCTCTAGAAAAAAATGGTTAGAGAGCAGTGGAAATGTTTCTGTCCCAGGGGAAGTAAAGGTTCACCACAGAATTACTTACTTCCAGAACAGTAGAGAGAATAGGGTTCTGTTGTTAGTACATGTACTGAAGGGTAATGAGTTTTCTCCTCATATACTTGGTTAACTTTGGTTCACAACCATAAAAAAGCTATTAGTAACCATTCTTCAAATAGCCCTGAAGACAAATGTTGTATTCTTATAACTGTGATAAACAAACAGGTGGCCTCTATTTCTAAGAGGTCTAGAAAATAGTAGGAGATCTCTCTAATTGAGTTAATTAGGAAATACTTAAATGTCAGTTTACTAAAATTTATACTGTTTTATTCTTGGACTGATTGATTTAGTGATTGCTTTTCCTTATACTCATTTTATATGAGCTTAATTAAAGGAGCATTCAGTATTCTTTTGTAAAATAATTAATGAAGGTGAACTTTCAGTCTACATGACATTGTTGTACCTTACTCTTAAAAAATCTGACAGTAGCTTACAGTTGTGTGTTTTTGTTCTCCTCAGAATGTTAATTACTGGGAACAGAAATCTTAAACAGTCTAAACTATTTTCTAGAAGATTTCCAAAACCTTACAAAAATGTGAGTCTTTTCTTGACGCATAGATTAGAGGATTACTTAGTATTAAAATTATATTTTAATTTTTATTTATAGTATTTAATATAAATTGGCATGTCCTTTTTAACCACCAGATCAAAGTGGAAATGTAGAATGGACTTCTTCTCCCCTGCTCCCTCCCTCAAGAGAAACAGAGATAGCTTACATGGAAAAAGCCTTAATAAAAAGGAAATTCCATGTTCCAAAAAAATAGCATGCATTTCATTTTGAACTCTCAGTCAAAAAAAGTTAAAGTAAATATACAATTCCAGATAATCTTACAGATAAGAAACATTCATTATCCAGCTATTTAAGAAGGTAGCTCAAATAAGTAATCACAATAATTAAATTAGATTCTAGAAGTGTTTATAGTGAACAATTTTTAACAGTATTCATATAGTGAAACTATCCAGTTCAATATCCTTAGGCATAACTTGTGTGACAATGGCTTTTGTGATAATATTTGCAAAACAGATATACATTTCTATAGAGTACAGTGCTAAGAAAACTTAAAATTGCAGGCACCCACCTACTAGCAGATACTTTACTATTAATTGTCATCACATGGATTTTTTAACTGAAATTTGTGGTACATAAGAGATCAGCCTCACAACTCTACTCTCTTATATTTAGCCACAGAAGAATTGAAGCACACACACTGAATGTTTAAGCTTTCCCAACCTACACTTTTTATGTTTCATATTACAGTTTAGCTAGATGGAACAATCTATAGGATAAAATAGTTTCCTTGAACATTCAGTCATCGGCCTATTTTCTATCAGCAAAGAAGGTAATTAATGTTCATGGACACAGTAGAATTTACAATGAGGTTACTTAGCCACTAGCACTTTAACTGGACTTCCTAAATCATTTTTAAATTACTCTATTGTCTTGCATATAAGATGCCTTGATACACACTTTGTTTTTGTAAGGTAGAATGAAGGATAGAGATTCTTCCTTGAAAATACTTGTCAGTAGCAGTTGGTAACTAAGTATCAGTTTCTGTAGGAGAAGCCCTTGGATGTGGAGGGGTAGGGGGGAAAGATAGGGAAGGATTAGAAGAGAAAGTGTCCATAGTCAGCAGCTAGGGCCCCCCCTATGCAGCACTGCAGCATTACTTTCACTTTCCTCAGGCAGAACACTACTCGTACCATAATTCCTTGTTTATGATGCAGACCAAAATTTCCAGCAGCTGAATTTTGAAAAGAAGATTTTTTTTATTGTAAGAAAATATGGTATTTTTCAGATATTATTGAGTATCAGTCACTTGTAATATGAGCTGTCTGTGACTGGTGCTTTATCCTGTTTTCAGTGCCATGGGGATGTCACCAGGCAGATAATTTGGACAGTTCTGAAAAAGAAATCAAAATACTTACAGTCACTAGTTTTGACATTTTGTGGCACAGAGATATTGAGAGAGAGTAGAAAGAGCTTGACAACCTTTATTACTCCTTTTTGAACTACAAATTCCACCAAGTTAAGCTGTAAGGTTTAGGTTTTGTCTGTCTTTATCTCTTAGATCTGTAGCAGGCTTACATTTCAGGGCTCGGGTTGAGTCCCAGACTTGAGATCCTGCTGTTTTGATTGGTGGAGCCCATCCACCAATCAGGAGGCAGCAAAAGAAATAAAGTCATGCCCTTTTCCTGAGGGGAGGGAGAGAAGAGCTCCCCCAGACCTGATTCAAGATTGCAAACTACCTGGAAGACTTCAGGGGTGGAAACTGTCCAGAAGACTTAGGTCCAGACTACAAGCTATTCAGAAAACTTAGGTCTGGAAGACTTCAGGGGTGGAGCCCTTGAGCATATAAAAGGAGCCGTGTGCCCAGCATGAGGGAGATGTATTGGGGACAGAGAACAGAGCAGATTGGGGCTTAGAAGATCTGGGGAGAACTGCTAAGCAGGGTGACACAGTAGCCCAGGAAGAGCCCCTGAAGACTTCTATCAACAGGGAGTGGTGTATGGCTCCAGCAGTTAGGCTCTCAGTGTGCAGCACGGTGCACGGTGTCCACACCCTGGGAGCTGCATGAGGTCGCTCACATCTACAACCTCTGGCATGTGGCCAGAGGCATAGTGCACAGGCCGGTGCATGGAGCAGGAAGTTCAGAGCCCCTTGGGTGGCTCAGGTCCACAACCCCCAGCACAAGACTGGGAGCTCGGTGCAGGAGGCCTTGCATGGAAGGTAAGAGACCCTGGGAGCCACTTGAGGTGGCTCAGGACACCAGCTCAGTGCAGATGATGCTGCCCAGGAGGCCCAGGAGCAGACCAAGCCCTAGTGTTGCACAAGGCTGTCCAGGCCTTCAACCCCTAGCACAAGGCAAAGCACCCACTACATGCAGTGGTGCATCCTAAGCCAGGTTAGTGGCAGCAGAGTCAGGCAGCAGGAAAGCCAAGTGGGGAACAGAGCTTGACCTGAAGAAAAGGAGGCAACCCTCTGGGACTGTGGAGTAATAAATTACCCTGGAGAGAGGGTCCCAACAGGGGAGGGACCCCCCCAAGGTTTGCGAAGGGGCACCATGTGGACCAGTCCTGGGTGATAGAGTGGGGAGCTTAGGAGTCTTTGAGGTCTCCTTCTCCTTTTCTTCCCCCCACCTCCTTTCCTATAGTGGTACTTTGGGAGTGGGGCCCCTACCCTGGAGGGCACCCAGGTAGTCTAAGGATTGCTGGTTATATTTGTAGATGGTGCCTTATAGTTTATTTGAATAAGCTGAAGCAATAGTTTGTATATTAATAGAGTTATAAGATTGCCTAATCAATAACCTTTGTTTTGGGTTGTTCTATGGTTCATTTGTATTTTTAAATAATAATTGGTTGTGTGTGTGTGTGTGTGTGTGTGTGTTCATATATGTATATGGTATAGGGTTTATTGTTTTGCAAATTTGTGTGTGTATATATATATATAGTTTATTTCCTTACTTTTTAATGTTTTTGTTGTAATAATAAATTTGTATATAGTTAAGTAATTGATTGATTGGGTCTGACTCTATAGGGGATGGAGGTGGCCCTTGGGCTGATGTGTCCCTCAGCAGCACACTGCCCTGCCAATAATTCCTCAACTGGAGAGGGGAGTACAAACCCATGTACACCTGGGCTACACATCTATTTCCAGACAAACAGGATCCCTCTGGCTCATTTTATTTTTACAATTTGTTGGTAGCTGATAATCCATTTTAAAAGTCTTCAATCTAGATGATAGAAATATTTGTTATAAGTTATCACAAGAAGGCCAACCGTACCCTGTCATGCATCCATAGATGCATCGCGAGCAGGTCCAGGGAGGTGATCCTCCCCCTCTATGCGGCACTGGTCAGGCCGCA
>JAGPOW010000261.1:216337705-216362640 GCA_030014935.1 Caiman crocodilus | reverse complement strand
TCATCTGACCCCGGTGCTCTTTCCTGCCAAGGCGGGGGGTCGGACTAGATGATCTGCCCAGGTCCCTTCCGACTCTATGATACTATGATACTATGATACATGCTTTCATTCTTTCTATAGCGATGTGGACTTGTTTTGCTTATGTACCAGATAAGGGACCTTGTGACCCACTGCAAGGTTCTGATCTTTGTTGTGTTAATATTATACTACATTGTGGCATAGGATTGGGAAGAAGTATGCACTGCCTTTAAAATTTCCCAAACCCAATCCAGAGAGAACTTCTGTTAAATATCTTGTATTGTGATAAGGAAATATTATTGTGATAATAAAGATCCAGAGAGCACTTGTATGTTTGATAGCATTACAAAAACTTCTTTAAGAAAGCAGATCAAAACTCCACATGCCATATTGGGAAATTGAGATAATTTGTAAGTAGAGAACAAGTAGGGAACTTCTGACAACTTCTAGGGTATGTATATCTTGCTATTTAAAGCTGACTTTGACATTTTCCTCAAATAACTTGAATCATCTCAAGAGCCCTTCCCAGTTTCTGTCATACCTTGTAACCCTATGATAGCCTCCCATATTGTGCTGGTCATATGAAAAGATTTGGTCTTGTCTCAACTTCTTGCCTTTTAGACCGATAAAATGGGGCACAGAGAGGCAGGGATTCAGAAACAGTGGGTTGTGGAATTGATGGAACATTTCCTGTCCCTGAAGCCTGCACTGTATGTGGGTATGTTTCAAATACATAGCAGAAAGGGGAAAAGGGTGGTAAAGATTAGCTTCATATCCAGAAGTTCAGCAAAGTTTCCAGGGTTGCTAGTGGGAGCAAAGTAAAGAAGCTGTCAGATAGGCACTGAGGATGACATTAAAGTTAACCCTAATCATCGGTGGGAAGTACTAAGTAATGTTACACATTCCACATAGCTCTAAATAATGTAGTTTCTATCTATCCATCTCATAAACATTAATAAATTTATCCTAACTGCATCTCTAGGAGTAAGGCAATATTATCTGTAGTTTATAGAAGAGATAGCAAGGCACAGAAAAAACAAATAATTTGTCCAAGATCTGTAGCAACAACAGGAATTGAATTCCAATCTCCCAAATTCCAATTCCTTGGAATTGTCAACAAACATTCTGTCTTTCTTTCTGGCACAGCTTAAAACTAAAGTTTCATCTGACTTGACATATTCTTTATTCACTTTCCGTACAGTCCTGCTAAAATGTGAATTTTCCCATTGAGTGCTGCAGGGAACAGAATCTGACCTTAAATTACCAATGAAATACTTTATATTAATGTACAGTACTAATATCCATTGCTTGTATCAAAAAAATAGTCCAGCAGTTATTCTGTAAGGGAAAATGCCTCAAACACTAATAGGACTAACAAAACAAGATCCCCTGATAATCAGCTCTACAGTATTGTGAAGCAATTACCAAAATATACTTGAACTTTTATATAATTCACTTCACTCTTAGGTATGTATGTTTGATTGCAGTGTTTTACAATTAGCAATTTTATTTATGATTATCATCAGGTATTTTACACTTCAGAGTGCATGGCATGTTTGAGAGTAATGGGTTCCAACTTTACAGGGACTCCAATTTATCATTTCTTAATTGCCTGCTTGGAACACAGTCAAGCCAATTTCCCTTCCCATCTGACCAAAACATTATTCCTGTTGGCCTTGAACATTTGATCTTCAGTACCTCATATTTGGAAGGAATATATTGTCAGTCAAAGCAAGCTAAATTTTGCAAGATGCATGAAATATTGCACTAGATTTAGAAGACAGTGGTTCTTAAATTCATAGAGAAGATATATTTGCACAAGGAAAATAGAAGAGAAACAAACTATTTTTAATGCAGTAAGTTGTTTAAAATCATAATGTATTTTTTTCTAGACGTAGCCCTGCACCTAATATTTATGTATTTGAGGGAGGGTGGAGTGAACTGGGCACCATGATTGGCTCCTAGGGTGCTGTAGGAAGTGGCTCCCAGGGTATAGCAGCATCAGTGGCAGCAGTTACCTGAGTAGGTTACCCTTCTCTGTTACCAGATTTGCCTGTCACTTTGGGGTGCGCTCATTTATTAGGGGTATGTTTCTAGGGTCTCTGTAATTCTACCAATGTGCTGCTTGTATTACTTGTGTTTCTATATGGAGCTGTATATCTCCCTTCTGCAAGTCCTCACCCCTAATGGGGCTATCTTGCAGAACCCAGTTTTCATGGGGCTTGGTTCCTACAGTCATCAAATCAGTCAAAAACATATGCAGACACACACAGATTAACGTGACATGCCTAACTGGGCCGAGTTGATCAGCATGTACAGCCTGACACCCTCATATGCCAGAAATCAATTCATCAGGGCAACAATAAAATGCAATCAGACAAAAGCACAGAGGTGAACAGAAGACCTCTGGATCAGGCTGGGAGTCCAGCTGACACCCTCATGGCCAACATTCAGTCCATTAGGGCACATCTGAGCCAAACTGGGTCAGTCAGCCTATATAGGCTGATCCCCTTATGTGTCTCAAACTCAGCATATCCCAATCTTTTGCCCTAACTGTCCTAGTAGTGGTAGCCTCTTGATGAGCATATCCCACAGTATTTTTGGACTTCATAGGGATCTTTGACTTAGGTAAAAGAAGTGTTGCTGCAGAGCAAGGGGAAAGGGGGAGTAGAGAAGGAAAAATACACCCAGTTGCCCCCAGTTTGACTATAAAATTTATTTATCACTAAGTATATGAAATTTATGATGGTACTAGGAGTAATAACCATGCAAGGAAGAATAAACAAAAACAATTACAATATTACTCTGGTTCAGTTGAGTATCTGGGGAAACTTAGATCAAATTTAACTAATAAAATTCAGGTTCAGAAAGCTTTGCCTAGAGAGAAAAAGAGAGAGAGAGAGAGAGAGAAAGCAAGAGCAAGAGCTGGGATCTCACCATTCCAAAGCACTCGGGTGTTTTGTTGACAGGCAAGGTTCCTAGCATGATCGTCGAAGGTGAAACAGGTGCTTGAAAGAGACTATCTGTTTCTCTGTTTCTCGAGAACAACAGTGAATGGTGTCAGAGAGATGTCTCCTTCTTGAAACACACTGCTGCTTTCCAGCTTTCTTATACCCTTAGTCCAGCCTCTTCAAAGCATTTTTTAATTGTGTAAATCAAGAGGATCTCAAGCTATAATTGACAGAGAAAATGCTGTTATATAAGTTTTTTCAATTTAAATGAATTACCTTTTTTTCAGTGACAAGGGGTTATCTGGTTTGGCACATCTCAAGAAACTGATTAACAATCAGGAAAAACATGAAGTTTTAAGGAGTAACCAGACACCTAGAAGCAGGCTTGAAATTATTATGAATATAGAAGATAAACTGGAAAGAATACAGCATTATTTCTTCTCAGGTCTAGCTATGCTTGCACTGTGAAGACAGCATCAGTGTTTTGTATTTCACCTGTTGTGAATAAGCCTCAGCTTAGCAAGACTTTCAGATCTTACTGCAATATTTTACCGGTGCCTTGATTTAGTCTGTTTTCTAAAACAGGAAATCCCAAGGGCACATGGAACATACTTAAGGGGATTATTTGGAGTGGTCATAAACTTTGTGGGGAGTACTTCCATCAGTCAGCCCAGGAAAAGCATGGCAGCATTTGTGGTCAGGCCTCCAACGGGCTGGACATTGTGATGAACCCTTAACCATTGTTCAAATGTCACCCATACCACTCTGACTCTGTCTCTTCCCTAACCTGGCAACCAAGTTTTAGTCAATCAAGTTTAAATAGGCCTCCCATACTGGGACCAGGAAATGTATGGCCAGAGATACCTATTACACTTTTCTTCTGCTTAGTTCTGGTTAGGTGAGGTGTGGGAGAGGGAAGGAAAGAAAAATTCCTTTATAAGTCCATTCCCTCCCCCCCTCTCATCTACAGTTGTTGACATACCTTTGCCTTGTCCCTCCCCTCTCCCATCTTCCCTCTCCCTCAATACACAATGATCTCACTACACTACAAAATAAAATATTTCCCCAAAATGGATGGATGGAGACTTGAAACACAGGAAAATATGTTAATGTAGAAAAGAAATGTTGATGTAATTTTGAAGGATTACTCAAATGCTTGCTGAGATGTGTTGGACTGGAACTTTGGACATCTATGGTAGCAATGTAGTATTTAGTTTTGTACAAAGATTGTATTTTCCAAAGAGGGTATACGTCTTTCAAACCATTTTCTGGTTTTGAGGAAAGGATTTCCCTATACTGTTTTGTCAGTGTTCTAGGAGGCTTTCACTTATAAGTGAAAAATGGTAAGATAAAATAACCAATGACACAGTATTGGGAAACACTGCTTAATGTAAATGAGCTGTTTATGTGAATAGAAGGGGCCACGTCTACACAAAATGCTGACTGTACAGTAGCCTGTGACTACTGCGCAGAAGCGTCACGTGGCAGGAAGTGTGACGCAATGCTACTGTGTAGTAGTCATGAGCTACTGCACAGTCAACATCATATAACAGCTATTCCTTGATGCAACTGCCTTCCCTGGCATGTTCCTTGTTTTTACAAGTACTAAATGACTGTGAAGTAACAACTGTGCAGCCAGCGTCTCATGTAGACACAGCCACTGTATACCAAATCAGTTGATTGTTGGAGAACTGGCTGAGAGAAACCAGACAAGAAGTATGAAAAGTATAAGAAAAATACACCCTCTAAAAAAACTCACAGTTGCTGTATATTGACAAAAACGGCTTGAAAGCTATGGTGATCAAGCTAATTAGAGGTAAACAGCAAAAGACAGAGTGAAGCTGTTTGAAAATGGTAGTCTATATGACTGAAAAAGTGCTGGCTACCTATATGCCAGTCATAGTTAGTACCTCAGCTCAACCAACACCATGCATGTTTGACCTCTGGCAGAATGTGTAAGACCTAGATTCAACTCTAAAGCCATAAAAAATCCTATACACCATAAACCACCACAATTTTCTGATACAAAATGACAATCATTATCTCTTTTTCTGTATTTTTCAACAATTCATCCTAACATTGAACTTGTTTTATTTAACTGTAGGTTGTCCTTGGAGTGAGGTTTGCAGGAAATACATTTTCAAATCATGTACCTTGAAAATACTTTTTTGCTTTTGTGGAGGAGTTTGTAAATAATACGGTCTTTCTTTTTATTTTTTCTCCTATATTCGTTACTCTGCATTAAGCTACATTGAACTGCATTTGTCATTTATTAGTCCTGTTATTGACTGCATTGTTCCTCATTATTTACTGCTATTCCTAATTTTGAATCACCTGGAAATCTTGCTTTCAAAAGCATTATCTGATTCATTTGTATAAATAAAAGTAAGAGGACACAGCACTACTATCTGCAACATTAGCAGCTTGCTAATAACTTCTGCTCAGCTTATAATGAAGTATTCACCTTCACAGGGTTTCTCTTGCATGATTGTATACTTTAGAGAAGTGATTCTCAACCAAAGTACAACTTGCACCCTGAGGTGCCTTGAGATCCTTTCAAGCAGTGCCACACAATACAAGCACAATTAGGTTTACAAATATGATTCACAAGATAAACCCAGAGATTTCAATCAGAAATCTATAATCGTGGTCTTTCTGAATTCTTTGTAATGTTCTTTTATTTTTCTGTAGGCAAAATAAAAAGGTAAAAACAAAGAGCTGGCATTTTCCAAGGAATGCCTTGATTCTATCCAGGGGTGCCTCAAGTTTATCTATGCATTCCTTAGGTCTGAAAAACTTGAGAACCACTGCTTTAGAGAGTAACCTGGGATACAGAATTTATGGGCTTGCTAAAGTAAATTTGTATGTTTATATCGATTAGTCTTACATAGTGCTTACAAGCACAGTATGACCTTTGCTATTTAAAAAAAGAAATAGCATTTAGACACCGGTGAGAATGAGGTAGACAGAAAAGAAATCCAAAGAAGTTATATGGAAGGAGTATCTTCAATTTATGGGACCATATGGTCTATTCATAACATCTTACACAGTGATTCACATTAAACAGCCAGTACTGCTTATAAATTGCCATATATTGGCGGCAGAGAGAGATTGTCTTGTGCTATTTTTAGCATATGAAATACCTGTTTGGTATCTGTTAGGAAACACCAACATTTTCACAGCAAGTGTTGGATGTACTGGACAGCTCCATGCTTCATTGGTCTTGAGACACTTTTATTTATGTCCATGTACAGGATGATCATTCAGCCCTGATCCTTTAAGCTTCATAGCACACTTCCTGAGCAAGAAGGGCTCAAACATATAATATAAGATTTGGGCTCATAGTATATTGCTTTGTTTCTTGTCTTCAATACTGTGTACTTCTTTATAGCTAAACCTTTAAATTCAATCTTTCAAACCTCTTTTAAGCTTTGGTTACTGAATTTACAATTTCTCTTTCTTAGGATAGATAAGATAGATGTTTGTTTTCTTGCTTTTATAAAGCTTGGATATTTTAACTAACTTTGTTCTTTTGAAGTTTTATGTGACCACAACAAAAGAGTAAAATAAAATGTAGCTGTGTTAGAGGAAGGTACATGCATTTAGTTTTGTTTTACACCACATAGTTATACTAGGATCTGATCCAAACTCTGATAATGCATAGATGCAGAGTTGGATACTTAATTTTTAATTGAAATATAGCAAAATAGCCTAAATTAAGTGCTGTCCACTAAATGTTGTAGTTCTAACATTCAGCTGTTCTTTGTTTTTCTTTGCATGAGGCAAGCAAAAAGTACCAAAGACAAGATTAGAAATATTTTTTGCTTTTCTTTCTACTAATTTTCTAATTTGCATTTAAAAAAAAAATCTGATTTCAAGGTAAAAACCTTTAAGGCTGTGCTTGTATATGCCGAGAAAGTAGACCAAAGGGATCCTGTTCAAAGTAATTACTATCACTAATGCCAAGTACTGAATCTGTCTATATTAGGCAGTTTTGGATGGTTCCATTAAAAAAAAAATCTGATTTTTAAACTACATAGTCACATTTTTGAGTGATAAAAAGCAGTATGAACCAGAGAAAGCACGAAGGCATACATTAGACAGCAACATAGAAACACGTGCAACATATAAAATATGTCTATGTCTGAGAGTTTGAAGGGAGAAAAAAATAGAGAAAAACTAAGGCAATAAAGAAAAAATGTGGCATCCTCTGCTTGTGTGCCCGGTGAAGACTGCATAATCAAATAAAACTCTTAGAACTTTTCTGGTCTCCAGATTCATTTTGGGAAAGAAATTGGGTTTAGCTTCTAAGAAGAGAACACAAAATGTGAAGAAATCAGTTATGATCTATTTCTCTCTGAG
Source organism: Caiman crocodilus (assembly GCA_030014935.1). Classification (NCBI taxonomy): domain Eukaryota; kingdom Metazoa; phylum Chordata; order Crocodylia; family Alligatoridae; genus Caiman; species Caiman crocodilus. The sequence continues at coordinate 216,355,309 of JAGPOW010000261.1, read as the reverse complement.
CTCTTCCATGTTAAAAGTTACCTAGACCCTTTTAAAGCAAAAAAGGATGCCATTTTTACTATGAAATGCCTCACTTTTTATGAACTATATCTTTAAAACAAGATCTTTATTTCTTTTAATAAACTTTATTTACTAGCAATGCTATAACTGGGTGACATAAAGCAAACAATTTGTTTACATGGTGCTTAGGCAAAGTTAAAAAGGAAAACAATAGTATGTGAGAGAGAATAGAATATTAATTCAGACATATGTCTTACACCCTAATGCAAAATATCTAATTATGAAGGGGCTATGTGGATCACCAGTTCTTTTCCTTATTGTTCACACTTGGAATTTATAGCCAAACTAAGCTAAAGACAAAACACAACCTCTCAGTAACCATTAAACTATCACTCTTTGCATTCTCTCTAAAGTCTGAAACACTCTTACTAAGATCATACAAGAAAGTATACATCAAATGTATTTAAAATGCCCACCAGGTAAAATTAATAGGTTAATACTGTATTATAATAATATTTGGTGTGAGAGATATGGTTTCAGGAACCTCCACAGCCTGAAAAGATTCAAAGCCATATTTTTCCAGCCTCCAAGAATGTGCCCTAAATCCCGTGCTACCCATATGGCTGGGTAGAGACAGCCCCTATGGCTCTCCCAGTGTGCAGAATGGAATGAAAGACCTGAGTTACAGAGAAAAAACAAGAGCCTGTCTCACACTGTATCCTGGTGCATAATACTCTGAAGCAAGGGTCAGAACGCAGGAAACAGAAGTTCAGAGAAATCCAAAGGAAAAGTCCAAAACCAAGCTGGAAACTAGGGTCAAGACAGTGCAGGAGCCAAGGCTTGCTGCAGTAGAACTGTTGACTGGCCTGTAGACCCATGGCCCAGCTGATTCTCATAGATGGATAGGTGGTGCTTCCAGCAGGCAGTCAGGAGACTTCTGCTGCTTCTAAATTGGGACAGTTCATTAGCTGAGGCTTGCTGCAGGTGTGGCTGCTGCAGTACTTGTACCTTTCTGTGTTCTTGCCTTTTGGCCTCTTGAACTTTGCATTCTTTTTGGTTCATTAGCACAGTTCCAGCAAGAGAGGCAGAAAGCACTTCTCTCTCTGTATTTCCAATAGTTTGGTAGTTAAACAACTCCATTAGCAGTTTGAATCCTTTCATCTGGAACCTAACTTTGTGGCCCACTGAGGTAGCCTTTGGATTAAGAGAAGGGGACTCCTGTATTTTGAAATCTGTTCCCAATATAGTGTGCACAACTTTTCCATTGACTATTAAACACAAAATGATTAAACAGTATCGGGAATAAGGCCTCTCTCCTTCAGCAGCATCTACCTTACTAGGGGACAAAGACAGGTCTCCTTTTCTTTGGTCATGCTTGTGTACCTTTCCCTGTTGGTTACACAATGGACATCACTTCAGTGTGTTAGGCAGAAGATGGCCTCAGCCCTGTCTATGCTGTGGCACTATTATTCTATGTGGGAAGGCTGGGGTTATATGTTCTCAGGAGGGAGGAACCATACCCAAGGTAAGTGTTTTAATTAGTATATTACTGGGGGTATTGTGGGTACCTATAATCATTCCCAAACACTTGTTAGTCATGTTTTTTAACCTAATTACAGTTTCAGGAATTTTCATGTAATGATTGTACTTCCCTACTTATTTGGATCACAATAGAGCAAAAATTGAGTTAGAGGCTAAGACGGCTAGCTTGAGTAACTTTTGAGTAGGTTCAGCTGCACAGGCTTAGATGCATAGGAAGACTGTGGTGAGAAAGGAAGGACTTAGTAAAATTTAGGCTATCACCTGGAGTGAATTAGAATTGCTTACAGTGACTTAGATACCTAATACTGTATTGTGTAACTGCCACTTCGATGTCTGAGCAGTAAAACAGGAACTAGCCCTTAGGCTCAGTGTCCTAATCCTTTGGCAAATCAGTCGTGAAGTTAATTATGTACTGTATAAAAAATATTAATTGTACTATGAAAGTATTATCAGTTTTAATTTGGTAGACTTTCAATTAGATTTGAAAGGTCTTTTGCCTTTGTATTATGAAGAGGGATAAATAGGAACAGTCATTTATCTTCTCTGTGTCATTAATTATTTGTTATAGCTTGAAAGTCTTCCTTCTTTTTTGTTTCCTCTCCACCCCACTACACGCCTAACCCTTTCAGTGTCTTCATATGAAAATCTTCTGGGTCTATAATCTGCCTGCACCTATAATAATTTAAATCATACCTCTCCATATCTCTTCTCTTCCTGCTTTTTAAAGTATGACCAGAACTGAAAGTCTAAATTAATCACCACAGTCAGTTCAATTGTACAAACTTTTTCATTCGAATGATCAGATAATTCTAGTAGATCACGTAGGTATGAATTTTTTGGTTTGTTTACAGAAACTGTATTGGTTTGCCACTTTAATCTCATTTTGATTACAAGTCAGTACAAACATGAAAAAAAGAATTTTCTGGTATTTGGATAAATTTCACTGGTCTGAAATGCCCAAAATCATAGCTTCACTTCTTTTAAGGATCAGTAAAGTACTTATTGACTTGCAGCAATACAATATAATAGTTGAGCTAAATGAAGTTACATGTTTAGTCAGTAGTTCTGCTGTTTTCAAATGCAATTTATTCATGGTTGCCATTTATTCAAGCACCTTTTATTTTATACTTCAATTTGGGATGATGCCTCATTCTTATTACCTGAAAAAGAATAAGACATGTAAGAAGACAAACCCCCAAATCTTTATGGTTCTCTCACACAGACTTTCTGTCTCTGGTATACTTAAGGCTAGTTTGTCTTTTTAAAATACATCCTGTAGATGCAGCTGACCTGTGTTGAGGAGGACTGAAATGGAACTTTTACAACCCTTTGCGCCTTATGTGAATTTGACTCTGTCTGTATCTAGATAACTTGATGAATCCTCATTGAATCCAGAAATTTGAGTCAAACAGCTATTACTTATTAATAATATAATAAAACTGAGATCTTTTTCTGCTATGGCCAAATAATGATCTTTCCAGCTCCTAATCTAAATCAAACTTTTGAATTGCTAATAAAAACATGTCATGACTCACAAAGTTAAGTTCTTTTGCATTAATCTTAAACTCTTTAGGAGTTATCGAGTCTCACATCATTAAAAATAACATCAATGGTATAGTCTGCAGTAACTATTACATTTATAGCTGGAAGATAAGGCTTGTATAAAAGAGCCATTACTTTATAACAGCATTAAAGAAAAATATGTAGATATTGTTTACAATTTATGCTTGAGAAAGGTAATAGTTTACAGGAAGACCCTTAATGATATGGAAGATCCATTGTCTTTAAACACGCACTGTTTTTTTCTGTTTTTCAAAGATAGAAGTTAAAATTTAAAACTGAGGATTTTGTACTGAATAAGGGATATACAAGTAAGAAATAGCTCCAAATAAATCTATGAAGGGCCAAATTATATTTAAAAATAACTTTCTGTGGCAAAAGTTCCAGCCTTTTTATTGTGATGTCTCATGGTAGTTAATAATGCATTAGTTATATTGGTCACTTTACCATGTTCCACTAAATTGATCTGAATGGAATGGATTTGTTGCAGATGTGAAACGCAGCAAGCCAGGCAGGGATGAACTCAGCCCCACCATTTCTCCGTATTCTACCTCTTAGAAGAGGGTGCAAACTCTAGTGCAAACTGCTCTGGCATTTATTACATTGCATTAATTTCATGTGTAGATGCACCCAGAGACATGTAATTGCTTTCGATCTGGTTAAGGTTGCTCCTATCAGTATAATTAATTGCCACATGGATGAGCAGCTTGAGATGGTATTCAGAGGACTGGGTAAGCTTTGGCATCTTTTCCACATCTTGGATGCAGGCTTCTGGCATACAGCAGACCTCTCAGTCCAACAGATCAGGTTAGCGGATGGATACCTCTGTGCCCTGGAGGAAGGAGCCACCAACCACTGTCATCTGTTGCTTTCTCCTGGTAACAGTGATCTCAATCCTTCCTCCCTAGGGAGATGCAGAACATGACATCTCCTGCCAGTGGATGAGAAGGAGCCCACTCCAATGTCAGGGCTTCATACCTGTTCTCCAGGTTGACAACTGCAGGTGAGGAAGAGAATTGCCACCTGTTGCCAGAGGTGACTAGCTGCCAGGTTCCCTTTCAAAGTACCTTGTCACTTCTGTGTCTTCCAATGCCTTTTCTAGCTGGCTCCAGTCCATTATGTTAGAGGTCTCTTTGTGTATTCTGTTGATAAAGACCTCATGCTCACAGGTGTTTCTGAGTCTGTCCACCTCTTTCTGCATTTCTTTACCTGATTTCTCTGAGAATCCACCAAAAATAATTTTGTTCAATGTAAACCATTTTCCACTATATCTTCATTTTTGTTGAAGAACTGAAACATCTTAAAAACAGTGCTAAATTTCTCCAAGAATTGAAAATGAGTTATTTGTTCAGCTCTGCTTCTCAAACCCTCCATGCAAATCCTATTTGCTCAGGATTTTTTTCAGGTAGACTAGATTTTACTTTAGGAGCAAAGGAAGAAGTCATCAAGCACACTAGCTTATTTTCCTTTACAAACTTAACTTTATACTGTGGATTATAGAAACTATTGGAAAGCTTGGCAAAACATTTATCTTAATATGTATGTTCCATCAAGAGACTAGTCAATGAAAATAACCCTTTAAAATAATATATGATTCAGTTTTATTATACATCAGTGAATAGTTATTTTTTGTAAGTCTGAAAAAGGAAGAATCTAACCAATAAATATCCTTTTGGGGTTTTTTGAAGGGACAGATTCATCAGAGGGGCTATAAAATCCATTTTCTTAAAAACTGTCCTTATGACTTTTATAGTTCATGAACTAATGAAGATCGACTAAGTCCACTACAGATGAAAATGATCTATTAAGCGCCGTGACATAATGAAGTCAGTCACTCATTACAGAATTATAGGAAAAAGTAATGTTTTTTTTTCTTATTAACTCCCTCTTCAGACCAACAAGCACATTTTCTATTATTCTGTAGATTTTACTTCTCTAAAATCTTTACTACGTGCATAGAGGATGCCATCATTGCCTTTTTTCCAAAGAAAATATCGTATTGTCCTAAAGGGAATCTCATTTATAAGTGAGAAATATATGTACACGTATCTATAAATTTCTATTTATATGCCATATAAAAATTGAGGGCACGCATCAACATGTTATCTAGAGACATGCATGTTTTGATACTAGGCACATTTACATTTTCCAAGAGGAAAACCATATCGAACACAGTTCATCCAAAGTCGTAGCCTGAAGACATAGGATAGAAGAAGATTTGGCCAGCATATTATGGATAGAAGATGCATTGTTTGTGTCCTATTCCTAAAGTACCCAAAATACAAGTTCAAACGTATTTCTGAAATTCATCTCCACCAAAAGTGTCGTTAGTCTTTCTTTCTAGCAAGCCTTGCTCAAGCATAGGGGCAAACTAAACAATGAGTTAGAGATAAAGAGGTGAGTTAAAATGGAACTAAAATACTTAGAGTTATATATATGTCCATTCATATAATCTAATAAAGTAAGCTGCTGCTTGTAAAAACTCATACCTCTCCGAACTACTCTTTAACGTGCCATCCTACCTTTTGCCCTCTTGACTAACGTGAAGGTGAACCTAAAGACCCGTAATATACAGGCTTTTTACCAATTATGTTAAAAATCATTAGGGAAGATGTTTTCACCTAAAAGAAGGAGGTACAGTGGGATTTACACAAGATGTAACAATTTTGTTCTTTTCTAAACTTAATGTTTAGCTTGATTAGTAATTAAAGAAGCAGGGCCTGAACAATTAATCAAGACATGAATTGTTTCAATCAATTGGTTGATACAAAGTTGATTAGTGGATGACCTGCTTGCGGGAAAACAAACTTATAAGTAAAGCAGTAAAGAGGCATCTTAAGAGAAATGCAAACCATGCAGTTTTACATTTTACTGTGCTCAGAGCAGTATAAAAATATGGTATACATGGAACAATGACTGTGTTTGGCACTGTCGACAATGACACACAGAGCATCCCAAGCAATAGTGTTTATCTCATAGAGCATCTGAAATATTCATAGATTCCAACACTAGAATAAATTTATTGTCTGCTGTAAGAGATATAAGAGGTTGATAAACTGCTTTTCTGACCTTGGAGAACTTTGGTGCATTAAGGGACTTTGATACATAGCAAGGTGCAGACATTTTCTGTGATTTGTTAGGTGCATTCTGCTGGGGACTGCACTATCAGGTGTACTGAAACCATAAGAGCTCTTTAGAGAAAGCAACATGTGAAAAAATAATACCAGCAAATTCTCTCTCACTTTCTCTCTCTCTCTCTCGTTCTCTGTGTCCCCATGGTAAGCATCACAAATAAACACGGGGGGCGGGGGGAGGAAAGGGAGGGGAATAATGCTGAATACCTTGTTTTTAACTCCTAACTTTGAAGGAATTAAAAAAGAAAAAAAAACAGTATTCTGCACTCTGCAGAGTATCTCTCCTGGTTTTCTGCTGTCTGCGTGCTTTCCTATCTGGTACAAAGCATCCAACCCCTAGTACTTTGTTTACCAAATGTTGTCCTCTGTTATACCCCGGGGCTCTAATGAGTGACAGGAATGACCCAAGGGGATTAAAATGGAAATTTAATGGAAAAGGAGGCAATCATCCCTGTTGTTGAGATCATAACTGAAGGAAAGTTTTAAGAACTAAAGAATAATGGATAAGAAAAAAAATGTGTGGTTAAATATAGTTTCATAGTTGGTAGGGTCAGAAGGGACCTGTGGAGATCATCTAGTCCAACCCCCTGCTGTGGCAGGAAACAGTACTGGAGTCAAACGACCCCAGCCAGATGTTTGTCCAACCTTTTTTTAAAGACCCCCAGGGCAGGAGCCAGCACCACTTCTTTTGGAAGTTGGTTCCAGGTCCTAGCCACCCTGACAGTGGAATAGCACCTCCTGATGTCTAGCCTGAAACTACCCTCCTGTACCTTGTGTCCGTTGTTTCTTGTAACTCCCGGGAGTGTGTGGGGAAACAGGGACTCTCCCAATGACTACTGGTCCCCTCTAACTAGTTTGTAGACAGCCACTAGATCCCCCCTCAGCCTTCTCTTTTGGAGGCTGAACAGGTCTCAGCTTCTGCTCGTAGGGCCTTTCTTGCTGACCTGTGATCATGCGGGTGGCCCTCCTTTGGATCCTCTCCATGTTGGCCACATCCCTCCTAAAGTGCAGCACCCAGAACTGGAATCAGTACTCCAGCTGCGGCCTGACCAGTGTCGCATAGAGGGAGAGGATCACCTCCTTGGACCTGCTTAAGATGGATTTGTAGATGCACAACAAGGTATGTTTGGCTTTCCTGACCGTGTCCCCACTTCATTGGCCCATCTTCATTGTGGCATCAATGATGACTACAAATGCTAGTCTATAAGAAGTATCTCTTGGCTAGTAATGCAATTTACTAAAACTTCTCTACTTGAAAGCAAAACTAAAACAAAAAAAAAAACAGTGCTGTTTCATATTTCAGAGCAGAGAACTTATTCATAATGGCATTACTTATTTAAGTACATCCATTTGCCTATATTTTTTCCCAGTGTAATGAGGAATAGACATGTCCTTTTATATGACATGCCACAGGCAAGCAACTGCAGATATCAGTAAAAAGCAAAAGAAAGAAAGATTGATGAAATATAAAGATTGTTCTTTTTTCCCCCCCAGATCTGTCCTGGGTTTCAGCAGGCTGCTGCTGCAGTTTCAGCAGCAGCCTGCTTAAACTCCATGTGCAGACTGGGGGCCTGTGCCCCCCAGGAAGAACTGGGGAAATTATCAGAGAGCTGGGGAATTGAACTAAATGCCAATATCAGAGCAGTCCTTCCCTGCCCTCCCCCCTTTCCCTTCCCTCTCCTTAGTTTCTGTTTAGCTGCAGCAAGCCCAGTTTCAAAACTCGAAACATTTTGAAACTTTTGAAATGTTTTGGGAGCCCTTGTTTTGTTTCAAAGCCTCTTGTTTCATTTTGATTTCACTGTTTCAAGCTCAAAACACGTTGAAACAGCTTTGAAACAAAACACCCATTGAAATTTCACACAGCCCTAATGGGTACACTTGTGCTGGTGAACCCTTGGATTTGGGATCAGATAGCTCAGTTCTTAGACCAGAAGATCTCACTCTCCATAGATTCACCACTTACTTAATGCATTGGATATTGTAGAGTAAATGAAAATGTTGATTCCCAACTTTAAAGCCTTGTCAGTGAATTTCTTCTGCGGTTATTCAGCGTCTGATGACTTTCACATAGCATTATCTGATTAGTAATTATCAATTAACACCTTTTCAAATGAAACAATTTCCCATGGGCAGGGAGGACCACAGCCATTGTTTGTGCTCACACTAAAGAGACTGGTTTAATTTGTATGGGCTACATAATGTTATATATCATCATAGGGGGTGCACATCTTAATATCATATAATCATATGAAGACCATCTAGGCTATTTAGCCCAATGTCCTGTACAGATCTAGGATGCACTATTCCTCAGCCAACACACACACATTCTTATCCAGTCTCTTCTCAAAAACCTCTAATAAAGGAGATTTCACATCTTCCCTAGGCAACTTTTCCATTGCCCTATTGTTCTTAGTTAGGATACTAAAACTTAACTGAAATATACTATGCTGCAGTTTAAACCCTTTGCTTCATGAGAGCCTTCTCCTAACTTTCTTTTTCTATGCTTTAGTACAGTAGTTCTCAACCTTTCTAGACTCAGGGTACCCCTCATAAGAATATTAGCTCTTAGTTTTCACTTGTTTTATACAATGAAAAAATTATATAGTGATTTTTTTTCCCCAGAAAGCTCAGAAAGATCACACTGAGTTTTTTGACACCAAGGAATCCAAGTCAAATCCACATTTCTGGGTTTATTTTGTGAATCATGTATAGATGTTCACTCATCTACCAGTGCTACAATCCATGACACCCTTAAAAGAATCTGAAAGCACTAAAAGGTGCTATGGCACTCTGACTGAGAATCACTGCTACTATCAGTATCGTGATATTGTTTTTTGTCTGTACAGATCAATATAGTTTGTTTATATAGTAAAATTAGTAACTACAGACCTCTGGGATTTGAAGTTCACATTCCAAGACTCTTTACAGATTGAGTTCATGCCATCAGTGGCAATGGCCTCAAGTGAGCAGCTGTTAGTTTCACAAAATTGCCATCTGTAACTCAGCATAATTAAATACAACTGACGATCAATCAGTAGCATATGTTTAACATAATAAAAATTGAACTGGTGCTGAAGTCAGGGAAAAAGGTACTTCACTTAAGATTAAGAAAATTAGATTTTGGCTACCTGTGCAACATACATCTTATGAATAAAAAAAAGAATTTCTGTTTGCAGTAGTCTAGTAAGCCTAATCACCACAAGTATCTTTCCTCTACTATCATTTAACATAGAATGCTTTATCTCATATTGCAATAAATAAGAAACTGTAAAAATAACATTACATTTTAAAACAAAACTTATGCAGGAACCATAAAGCCATGTGACATATGCTGTAACATAGAATATTTTTAGGCAGATTTCCAATGAGAGTAGAGAGTGTTCATTCTCTAGGAAAAAAAAGAGAAGAACAGAAGGGAGCTATAACTCACTCTCAAAATTCCCTCTCAAAAATAGTTGGGATGGAGTAGCAGCATATCACCTCATCGTACTAATTATGCTCTAAAACCACGATGTAGCTTTCAGTTTCCACACTACCCTATGTAAGGCTAAGTAATGAATCTATGTTCACAACAGTGACTCATAAATATTCCAATTAAAGTCAATAGGATTACATGTGTGTATCTGATCCCCACTAATCTTTAGTGAGCGCATCTACACAAAATGACTGTGCAGTAATAATAGTTCATTGCTACTGTGCAGTAACATCTGCATCGTGGTTCATGCCCGCTGACATCATTGTAGTGACGAGCTATGGTGACATCACTATGATGACATAGCATCGGTGGTCATGAACTGTGATGCCAATGCAACTGCACAATAGCTCATAGTTACTGCACATTAGGGTGCATAATAACTGCACAGTCAGGGCCACTTGTAGACACACAGTATATAGCATACTTGCCAGGTCCCACTTTAATAAGAGCAAGGAAACTTAATAAGATTAAGGGCCAAAGTGTGTTCCCCTAACTTATGCAGCTAAGTAGGTTCTTACATGAGCAGTCCATATGACTTGCACTTCAGCATGGGCGACTGGTGCCACCACAGTGGAGGAGGGGGTGGCAGCACATGACCGGGACATCCCCCCATGGCTGATCATGACAACCGGGAAGTGGCTACACCATTCCTGAAAGTGGCTGTGCCACTTCATCTGGCACTCCCACTCCCCAGCCAGCAGTCACAGAGGGGCACTGCTACTCCTGCCTAACCCCACTGCCTGCTGCCTAAGTGGACAGCATGGCCTGTCAGGGGGTGCAACAGTGTTGTCAGGGGTGCATGTGCACCCCTGTATACTCCTATGCCTCACCACTGCACTCCAGTGATTTTATGAGTAATTACTTGATAGAAGGGTGAGGGAATCTTACTCTAAGAAAATTATTATTAAGGCATGAAATTATCTGTTAGATAAGCAGCAAAGTAAAAATCAGATTGTCAAAACCTTACTCACCACTTACTCCTAGGCTAAGTACAGACTATCAAAAAGCCCAAGGCTGAATCAATTCAATCTTTGCAGGTTTGTTTAAACGCATAAATTAAACCAAGAAGCAAGTGAGCTAATGTTCACTTTTCAAACAGCAAAGGCTGCCAGACCCCTGCAGTAACCTATACTAATAGCAGGGGGTGCTAGAGCACACCTTCCAGATGCTGGTCACTGCAGACAGCTGGAGTGACCAGCATCTGGACTCCCAAAGCCATGCCTCTTCCTCAGCCTCCCCACCAGCAAGCAAGGAGTGGAGGGGCAGGAAACCCACTTGTCCTGTGTGGCACAGGATCCTCAGCTGGCAACAACGCAGGGTGGGGGGAGAAGGGAAGATGAAACTGAGGGCTTTACTTTGCTCCCTCCCCCCAGCTGGAAGTGTGCCTGGAATCTCCTAGATGTGCCCCTTCTCAGCCACCCAGCTGGGTGAGGGGAATGGGGAAGGAAAGCCCACAGCCAGGGCTTGACTCTGCCTCCAGATTTGGAAGCTAGGAGTCATACCAACTCCTCAATCTCCAGGCTGGATGTTGTGTGGGAAGCCAACAGGAGAACTTGGCTCCATCCCCTCCCAGAGCTGGGACCAGGGTTGGAGTCGTGCTCCCTTCTTAGTCTCTGGGCAGGCTAAAGGGAGAGGTGTGGAAGGTGGGGGCTTGGTTCTGCCCCACAGAGCTGGGAGCCATGCCCCCTTCTCAGCCTCTGGGCTGGCTGAGGGGAGAGGGGACAAGGGACAGGAGAAGCCTGCACTGGGGCTTGACTCATCAGGAGCCAGCCTGCCTTCTCAGCATCCTGGCTGGCTGAGAGGATGGAGAAACCTGTACTGGGGCTTGGCTCCAATCCCCAGAGCTGGGAGCAGGGTTGGAGTCCCCTGTTATGTCACCTTCTCACCATCTGGGCTGGCTGAGAGGGGGGCCCAGCTTTGGGAAGGAAAGACAAGCCCTGCAGGCTTCTGCCCCTGCCCTCAGCCAGCCCAGAGGGTGAGTGGGGATGTGGCAGGGTATTTCAGCCCTGCTCCTGGCTCTGGGGGGTGGACGCAAGCCCCAGTACAGGATTCCTCCTCCTCCTGGCAGCGAGGAGGCTGAGAAAGAGGCATGGCTCCTGCGGAGTCAAACCTCAGTGCACGAGTCTGCCCTATCTCCTCCCCTGTACCCCTCAGCCAGCCCAGAGGGTGAGAAGGGAGCATGGCTTTCAGTGCATGATTCCCCCCACCTCCGTGGCAGCTGGGAGGCTGAGAAGGTGGAGTGGCTCCCTCTGGGGTGCAGAGTCAATCCCTCTCTGCAGACTTCCTCTGGTTGACAGCACCTTGCTGGTAGACTGGTCCAGGGCCAGAGGGGGTTAGTTCCCCCCCCCCTCCTCAGCCACCTAGAGTGATAGTATTCTGGCTCAGAGCAGAGGTCTGGGATAGACCCTGCTCTTGGATCAGAATGAACAGCCCAAGGCTGCAAACCATCATGGGATTCTGGGGGACTGAGAGTTAACTTGAACTGGGAGGGGATCTTGGACAGAAGTTTCATAAACTGGTTTGACCAAAATCAGTAAAGTCTGATACTACATCTAACCAGGTTTATATTAAGCCAATTTTGGCCTTTTTGAAAGCAATTTTATGTGCATTGCACTTCTGTTTTGTTACAGGTTGAAATTCTTTTCTCATTACTTAAACCAGTTTCTCCTTTTCAGGGCATTTGTTCACATGTTGTCTCCCTACTAATGTTCTGCAAACTATGCCATGTCTGAGTAGGCAGGGCTGCAACATATAGAAACTTATTATTGATAATCAACAACTGATTGACAATAAGGATAAGTAATTTTGACTGAGCAGGTACTTTGGGTTCACATAGACCTTTTTTTATATTTAATGAACATGAGTAGTGTAACAGAAATCGTTCATTCTTTGCACTAATGGAAATCAGATTTGTTATTTCTCTCACTTTGCCTTAGTTTTGCTTTTAACTGCCCCAGCTTTATGTTGTTGATTTATTGAATAGTCTGTGAACCATTTCATCTTGACTTTTTTTGTAAAACATCAGAATTCAATAAAATTTCATTAAAAACTTGGCTGAAATGGGATAAACAGTAATAACAGTGCTAGTGTTATCTGTAATTTAATTTGCAGTGTAAAACTTAATGCTTGACCTTTTAGAAAGCATTATTACACCAAGTTGAATGCTTCAAGTTATTTCTTGTATATGTTGCATATTTCTAAGAGGATGGCAGAAAATATTTATAATTGAAGCGTGCCCATCTTCAGTCATAGAGTAATTTCTATTCCTTTATGTAAACTGAAAGCATACCTCTGATATGACTAGGAAAAAAATACTCAAGTTGTTTTACAGCTTCCGACGGGGGGGTGTGTATAGTTGTGGACTTCATGAAATCCTTCTCTCATTTCTCTCTTTCTGATTGTCTTAGTTCCAGAACTGAATCTAGGTGACTATTGGGGTTCAGATGGTCTCTGAATTTGCTCATTTATTCATTTTGAAACATCCTTAGCCCTGGCTGTGCTTTTAGCTGCAAAGACTAATGACATGTTAACACTTCTGAGGTTATTTGTTCTTAAGTACATCTTCTAGGTTATATGTCATAATGACAAGCAACCAGAATTGTAGGTGCCAGAAACATTACAGCCCTGTTGCAGGGTTACAGTTCATAGACTAAATCAGCGCAGAAGATGTATGGGTGGTCCAGTGATTGCTGAGTGCTCAGTCCAGGAGTTTAAAAGAGAGAATCAATGAGCCGCAACTGTGTAAAATAGGGGTCAGATATGTACAGCTGAGCCTCCACATAGATCAGACAAGACTGTGTTTTATTTTCCATTCTGTAACATTCATTACAGAAATATGGCTCAGAAACAATTTATTAAAGATAAATTGGCACTAATTAATTCAGACTATTGCCTGCTCCACAAAGCATAAGTATAACAGTCTTATTCTGGGCTACTTTCATGGAGAAGCTATCTACTTATAAATCTAATTGTCCACACACAATTGTCACCCAGCTAGCCAATCAAACTTTCTGCAACCGCTACCCTTTGGCGTGATATTGACAACTGTCTTATCAGGTCAGTTTGCTTCTCTAGTCAAGTCTTTTCCTTTTTCCCCTCACCAAGATTTTCTACCTTGTTTTTCTTTATGCTATTCCATCTATAGTCTTTACATCTGCCTCAGACTCAATGAATCTGTTTCTGTCTGTGGTCTTGATTCACTTCCTTTGACACCAAAGGTAAATCTCATTGACTTCACTAAAGGTTGGTTTAAAATTGGGTCCTATTTTAGACTGGTAACAAATTAAAGAGAACACCATTGCTTTAGTGAACCTAATTTAAAAAACAAGTAGGGGTTAAGCAAATAGGTTTGGGGAAAAACAAAACTGAAAAACAACCCCCTTCCCCCATAAGAACCAGTTCAATCCTTTAAATGACATACCAATCTTCTTTCCATACTTCGGATCAGTCTTTCACAGTCAGATAATTTGGGATGAAGATACGCTCTGATTTTACATTTTTATTTTCTCTCACAATAAAGTATGGACTTTACTTTAACTCTCTAATCAGTCACTGGCCTTAGTTCTCTTACAAATCCACCAGGAGTCTGGTAGTCTAGCAAAACTTGTATTCCATGTTCTATTTCTGATGTGGTCTGAGTTGTTATCATCCTTAATGTTGGGTAACCATTTCCCTTTTTGGAACTGGGGACTAAGAGATTGCTGCAAACAAAGGATGTGATCATATTTCTTCTTTCCATATACAAAAAGCATGGCATGTAATACTGCATTTTTCTCAGAGATTCAGTGATATGAAATAATATTCCTTCTCAAGATCATGAGGAACAGGAGATAAGTTAGGGTAAAGGTCATTGGAACAGAGTTGGAGGCATACAGGTATCCTTAGATTTAATTAGGGATCTTCCTGTGGAACAAGGGTGTGTTCAGATATTCTTAATGAGAAAGCAAGTAGTGTGTTCAGGAAGAAAAATGAAAGGAATATCTTGGTGGAGCGGAAAGGAAAGGGTAACAAGAATAAAATAAATAGCTGAAAGACTGATGCTATTAGGGAGTTGTGGGAATGCTCTCTCTCATGGAAAGATGCATCTTCTTAATGGAGAAACTCTATTTTAGTACCAACACTATACTTCTGGGCTAATAAGAAGATCCTTAAATTATGATATGGGGGGAGAATGTCAGGGGTACAACTGGGATGTGAATGTTTGGGGCTTAACCCTAGAGAGTTACAGGCCAGAGTGGCAGGAACAGCCAAAGTCAGGAAGCAAGGGATTGAATTAGTCATGAGCCAGGAAGTAAAGCACTAGAATCTGAGATGTAAACTAGAGTCACAAGCTGATAACAAGGAACTAGAAGAAGCCTGGAGATGGGGATGTAGCTTGGAGTCAGGAACAAGGAGCCAGAGGTCAGGTTCAAAGGATCCAGATTGGGGCATGGCTAGGTTCAGAGAAGCTACTTCAAGCATAGCCTTGTGAGTACAGAAGGGGCTTATGGTTATATGCAGGAAGTCCTGGACATTTCAGGTAACTTTGGCTAGGTAGAAGTAGTTAGGTGGCAGGCACTACCCATTCAGGTAGGGAATCAGAGTTGGGTCCCACTTAGCCTGTTTGCTACCATGACTCCTGACAGTGTGGAATACTAGAAGAGATTTACAAAATTTCAACATCTAGGACATCAGAAGAAGAAAATCAGATAAATGCAGAATGGCAAAGAATATGCAGCTAGAAAAAAGAAAACATAAGCATTAGTGATATTAGTCATGGGCAATACAGTTACCTGTATGAAGGGTTGTAGTTAATCTGACTGTGAAATTGGATAAGGTCAGCATATCTATTCTAATACAAAGTCTTGGTAGGGGAGAAGGTGGGAGCTGGAGTAACTAGAACTATTGATATTACAGAGGAAACTAAATTTTATAGGGATAAGAAATAGACAAAATAAAAATCATGACTGGAAAACAGATATTTAAAGGTTTGTTCTGGTCAAGAGAGAGAGAAAAATAAATGTAAATATGGTGGGACAGCAATTTCAATTAATGATATGATGGACTATAAAGAAATAAAAAAGAATAGTATGTGTTTATGTGTATACACACATCTATATACTCATATACACATACAATTATGTATATGTAAGTAGGAAAGTCAAAAACACTTAAATGATTTTAACTGGTGTGAACCTTGATAAATTTATAAAAGGTATTATAGTCCTGCCTTAAATAATTCTGCTTGAGTTTTTTAGCTCTGTTTTTATGAATACTGAAAGTGATGTTCCTAATTCATAAATTTGTTGATTAGTGATCTAAATCACTGTTCTCCAAATCATTAATGAATTAGACAATAAGTTTGAGTACATGCTTGGCAAATTTGTGGATGACATCAAGTGACTGGAGCTGCAGACATACTTGTGGGTAAGCTAGGATCCAAAATGACCTGGATAGACTGAAGACTTGGTCTACAATCAGTCAGATGAAATTCAAGAAGGACAACTGCAAAACCCTGCAGTTTGGATAGAATAATTGCATGTACAAATATAGACTGGGGAATAAGTGGCTAGGCTGAGAAATACCTGGAGGTAACAGTGGTCCATAAGTTGATTATGACTCAATGGTGTGCTCTTTTTTTATTAAAAGGGGAGGGACCCAATAGCATACTAGGTTGCATTAACAGGAACACTTCTTGAAAGTCAAGGAAAGTGATTCTTCCAGTCTATTCATCACTGGTGAAGCCTTACCTGGAGTACTGTGTCCAGTTTTGGGCCCCACACTTTAAGAAAGATGTGGACAAAATGGAAAGAGTCCAGTAGAGAGTGACAAAAACGATTAGAGGCCTAGGAAGCAATAAAGAACTAGGGTTATTTAATCTGGAAAAGGGAAGACTGAAGGGGATTTGATAAGTTTTCAAACACTCAAAGGCTGACAGCAAAGAGGACAGAGATAAGCTATTATTTGTGGCCACAGAAGACAGAAGTAGGAGCAATTGTCTTAAGCTTCAGCAGAGAAAATTTAGGTTGGAGAGTAGGAAGAATTTTCTGACTATGAGGATGGTAAAGCATTGAAACAGTCTACCTAGAGAAGTTGTAGACATTGTATCCCTGGAAAGTTTCAAGGGCAGGTTACATACGGGCTCAGCTAGGATGGTTTAGTGAGGGATGATCCTCCTTGAGCTGGACTGCTCGCTGACTTTGAGGTCCTTTGCAACCCTACTTTCCTATTTGTTTTTTATGAGTACTACAAGAAAATCTCACTGCATTATGTTTCCTAAAAACTGTTTTTGTCATCCCTACAACTGTTTGATATAACAAGGAACCCCTGTGCCTGTTACTAGGAGGAGAGGAGTGTAGCCAAGGGCAGGTTGTGGAGAGACTGAGGGCAAAGGAGCAGCAGGTATGAGCTGTCCACAGGAACTGAGCCATGGACTGCAAAAGGCCAGTGCTGAGGACTGAATCAGCAGAGAACTGGGCCACATGACCAGAGAGGGGCTGGGCGTGGGGCATATCAGTCCAGCCTCTAGTCATGGAAGGGGCAATCTGACCCTACCTAGTGCAGAGCAAGGATCTCCCAGCTCCAGTTTGGAGTCAGGCAATCCCAGGAGAGTTACCTGGTGCATTGAGGGGGTAGAAGCAAGCCTAAATAGATGAGCTTGAGGCTCAGAGACTCATAGGGGTTTATATTTGAGTTAGAACCAGTTAGGTCTTGTGTTTGACTTTCACCCAAGTACTGAATTGTGGCTTTAGTGGGGTGGATTGGAGTCTACATAATGTGCAAGCCACGTTGCAAGCAGTGACCCATGACACCACTTAACAAGCCAAACCCCTCGTAGTGTCCCAAGCCAGCTCTATGCCAAAAAAGGAATGGAACGAGAAACTAGATCCCCATAGGTTAAAGCCAGCTATAAAA
>JAGPOW010000261.1:216315428-216330994 GCA_030014935.1 Caiman crocodilus | reverse complement strand
CTTGGCTGGGGTCCTGTGACCACAGCACTCGTACCTGCCATTGGCGGGGGGTCAGACTAGATGGCCTGCTCTAGGCCCCTTCTGACCCTAGATACTATGATACTATGTTTTCCTCTGGTGGGACTTTGCACTTCCTGGGTTAAGTGGAGGTCCTTATCTCAGCCAGGAACCTCCTGGAATGGCCCTACCTTGCTGACTGCTCCTCCCAGCAGACATCCAGGTAATTTAGATCACCCATGACAACTGCATCCCTTGCCTTAAGTGCCTCTGCAAGCTGGCCCCAAAATTCCCATTCCAGCTCCTCCCCTTGGTTGGGGGGTCTGTAGTAGACCCCCAGTGTTAAATCCCTCTCCCCACGACCCTCTTGTATCTTGACCCAGAGCACTTCAGCTTGCCCCTCCTCCAACCCCATTTTGTTGGCAGAGGATGTGTATTGCTCTTTGACATAGACATCTCCTCCCTTCCTTCCTTCTCTATCCTGCCTGTAGAGCCTACAGCCCCTAATGCTAACTGCCCAGTCATGGGATGAATCCCACCACGTTTCTGTAAGCCCTGCTATGTCTGGGTTTGAACTGGCTATTCTGAGGGTGAGTTCCTTCTGTTTGTTCCCCATACTCTGAGTATTGGTTTACAGGCATTTTAAGGCCTTGCATAGGTGAGTATGTCTGGTGGCTCTCTAATCCATGGTAAATTCCAGATTTTAAGGTTTATCAGGCTTGGCACAGACATTACATATAAACTGATATAAGTGGATTAGAAACCAGTCTATAACTCTAATAGAAGTTCAAAACACACAGACTGTTTTAAAAATGGTGGAACCTGGTCTGAACTTCTGACTGTTGCAGGCAGGAGCCATGACTTGCATCTGTGTGCCTGTCTGCAGTGCCAGAAATTGGGGGTTGGGAGGTGAGCAAAGCTCCCCAGACCCAAGCCAGTGTAGCTGAGAGATCCAGCACAATGGGGTGCTGCATTTTCCCCTCTCCCCCAACAGCTACTGACAGCTGGTGGGGTGGTGGGGCTGGAGCCTAGGAGGCGTGTGAGAGGGCTTGCAGCCTACTGGCCTTTGCCAGTGCAGGTTGGCTCTGTGCCCGCTCCTCTCCCACCCCCCTCCCTCCATGGACAAACATGAGTTCTTTTTGCTCATGAACTAACATTGGACACTTAGAAAAAGCTATGAAAGTTGTTGCAAATCCACCTCAGACTTTTTGAACATCCGTACTCCGCCTCAGTAATGTTGTATTTTATCAGTCAAAAGCCAAATGTAATCAACCCTTTGACCATGCAAATTCCACTGAACACTTTACTTTCTATGGCATAATTTCTTTGTTTACAAATAATTTTTCTGCCACACAATATATACATTTATTTTTATATACATATTAATAGAAATACTGCTGTGGCAGGAGCTTCGACAGTGTTCACAAAAGAATTTTTAAAAAGCCAAACATAATAAATTACCCTCAATGCATAGCATTAAAGAACTCCTGGCATGTTGTCCCAAGAGGCAGTTGAAGAGGTATTCTTACTCTTCATTATGTGAAGCTGAAGGGACAATTTATTTCTAATCCCTTTAATGACTGCCATCTAGGGGCCCTAGAAATTTCATAGAGTATATCCTCTGTTATCAATTGTGTTGTTTCATCATGCTTTATTATATATATATATAAATAATATGCCACTTTCCTTTTTTGCCATCCTAAAGATCCCTCTTTCACCAGATGTGTGACACGAATTGTTTTAATTTTTTTAAAGAACAAAATTAAGAACTGAACCAAAAAGAAACTGTACTACAGGGAAGTAGCCTGTCCCTCATCATTTTTAGCATACGTATCAATGGAAATAGATGCATACCAATCCACATACAGTTTAGTATTGGAGGCATTATGGGTGCCACTATTACCTGACTATGGGAACAATTCTGTTCCCCACTTAGGGTCTGCAAGCATTGCCATTAAGCTAATAGGAAGACACTGGGTAACTGAGACTTAGTCTCAAGCTCTGCTTTGGTTGTCCATTAAGTGAAATGAATACTTCCCAATGAGTCTGAATTTTTTTTTTAACAGTAAGTCAGTTCTTTCTACCAATTGTTCTTTTAAGTCCCTGTTGATAAAATCATTGCTTACTGCATTATTCTAAGAGCTGCTGAAACTGCATCTCACAATTTTTCAGGGGGAAAAAAAAGTATTCAAAACTGTCAGTTTTACTCAACATTAGAGAAGCTCCTTTAATTTCCTCTTAGGTGTTATGTATATCACACATTCACATACATATGTATATTGCATACATTTTTATTTGATTTGGCCTTTCTGTCATAAATTGTGAGCTTCAAGTTAGCAACAGATGATGGAAGTTACACTTGAAAACTTGAAAAATGTCAAAAAAGGCTGCTGTATGTATTTTGTGATTCTAAATGTGTTTGACACTGCCATTATTTTTAAACAAGCCATTTAGCCTTACAATGCTAAGAATCTTGTTAGATCTAATTGCCTGACCTCTTATTTTTATTTTTTGTAAGTGGTACACAACATTTAATTTTAATTGGCTGTTATATTTCATTTCTGCTGTTGCCATAAGATCTTTGTAAATAACATGTTATATCACAATGTCATTCTTAGTTCAATCAGTAAATACAATTTTAATGGAAGACACTCTTTTTTTTTGAGAAAAGCTAAAAAACACCAAAGAACATTGATATTATTAAGAATCTGATTCAAGAAAACATCTCCTACTGTTCTACCTGCCTTTGTGCCCTAGAAGACTAAAAATTTTAAACTACAAAATTAGTCCCTAGGGCCTGATCCTTCATTTCGCATGTGTTTACAGTAGTCCCAAATGGGGATTGGAAGTGTTGAAAAAGGAATATTCAAGATCTAAAGAATCAATGCCTAAATCTGCCCTTATCTTTTTTTCACTGGTAAATTCTCTTCAAAAGCAAAGAATGATATGGTACTTAAATTTCTGTACTTTCAGGGCTGCCTATGATAAGATTCTTTATTATATTGCTAAATTCAATTCTGCGAAGAGAAAGCATTTGTATGGTAGTTTTTAAACTTAACAAAACAAAACAAATAAAAAAATGCCTCTGTGTATTCAGTTTGCTCAGTTTTGTTGTAGCCCAAAATATCTTGAGCTAGAGGATGCTATCATTACTCAATTACCTGATTGAAACTAATGGCATCATTCTGTGTGAACCAGGCTATTAGAATTTGGTCCAAAGGATGAACTGAACCTCAGTGTAAACAGGTCTATGCAAGACCTTATCCACCACTTAAGCCCCATTTTTTCTGTTTAGAGCATCTTTTAGCTACTACTGTAATAAATAATTATACTGCATAAATAATTCTGTTTTAACATTTACTAGAGTTTACCTCATTTATTCTGAGTTAAAGTCATGCACACTTCTGATTCACTTGCAGCAATAAAGTATATATACTTTTAGATGCCTGGGAGGATATCGCATACTTTATCAGATTTCCCTCACTAAAGATACTTTTGACCTAAAAACATAGTGTACCAGGTAGTGTCCTCTTGCATCATCCTGTTTAGAAGATTATCCATTGTCCCCTAAAACAGAAAATGCAATAATTTTTGGAGCTCATCCTGTGGCAGGGGCAGGCCAGAAATAGCCCCTCCTTTAAGGAACTTCTGACAAGCTATGCTATGTTTTCTTTTCTGAGCCATTTAACTTAACTAAAACTTAAAGCAGGTGATTTAGCTCCTTAAGTGAGTCTCAGAGAAGGATTATTCTGGCAGGTGGTCCTCTTTGCCATTATGCTTGATTGGTACAGTAAACCTATTCACTTACATTTTTGAATAACTTTCCCATCTCATCTTCCCTACAGGACTGCTGTTCAAGTACCACTTTTACACCTTTTATAGATTAAGTCCAAGCTGACTCAGGGGCTTTTTATAGTCTTATATTTAACTATGACCACACTAGAAATATGTGAATAAAATAATGTCTTGAATTGAAGACTCCCATGGCAGAATTCTATTTCACCTAATGGAAGACCAAAGTATGACCTAAGAATAACCCTGAGTTATTTGACTATTGTGTAGAGGGTGCAGTGGCATGGTTGCACCCCCTTTTTGTTCCATGTCACTATAGTTCCAGTTGGGGACCTGTCTAGTCCTCAAAGCAAGTAAAATATACCTCCTCCCCTAGCTACTGTTGCCACAGTTCCTGCTACTCTCTGTTCTCCTAGGGGCAAGGGGAGCTCCAGAGATGCTTTTGCTTTGCGCAAGCCAGGCAGTGGGGAGGCTGAGCTCAGCATAGGAAAGCAGTGGTGGCAGCAAAAGGAGAGTTTCTTCTCCTCTAATCGTTCACCTCAAGGTGTTCCCTACTAGCTCAGGTGCAGGCTTAGGGAGGAGAAACCCACCAAATGCTAGTATTGCCACTGCCATTGTCCCTGGCTGAGCCTGGCTTCCCACTAAGTCTATGCGGAGCAGCACTGGAATAGCTGTGGGACTCTCCCTGCTTTATCCCCACATCAACATCTTTACAGTTGGTATATCTGAATTCTTCATTTGCGGGTGAAAACCGTGCCCCTATTTCCACCCCCACTCCCAAAAAAATAAAAACAAAAACAAAACAAAGCACAACAAAAAACTAGGCTACTTGGGCTTTTCATGTTTGTGTTCTGGGGAGTATAGAAACATGAGAAAAATCTAACGGGTCAGATCATGTCCAACATGCACAAGTGTGCGTGTGCGCGCACACACACACAAATGGATTTTCTTCTCTATACGTTAGTTTGTTCTCCTGTGGAAGGTGTCCCAGATGTTACCCTGGAATTGCCCTTTCAGTTCCAGTGTCCTTTTATTATAATTTTTTGTTTGGTAGGGTTTTTTAATCCCCCTGGTTTCAAACTATTAAGACTGAGGGAAAGCTCCAGTCCCCCTTTCATTCATCACATCTGTTTCTGTCAGGCCCTCCCTTTTACCTAACTACTACCCTTATTTTGTGGGGGGGAAGGTTGGGTTGTTTTTTTAATATTTGCACTGATAGGTTAAAGAAAGGAATTTTGCAATTCTTTTGGATTTTACATTTACTCTGGGACAAGAACCACTAATTTATTTTTGTTGCTGATTCAACAAATGCAGAGGAAAAAATTAAACAACATTTCCATATCAATGAAAAACACTATTTGATCTACATTATGCTATTAAAAGTAGTTTCTCATATCCCTGGAGATATCCAGCTGTAGAGTATTTTTGTTTCCCTAACGTGTTCCATTTTATACAATCACCAGCAATAACAAAGGAAAAGATAAGTAAATTATAGTAGCACAATAATAATAACTACCTTCCTAGCTATTTACCTACTTAGTCACAAATATACTTATGATTATCTAGTGTGGGTTTAACTGACAGCCAAGATTTTCAAAGGAGACTTAGGGAGTTCGACAGTCCTTTTGATCAGCCATCCATCCATCCATAGGTAAGAGGTCCTTTGCATAGAAATGGTAGCTAAAAGTCATCATAATAATAGGAAAATGGAACCAGAAGGGGCCTTGTGGACTATTGAGTCAAATGCAAAATCCTTGAGATGCATATTTTTATTGAAGTATAGTGAAAATTTTCACAAAACAAGTGTTGTATGAATAACTGTGTTTTGACATAGTATGTTGATAATATAAACTGTAATCTTCAGTGAAAATTGTATGACTTCTAAGACTGTAGAGTACAAGGATTTCCCAAGGTCAAAGTAGGTATGTATATGTGGGCATGTCTACGCATGCTATGACAGTGCCTAAATAAATGGTGGCGCTTATTGCTTTGGATTTAATTGCTCCCAGGTGCACCATTTTGAACATACACCCGGGAGCAATTGACTCCAGAGCAATAAGCTCTGCAGTTATTCAGGCACAGCATATGGAGCCTGAGTGAAGCAGCCCTGGCTGGTAGGGGACCCCAGGGTTCAGCCAGCCAGCCTGGGGTTGCTCCCCTCACCTCAGTGTTCTGTGGAGGGGCTATCCATCAGGCAGCCCCTGCACTGAAGCACCCTCATGCCCCAGCCAGCCAGGAAACACATCTACACATGTGCTGCTCTGGAGTAAATTAGCTTACTTCAGTCTAATAGAGGTTCATGTGTAAACACTGAGATATTTACTACACAGCTAATTAGTCAACTGCCTAGTAAATGTCTTGTATAGACACATCCTGCGTGTGGGAAACTGACATCATAGGCAGAAGGCCATTTCCCCTTATGCATCCAAAAGCAGATTTCCAATCACATAACTGCCATTTTCCCCATGTATGACCAGTTTGTTTCTTCTGTAGTGTGAACACATGAGCATGCACATGTAGACTGAGGATGTGTAAAGGGTTATACACATGTCTATTTTTGCCCCCCACCCCGACATTCAGGTAAAGGCAAGATAGAGTTTTATGCACAACCCACACAATCATGCCTCTTGCCATGTGCATAGCAGGAGATGTGATTGTGGGATCTTATGCCTGTAGCTGATGCAACTCACAGCTATGGCAGTGCCCTGCAGCTGCTGTGACTGAGAATCCCACAACCGACAGAACTCTTGGTCTCAGCATTGTCCGGTGGCTTCTATTGCAGCATTGTCCTGCTAGCTGTGAGACTTTTGGTCCTGGCAGTTGTGGGAACAGCTAGGGTTGAGACTTCTTTCAGCTGCAGGACTTCCTTCAGCTGCAGGATCAACTGAGAGGGCTCCCAGTCTCAGGGGTGCATCAGGCACAGCCAGGCTGGGAGATCCTGCTACATGTACAAATTAAAGCTGGATATCAACCAGCTATAAAATTATTCTGCATTTTCTAGCTGTATCTTTTTATAGCTGGATGGACCATTTTCTGGTGTGATAATTACTTTGCAGGTGTAGCCAGTCTACATTAATTATGAAAATAACCAGTTCATTACATAATACATGCAATGTATGAAGGGGCCTAAGTCACAAAAACTTAGCCAGCCAGAAACACATTACTAGCAAATTTTAAACTAGTGATTCTCAACTGGGGTGCTGAATTACCATGGGGTGCCTTGAGATCCTTTAAGAATGCCAAGGGGTGACACACAATGTTAGCGCAGTTAGGTAAACAAGCATGATTCATAAGATAAACCTATAGCTTTCAAATAGGAAACCAGAGTGATCTGTTGTGGTCTTTCTGAGCTCTTGGCTCCAAAAGAATTGCCCTACTATTTTTTTGTAGTAAAAAAAAATATGTGAAAATTAAGACTTGAGATTTTTCTGAAGGGTGCCACCAGTCTATCAAGTGCTGCTTTGAGTCTGAAAATGCCGCAAATCAATTTGTTAAACTAAGGAGCAAGAGAGCAATTCTATATTTTAGCCACAGCAGTTGAAATACTTAGCATACCTTTCCAGCAAGCTAAAAAGCTGAATTCTATGTCCCTTTAACCCAAAGAGGGTGCATCTACATGTGCTATGCATTTGACTGAAAAAGCTCTAGTACATGTCATGCCAGAGGTTATTGCTCCTATATGCTATGTTTACAAGTGCACCCAGGACTGTAGCACATTGAGCTGGGTCAAAGCAGTCCTGGCTGGAAGGGCTTCTGGGGCTTCAGCCTGCCAGCCCAGGGACTCTCCAACTCAGCTCAGTGTGCTGTGGAGCAGGCTGTCTGGGGCATAAGAGGAGCCCACTGCAAGCTATTTGGCAGGCAGCCTCTGCACTGAAGCACCCTTGTGCCCCAGCCAACCCTGTCAGCATCTACATGTGCATTGCAGTGGAGAAATAACACCACCACAGGATAGTACTTGTTTTGACCAGTGCTAGCCTATCACTGTGTTTATTAGTTTATTATGGCCTAATAGGGGCTACATGTGTAGATGCTAAAACTTCACCATGGAACTAATTAGGCAGGTCCACAGTGAATGTCTCATGTAGAAGTACCCAGAGTGTCTGATTTCCAAACCACAAGTTAAGCACAGGTTGAGCATTATCGTCTTACCATTGCTCCTTTTGAAGTTGGCCCTCTGGGGAGCTGAAGGAGAGGTAAGTGGGACTAAGAGGAATATGCTCTATCACAAATTAAGTGGTGAAGTGAGTTGAAAGCTAGCCCTAAAGGAACCATGCCCTGTGCTCTAGTCTCCACCTGCATGATCAGGGGACATCAGGGCAGGCCCTACGAGGAGAGGCTAAGGGACCTGAACCTGTTCAGCCTCCACAAGAGAAGGCTGAGGGGGGATCTAGTGGCCGTTTACAAACTAGTCAGAGGGGACCAGTAGGCATTGGGGGAGTGAGTCCCTGTTCCACCGAGCACAACCAGGAGCACAACCAGGAGTGACAAGAAATAATGGACACAAGCTGGCAGAGGGTAGATTCAGGCTAGACATCAGGAGGCACTACTTCACTGTCAGGGTGGCTAGGATCTGGAAACAAATTCCAAGAGGAGTGGTGCTGGCTCCTACCCTGGGGGTCTTTAAAAGGAGGCTGGGTGCACACCTTGCTGGGGTTGTTTGACTTCAGTACTCTTTCTTACCATGGTAGGGGGTCAGACTTGATGATCTGCTCAGGTTCCTTCTGACCTTACCAGCTATGAAACTATGAAATGTCCTTACTGTGAAGCCCTCTATATACTTTATTCAGTGGTTACATAAGTCAAAAGTTCATGGCTCAGCTTCAAAAGAAGTACTGAAAGAGTTTGGGTAATAACTAACCTTTAACACGGTGGTTAGAGAAGTGTGCTGTGGAGTCAGAGATCCTTCCACCTCTGGGTAAAGGGTCCCTTGAATGCCCTGATCTCTTATCTGTAAACAGGGGAGTATTTTCCTTTCTTGTCTTCCCCCATTTCTTTTGAGATTTACACTAAGATATGTACCTACATAGCTACATATGTACCTGGGCAGCTTGTAGCCACTGAGCACGTGCTTATACCCACAACCCACACAATCGCACCTCTTGCCAAGTGTACTGCACTTACTCGGTATACACTTGCATGCTTATGGCCACATCTAGATGAGCGCAGCCATGCAATATGTGGCACGGTAGACACATTTGTGACCCCATGTATAGCTGTTGTCCATGCTGCAAGGGAACCACATGGTAGAGGGAGGGTTTGATATCCAATAGTTAAAAAAAAAAACCCACAAAAAAAAAGGTGGAGTGGCTCACATGGGAGCAGCGTGCGCCACTCAAAACTAGAGCCTGGTAGGCCAGAGCCACACTCCAATTGCCAGCCAGCCTTCAAGCAGCAGGATTGCCACTGCTGCAGCCCCAGGAGGTCCCCAGGACCTCAGGTCAGGCTGCTGAGGCCTACTCCATGGTAGCCCCAGCTGCCCCTATCTCACCCAGCCTAATCTGCCACATGCCAGAGGGCATGTAGTACAGGGGTTTCTTGGGGACAACTAGTAGCAGCACAAGGTATGACACTGCTAGTTATCCCCAGGAAGCCAAATGTCCATACTCATGTGGATGCAGCCTATGTATCTGTACTGTAAATTGAACTGTAACCTGTGTATAAGTGGTAAAAATGTCACATATGTGAATAGAAAATTGCTAGATAGGCACACAAAGGGGAATAAAATCAAACCCTATGTACTCCATCCTCCATAGTAGCTGCTTTTGCTCTCCATAAATATATTATCTAGATATTTTGGGGTTATCTCCTTTCTTACTGATTTCATGCAATAATAGTTCAGAATCTATTACACCCCTCCCCCCCACCATAGCGATGCAAATTTTTCTTTTTTGGTCTACCCTTTTAGAAGGAATTAGAACCATATACAAAGCAAATTCTATTGACATAGTTAATAAATAGGTGGCAAAGGATAAATTCATAACCATAATAAAAAATCACTGCAGGTTGTGAGAAAATAAGGTTTATTTCTGTGAAGTATTTCCACTTTTCTGTGTAAAAGCAATTTGGTTAACCCCCCCCCCCAAAAACCCCAACAAAACCTGAGAACTTTTCAGTTGAATTGTTAAAAGCACAATTGCTTTTCTGTAGAAAGAAAGCAATGTCATACATTTTTTTAGGTGAAATTTAGTTTTCCAGTGCAAAATAAGGGAAAATGTTGAAAGAATTTTTTTTGAGCCAGCCCTACCATGATGTATGTATACTTTGGTGTCTGTATTTGCTCCTGTTTGGTCCAACTTTATTCCTGCTCTCTCTTTTTTGAGTAAAAATATTAATAATCAGGTACAGATGTTGCCGGCTCACTTGCTGTAGTAGGACAGGCCCTGACGATGGCTGTTGAGGGTTGCCCCCTAGTAGGGCATCTTGATCCTTCCCTAATTTGGCCTTTCAGGGTCCACACTGCTGTCTCTTCTGCCATGCCTTATTGCTGAAGTAAAGTAGGGAGGCAGCCATCAGAAACCACTGAGCTCAGGGCATTCTTCCTACCCTGGCTATACAGTGTCTCCAGGCATTTATAGATGTATTCTGGGAGGTTGGGGTGGCAGGGGGGAAGCACTTTAATGACTGAGCTGTGCTAATTAAAGTGCCTGAATGTCACATGTATCAGTGTCCCCATGCTAAAAAACGGTGGTGGGGTGCTTTGAACTCATGGCATGAGCTTTAGTGTAATATGCCCCGCTGCCATTTTTCAGCATTAGAACACGGGTGCACAGGACACTGGAGGCTGCTGAAGAGTGTTAATTTCCACACTGCAGAAGACTTGATTAATTGAGCTTGCTCTGATGTGCCAGATTTAGGGCATGTTGGAGCAGCCTTGCTACACATTTATAGGAGCTCCAGGCCCACGGACCTAACTGCCTTCAGGGCTAGGATCATGATCTCTGCCCTCTCCTACAGCTATGCTCATGCCTCACAGATCTCAGTATAGATTTGGAGGTGGCTCCTGAGCCACCAATGCAGTGCTTGGCCTCTCTGATTTTAAACCTTTGTCCTGGCTTTGGCCTTGTGCCGTTGGCCCCCTTATTGTGGCTGGGCCCCTCAGCCCAGTTTCATTGACTTTGGCCCTCTGGTTTCATGCTTTCAACCTCCAGGCCCCTTGGTTCTCTGGTCTTGCTCTCCAGATTCCTTGGCCCTCTGGGCCCCTTTGGCCCTTTGCCCTATAGGGGTCTAGGCCTGCTTACTTAGTCTTTTTTGCTATACTTTCTGATCCCCAGTTTACAGTCCTGTCCTCTACAAACAGTGATGTCGCTGCAAGCATGGTAAGAATCAAACACTAGAAACATAACTGGGGTTCGAATTATGGGGGAGCTCTGGGGGGGGCTAAACCCCCCAGGAGAGACAAGAACCTCTCATGAGCCAGCCAGCTCCCAGCCCGTCCCATGCCTTTCTAAGCAGCACAGGTGGGAGTGGCAGCTCCCTCGCTGAAGCTTTCTAGCCTCCCCTTATAGCTACTGGTGCCTCTGTCCTCTGGTGTAAATTTAGCCATGGATATATGGTAGCAGCTTTCAAACTAAAATTCACATCCAGTTTGGGTCTGTGTTACACCACAGTGATAATAAATACACATATAACAAAAATAATTAAATGTTGATGCCTGGTGCTGTTGAACTTCCTTCAGCTCTCCTGTGGTCTGAAACTTCTTTGCTGTGACAGATCAGAGCCAGTCTGAGGCCTCAGTGATGGTCCTGGCCTTATGAAGCCTTTAGCCATGCCCCTCTGGATTATCTGACCCACCACTTCCCCATCAGCCCTGTTAGGCGTGGCCTTACTTCTGCTTTCTGCACCTGGGGTGAGCAGCCATTTATCTTAAAGGCCTCTCTACTCCTAACAGTCCCTCTAGAGCCCTGGAGCCAACCAGTTGATTTCTGCCTCTCTCTTCTTTAGTAATGGGGAAGAGGTTGCATTACACTTGCCCAGGGTCATACATGTCCAGACTCTCAGCCTTGTAAATTATTCCCCCTTCTCTTTTCCTAGTATCTATTGACAGCATTTGTATTGAAAATAATTTGTTATGCTTTTTATAAACTTTAGATGATAAACAGTTTTAAAAACTAACGTGGCTTTTTATATTCTCCCAGATGAATTATTACTATTTTCATAAACTGAAAATGTATTTATTAGTTAACTGGAAGAAAATTCTTAGTAGCACCATTCTCATTACAAGATAGGGTAAAAAACACCTTGAAGAACAGGCTTTTCTCTAGCAGTCTTTCTGCATTCCTTATTTTATCTTCATTGCTCCTTATTTGGACTTCATCCATACGGTCACTCAATTGAAAGCTCCAGTGGTTTTGGAGCTTGTTATTTAAGACACAACAAAAGGGAAGAAAGATGTTACAAAACGAAAGTAAACTTCAGTCAACCCATTTGGAACAGGAGTAGTGGAAGGAAACAGCAATGACTAATATAAAAACTTTAGGTCCAACATGATCTTGTGAATGCCATGAAAATCTCAGAAATAATAGTTGTGCCAGTAGGGAGAGGGAGGAGGTCAACACTTTCTCAGAGTTGCTTCCTCATGCATCATTGTCAAGCAGCAGGGAAAGAAAAAAAAAAAGGAAATTCTTAATGTTAAATTATTTCCCAGATACAAATAGCAGCAGCAATGCAGTCTACTGCTCTTGTGGAAAAGGTGTCATGAAAAGGAAAAAAGGTACCTCTGTGAAAATATCTGTTTGATGATGCCATTTAAACAATAACCCTGTGATGTTACAGGAGAAGTTATAGAGGATAACGGGAACAGTATATTAAAGAAGTAAAGAAATCAGCACATATGTGTGTGTGAGGGGAAGAGAAAGGATGAAAGTGAATCTGGAAGTATTGTAAGGAGAGTCTTCCTCACCTAATATGCTAATTAGTAGCAGAACCCTAAACATCTCTGGTCAGTACACTAATCTAGGACACCATGCAATCTAATTAGCAATAAAGCTTTGAAAGAGCTAATATACTATGGAGATCTTCCATGGTTATAAAAGCCCAGATGATACTCCATGAATTAAATGAAAAACTGACAAATACTATAGTCTGCATCAAGTATAAATTTGATGTCTATTAGAGTACCAAAAGGATACCCTGCTTCAAGTATAATCTGTTAAAAAAAGATATCTCTTTTTGATATGCTCTGACTTTCCTGAAGAGGATCCAGCAAAAGGGGGGAAAGTGAATAGCAGTTGTGAACACTCCATGAAAAATAAAGGAAAGGAATAGAATTGATAGGAAGTGGAAGGAAATAAAAGAAAGAGCATCAACTAAACTAAACTTTAAACTAATCCTGCTGGGGGATGGGGAGACTACCGCCACTGCTGGCCCACTGAGCAATCCTTGCAAAGCTAGCAGTTCAAGGCACTTATGGGAGCCCACTTCTGCCCCAGCCCTGGTAAAATCTGTGGGCAAGGAAGGAGCTCCCCCCAGGGGACACTTGTCTGCCTGTACACAAATGCCAGGAACTTGGGGAATAAGCAGGAGGAGCTCATCCTCCTGCTCAATGCAAATAATTATGATGTCATAGGCATAACGGAGACCTGATGGGACTCCACCCATGACTAGACCACAGGTATAGATGTACCCTGTACAGGAGGGATAGATAAAAGGGGTGGGGGTGTAGCTCTCTATATTAAGGAAAGCTACATGTCCCTGCAAGCTGATATTGGTAACCAGGGTGGACAACTGGAGACCCTCTGGGTTAAAATCCATGGGGAACGTGGCACAGGGGACACAATGATGGGAGTCTACTACAGACCTTCCACCCAGAGCCTTAAGCTTGACCAGGAATTTGCCTGGGAACTGGCTGAGGCAGCATGCTCCAGGAACATGGTTGTCATGGGTGACTTCAGTTACCTGGACATCTCATGGGAGGATCACTCAGCAAAATCTGAGCGGTTGCAAAGCTTCCTCTCGTGCGTGGATGACCTCTACCTGACTCAAAAAGTCTGTGGGCCAATGAGAGGCAAAGCGCCACTTGACCTGGTACTGGCTACTGGGGATGACCTAGCTGGCAACCTGGTGATCAAAGGGAAGCTGGGTGACAGTGACCACGAGCTGATTACCTTCACCACCGCCGAAAAGCTGGCAAGTCAGACAGCAACACGGAAGTCCTTGACTTCAGGAAAGCCGACTTTGACAAGATCAGAAGGCTTGTCAGTGAGGCTGTAAGGGACCATGACCCTGGGGAGAGGGGAGTTCAAGAAGAGTAGTTGCTTCTCAATGGAGCAATCCTCAGTGCACAAACTAAGTATATTCCATCTCAGAGGAAAGGCAGCAAGAGGGCACTAGCAGACCTCCTGAGGCTAAAAAGAAAGGCCAACAAAGGAAGGAGGATGGGAGTCATTTCCAAGGAGGATTATTCTGCACTAGTCTGGTCCTGTAGGGAACATACCAGGAAACCGAAGGCTGCAACTGAACTCCAACTAGCTTTGAGTATCAAGGACAATAAAAAGTTCTTTTTCAGATATGCGGGGAGGCGGAGGAAAAGCAGAGGCAACATTGGACCCCTGCTGAACCAGATGGGGCAACTGACAGCTGACGCCCAGGAAAAAGCCAACCTAATAAATAAGTACTTTGCATCGGTCTTTCATGCGTCCCATGGGACGCCCATGCCTGCTATGGGACAGGGAAGTCTGGGTGAGGATGATCCCCTGCCCTCCATTAATGTTGACTTCGTGAAGGAACATCTTGAGAAGCTGGATACCTTCAAGTCAGCCGCCCCTGACAATTTTCACCCCAGGGTACTCAAGGAGCTGGCGAGCATCATAGCCCAGCCTCTAGCATGGATCTTTGAAAACTCCTGGCACTCTGGTGTAGTGCCTGAAGACTGGAAGAAGGCCAATGTGGTGCCTATCTTCAAGAACGGGAGGAAAGTGGAGCCGGCTAACTATAGGCCAATTAGCCTGACTTCTATTCCAGGGAAGATCTTAGAAAAGTTTATTAAAGAGGCCATCCTTAATGGACTGGCCGATGCCAACATCTTAAGGGATAACCAGCATGGGTTTGTTTCGCGTAGGTCTTGCTTGACCAATCTCATTTCCTTCTACGCCCAGGTGACCTGTCACCTAGACAAGGGAGAAGAGATTGATGTCATATATCTTGACTTCAAAAAAGCCTTCAATCTGGTTTCCCATGATCACCTCTTGGAGAAACTGGCCAATTGTTGCCTTGGGTCCTCCACGATCCACTGGCTGGAAAATTGGCTGCATGGTTGGACCCAGAGGGTAGTAATTGATGGAAGTCAATCATCATGGTGTCCTGTGACCAGTGGGGTCCCCCAAGGCTCTGTGCTTGGACCCATATTGTTCAACATCTTCATTAATGATGTGGACACTGGAGTCAGAAGTGGACTGGCCAAGTTTGCCGATGACACCAAACTTTGGGGCAAAGCATCCACATCAGAAGACAGGCGAATGATCCAAGCTGACCTGGACAGGCTCAACAAGTGGGCGGACAAGACTGATGGTGTTCAATGCCAATAAATGTAAGGTTCTCCACCTTGGGAAGAAAAACCTGCAGCATCCTTATAGGCTCAGCAGTACTATGTTGGCTAGCACTAAGGAAGAAAGAGACTTGGGGGTCATCATTGACCACAAGATGAACATGAGCCTGCAATGCGATGCTGCAGCTAGTAAATTGACCAAAATGCTGGCTTGCATCCATAGATGCTTCTCAAGCAAATCCCGGGATGTCATTCTCCCCTTGTACTCGGCCTTGGTGAGGCCGCAGCTGGAGTA
>JAGPOW010000261.1:216303500-216315328 GCA_030014935.1 Caiman crocodilus | reverse complement strand
TCAAGCAAATCCCGGGATGTCATTCTCCCCTTGTACTCGGCCTTGGTGAGGCCGCAGCTGGAGTACTGCATCCAGTTTTGGGCTCCACAATTCAAAAAGAATGTGGAGAAGCTTGAGAGAGTCCAGAGAAGAGCCACACACATGATCAGAGGTCAGGGAAGCAAACACTACGATGACAGGTTGAGAGCCCTGGGGCTCTTTAACCTGGAAAAGCGCAGGCTCAGGGGTGATCTGATGGCCACCTATAAGCTTATCGGGATGACCACCAGTATCTGGGGGAACATTTGTTCACCAGAACGCCTCAAGGGATGACGACTAGGTTGAATGGTCATAAACTACTACAAGACCATTTCAGGCTGGACATAAGGAAGAATTTCTTTACTGCCCGAGCCCTCAAGGTCTGGAACAGCCTGCCACAGGAGGTGGTTAAAGCGCCTACATAGAACACCTTCAAGAACAAACTGGATGCTTATCTTGCTGGGATCCTATGACCTCAGCTGACTTCCTGCCCTTTGGGTAGGGGGCTGTACTCGATGATCTTCTGAGGTCCCTTCCAGCCCTAATGTATATGTAATCTGTGAACTGTAATATTTCTTATAATGCTGTTGCAGCCTGTGGTAGCTGTAATGATAGAAGTGCTATTACAGAAACATTGCTCATCAAATGATAATAGTTTAAAGCAATACATGGAATGTGTATTTCCAAATGTGGGAAATACTTAACATAACCTATTTCAAAGAGCAGGAGCTAAGATCTTTTCAGGAAAGAGTAGAAGGAAGGAATAATAAAGTTATTGTCAAACCTGTATAATAATATTAATTTTCTTCAAGGGAAAAATATCTAGATGGCCCAAATAGGGCAAATAAATCAAATTTAATTTTAAAAGATCTCAGCACATAAAGAGTTTATGCATGTGCTCTGGGAGTGGCAGGGAAAGGGAGGTACCTGGAGTATCTTGTGTATCAGCATCCCCATGCTTTAAAATGGTGATGAGGGTGCTTTAACTAAAACTCATTAAACAACCTTTAGTTAAAATGCTGCCATCGCCATTTTTAAGTGCAGGGATGCTGATACATGTGATACTGAAATCTGCTGGAGCGTGGTAATTACAACGCTCCAGCAGACTTGATTAATCAAGTCTGCTTTGACACACTGTGATTACAACAGTCATTTGACTTTGTAATTACAGTGCATCAGAGCAGCTTTGCTGCTCATATATAGGCACCTATAAAGACATAGCTCTGTTTCTTACTGCTTAGTGTCACAGTTATCCAATAGCAAATGATGATATGCATGATATAGGGCACATCTACTCATGCATTAATGCACTGTAATTATGGCACATTAACCTTACTTAATGATAGGTAATTGGTACTACTGTGCAGTAGCACCAACTTACGTTTTTTAAGTGATGCTAATGCACATTACACTAATCCTACTGCACATAAAATAACCGATGTGGTCCTCATCTTTAAAAAAGGGAGGAGGGAGGACCTGGGCAACTATAGGCCTGTCAGTCTTACCTCAATCCTGGGTAAACTCTTTGAGAAGATCAAGGAGCACATCTGTGATGGGCCAGCATTGGGGATGATGCTCAAGGGCAACCAGCACAGTTTCATTAACGACAGGTCATGTCAGACCAACCTGATTGCCTTTTACTGTTGCGGTGGCTTTGGAGGGTTGCCGTGGGCTACACACTGAGTGAGGCGCCCGGATGGCAGTGCCAACCCAGGTGTGTTCGGGGCCCTGGGCAGGGGGTGCGCAAGGGAGCTGACGACTCCAAAGACGTAAGTAGAGTAATAAAGAAACTTTACTTACTCAAATTTGAAGGCCAACTTATTTACAGGGAGTTGAGACGTGAGTACAATTCACTGGTCGATACAATACTGGTCGGTACAATGCGGTACAATGCGATACGATGCGATAAATCGACGCGGCGGCTGCAGCCAGGTAGAAGCGTACTGAAGTACTTGCTATTCGGTAATCCTCTATTTTCTCTAGAGGCCTCTCGAGGCTTGAGCAGGACCAGTCTGCTCTCGATTAGCTGCTCGAGAGTAACACGTGAGGGGCTGAGTAGAGAAGTGAGCACTTAAGAGTGGGCTCACTCTCCTCAAGCCTTCTCCTCAGCGTAGGCGCGAGGGACAGTCAAACCGTCTCAACAGCTCTCTCTTCAGGAAACGCGCATGCTAGAATTTGCGTGCAGTCCCTAATATTTTCTCCTCCACCAATCAGCAAGCTACTTTGGTGGATGCTTCTAGAAAATTACATATACCTTTCAATCATCTTAAATGGGTCAGAGGCACTTAACTCTTTACGACTACCTTGTTCAAGAACATATACGGATGCAGGTGTTGCCATGGATGTAGTCTTTCTGGACTTCAGCAAGGCCTTTGACGCTGTCGACTACCCCATCCTCATTAAAAAACTAGGTGACTGTGCCATCAATGCCTACACGGTCAGATGGATTGTGAATTGGCTGAAGGGTCATACTCAGAAGGTGGTGGTGGACAGGTCATATTTGACCTGGGGGGAAGTGGGCAGCGGAGTCCCCCAGGGTTCGGTCCTTGGGCCCGCACTGTTCAATTTTTTTATCAGCAATTTGGACGATGGGGTGAAAAGCAACCTATTCAAATTTGCTGATGATACCAAAATATGGGGAGAGGTGGGCACGTTAGCAGGGAGGGAAAGACTGCAGAAAGACCTGGATAGGGTGCAAGGGTGGGCTAACAAAAACAGGATGCGTTTCAATACTGACAAGTGCAGGCTGCTGTACTTGGACAGTAGTAACCAGCAGCACACTTATAAGATGCAAAACTCTGTTCTTGCGAGCACGGAGGTAGAAAGGGATCTTGGAGTCATTATTGACTCCAAGATGAACATGGGCTGACAATGCAAGGTCATGGTCGGCAGGGCTAACCGGACCCTATCGTGCATCCACAGGTGCATCTCAAATAGGTCTAAGGAGATGATCCTCCCCCTCTATGCAACACTGGTCAGGTCGCAGCTGGAGTACTATGTCCAGTTCTTGGCACCCCACTTCAAGAGGGATGTAGACAACATTGAGAGAGTCCAGAGGAGGCCACCTACATGATCCAGGGACTGCAGGGCAGACCCTACAACAAGAGGTTACGGGACCTGAACCTGCTCAGCTTCCACAAGAGAAGGCTAAAGGGGGACCTAGTGACTATCTATAAACTCACTAGAGGGGACCAGAAGGGTTTGGGGGAGACCTTGTTTCCTCTAGCACCCCCTGGGATAACAAGGAATAACAGCCACAAGTTGTTGGAGAGTAGGTTTAGATTAGACAGCTGTAAGAACTACTTCACAGTTAGGGAGGCTAGGATCTGGAACCGGCTTCCAAGGGAAGTGGTGCTGAGTCCTACCCTGGGGGTCTTTAAGAAGCAGCTCGATGCCTACCTGGCTGGGGTCATTTGAGCCCAGTTTTCTTCCTGCCCATGCAGGGGGTCGGACCTGAAGATCTGCAAGGTCCCTTCTGACCCTACTTCTATGATTCTATGGTAAGCTCATTAGAATAACTTTTGCCATAATGAGTTAAAGTGCAGTATAGTTAGTTTACCGTGATTTTAGCATCTTGTGCAGAGGTGTCCATATAGTTTTAAAAACACATTGGATTATGATGAATGTATTGAAGAAATTTTTATCATGAGAATAATATGGGGGTAGGGGAAGGGATTTTTGGGGTCAGATCAGAAGCCCATTGAAATAATTTATTTAGGCTAGATTTTCAGATTGTTGTGCAATTTTCAGTTAGAATATATCTACATTGTTGACTGCAGTGTTGCACAGAGATTCTTGAGCTAGCAGCAAACTGGTTATAATTGGTAACCATACTCCTAAATCTGTTGC
Source organism: Caiman crocodilus (assembly GCA_030014935.1). Classification (NCBI taxonomy): domain Eukaryota; kingdom Metazoa; phylum Chordata; order Crocodylia; family Alligatoridae; genus Caiman; species Caiman crocodilus. The sequence goes on along the minus strand of JAGPOW010000261.1, from coordinate 216,311,461 downwards.
AGCATGGCCTAATTCACCCTACCATAATTAGAATGTTACTAGTACTTACCCATGCTAGTTCTAGTATCTCTGCATTACTGTCATTTGCAGTTTATACATAGAATTTAGGCCTAAGTGCATTTCACTAACTGGGGAGAAGGTAGATTTGGTTTCTACTTACTAGGCATTTAAGTACACTAGGTGTACTTAGATTCCTAAGTACGGTTCTACTCCACCTTATTCAAGTCCTGAAAATATTTATTCATCCATTTAAGCTTCAGTTACAAAAAAAGCAGTGAAAGAACCCACCTATTTTTTGCATTAATGTTTACTGGATTACATTAAATAATGTACCTTTATCAGAGATCCAAACAGGGTGAAACAGAATTACACTGAAGTGCCTATTCTATTTATGGTTTAATAGATGGAGCAGCATCTGCCCCTAAATGTCTAATATGTAATTGCTGGCAAAGTCCAGATATATATGACCAGAATCAGGATGGCAGTTTACTTTGCCTGTGTGGATGAGTGGTTCTTCTCACCTTTCAGTGGGGAGCTACTACAAAGCTTTTTCTTCCATGGAGATGAAGTTTGTTTCACCTAGTAAAGCCACACACTTTTTTCCACCCTTTCATTTCAGTGGGTAGTGCTTGGATGCCTACAGAAACGGAGCCTCAGTTACCAAAGACGCATGGGAAAAACACTTGTTTATGATGAATCCTTGCTTTTAAGTCTTTTCCATTTTAACAAAAAAATTTAACCAGTGCTGAGAAGTTTTTTATCAGCTTGAAATTCTACCTCCTCCATAACCGCATATGGCATATCTGTCTTTGCAGGAATTCTGCTATGAGCAGATTGGCAACTATATGGAAAATAACTTAAAACATGTCTTCTATCATGCATACCCTAGTAGTTAAGGGACTTGTTCAGGACATGCACACCCTGGTCTCTAAGTCTCCTCTTAGCCTCCAAGAGTTTCAACTCATACGTCCTGTGTCCCTGAATAGTGACAAGCTATGGGCCAGAAAGAACATTTCACCCTTACCTGTTACTGAAACAGACCTAATGGCATGCCAAGAGGGAAAGTGTCAGAAGGAGAATAAACAACAGAACAAGATAGAGTCTGGCTGTGTCCCAAATAGAAGTATGCTGGCTTGAAAGAAAGGGAGTTCTGAGTCTGAGCCCTTGCTACCAAGGCTCTTTATGCAATTTAGCCAGGGCCTCTTCAGTACCAAATACATCACGAAAGACTCTGGCTAATGCCTTCAGAGGCTAGGTACAGATGTTCAATATGCCTGAAGCAGACTGGGTTTAAATTATGTGGTTTGATCTAAATTACATTGAACACCTTCAAGAGCAAATTGGATGCTTATCTTGCTGGGCTCCTACGACCCCAGCTGATTTCCTGCCCTTTGGGTGGGGGCTGGACTCAATGGTCTTTCAAGGTCCCTTCCAGCCCTAGTGTCTATGAAATCTATGAAATTATGTGGTTTACTCTAAGGGCCCTAGGTTAGATTGGGAGCAAACAGAATACACGTTCACCCTTTGGTGGTGGGGGCATGCAAGCTGCCTGCACTGACTGAAGCTAGCAGGTTGGGGTTACTCCTGCCTCCCAGCAGTCTCTCCAGGCTAATGGACACTGAGCAGTGCAGCTGACTGGCCAGACTACCTGTGATTAGCTTCCTGGCGAGCATGAATCTGTCAGTTGCAGGGCAGCCAATAGAGGGAAGTATACTCACTCTGAAGTCTTATTGGTCTCTGGCTCCATGGGCATGCTCACACACTTGTTGGCATGGGGGTCCTTGGGCTTTACCTGGGTTTGAGGCATGGCATAAGGGGCACCTGAAACAGGACAGAAGCAAGGGGAAGGGAGGCTGGTGAGCTGCTGGGAGGGGGGCAGTTCCAGCAGTGTACCCCACATTCTCAGCCAAGGTTATTGGTGCACAGAGTCCCTTGTCCCAGTTCCACCCAAGCTCTGCTCCCCAAACTCTCCCAGCTAGGCACAGCTGAAGATCCACCTTTGTTTCTACCAACCCCTCTCCACTCCCAAACCCTCCCATCTGTACTATTTGTCTGTAGCACCACTGTCCAGAGGGGTGGGGAGGGAGGGAAGACTACCAGCTCAGCCCTGCACATTACTGAACAGGGACCTACTGCTTCCTTTCAGTTTCAGCACTAGAATCACCCCCTGCCAGGCACTGCAGCTGCAAGGGTATGGCTTTCTCCCCTGCCCTCCTCAGGGAAGTGAACCCTGTGGCTGCAGGGGGAGGGGCTTTAGCCAAGAACTTGGTGCTGGCTCTGTGGGCAGGGGGTGCAGGGGGAGAGGGAGAAGTCCTCTGAGCTGCTCCAGTGCATGGCTCCAGATCTTAGACTGAACTGGGACAGGGGAGGAACACTCTGTGCCCCATCAACCTGTGCTGGAAAAACAGGGTATACCACTGGCACTGTCTCCCCCTGGCAGCTTGTGAGCCCTGCCCCCGCTTCTGTCCTGCCTAGGGCTGACAGATAGCCAGAGGCAGGAGTTGGGGATGACTTGGCCCTGCAACAGCCCATGGGTTGGCCCACTGGGCATTCAGCCAGAACAGCCAAGTGCTGGCCAAGTTCCAGCTTGCCTCCCTGTGAGGAGTAGTTAGTGGGGGCCTACAAAGGAGCCTGGGATGCCAGCAGACAGCAGCTTCACTTGATTTGGTAATGGAAGTTCAAAGCACTGGACTAAGCTAATTCACATAAATTTGAGTACACACTGATCCAGAACTATCTTAGACTTGGTTCCACCATTTTAGTCTGGTCTATGTGCTCCAAACTTCTGTATGGTTATGAGCTTGGTTCAATTTCTGAGCACTAATCTCAGGACCAGGTAAAGACATTATACCTTTACCAGTGCAAGGGATCTGAAACTGTTTATACCTGTAACAGAACACAAGCGTGGCACACACAGACTGATTTAAAAATGGCATAACCTGGTTTAAGATTTGCTCCCCTCCGCACTCCACCAGAGGGCAAATTTTTATGTTCTGATCAATAGTGATCTAAACTTTACCACTTACAGAAAAATGTGTAACTTAGATTCTGCCTCTGGCAATTTTGAATGTATGTACCAATCCAGGTTGTCTGTAACATCTGTACTTAGCCCAAGAGGCCTTTTCTACATGAAGAAGAACTGTAATAAGTAGTGGCATACCTAGAAGTGGGCAAGAAGAGCATCTGCCTGGGTGCCGAGTTACAAGAAATTCTGAAATTCCCCCCTGCCACAGAGTCCTGGCAGCAAGAGCAGTCCTGCAGCTTACCCAGACTAGGAACTCCAAAACAGTCTCCAGCTGCTGCTACTGCTTTAAAAGCAACAGCTGCAATTGCCAGAGTGCACAGCAGTGGCAGCTGCAGTTCAGCCAAGACCTGTTTAGGAGTTCTTGGCATGGGTAGGAGTGCTGGCTGCTCCACCCCTGCCCACACAGCCCTTCTCTCAGAAGTGTGAGTTCTCTCTCATACTTGGAACCCATGAGCTCCTCCATTTTCAAAACCTGTGCGATCCACCATCTCTCCCATTCTCAGAACCTACATGTCCTTCCTCCCCTCCCACTGTTGAAACCTGTGTGTGTCTCCACCCCTACATTCTTGAAACCTCTCCCACACATTTTGCCCAGGATGCTACCTCTGCTTGTTACATCTTTGGTACTGATATTTGCCAGTAGAAGTCTTTCCAATAGGTGTAGTCTAGGAATCTACTCCAGTCCTTTTACTAAGAGGGAATGTCAAAGAGGCTGAACACCGTGTGAAGAAGCAGTTTTTCCAATGACTATCATGCAAAATGCATGAGTTTTGGAAGGAAGGGATCACTCCAGCTGTCTCATCCCATACGCTACGTGATTCACTGGCACATTTCATACTCCATGATTTTTTGGATTGTGGCAAGAAAATGGAAAATTTGATGGTATTTTGCTCAGCAGCCAGCATCCCTATCAGGTGTTTTGCCATCCATGCTTTGTAAGATCTGTAGAAACAAAGGAGTAGGTATTAAGTATGATAGAAGGTAGTTCTTATATAGAATTCTACCTTCTTATAGTTCTTATATAAAATTTTATATAGAATTTGACATCAAGGGTAATTCAAAGGTGAATACATGATCTTATAGTGAAGGAAGAAGGAGCTTTGTCTAAATCTTTGTAATCTGCATATTGTTTAATATTTCCAATATTAAAAGGGAAGAAATATGTAACACATTCTTTTTTTTAAGCATATGGAGATGGCTAAAATTCTTTGTAATGAATAAAGCATGCAACCCAGTCAGTCTCACTATTTTATAGCTCTGCTAAAGGATAATTCATTCTGTGACACTATGGGAGTTAATTTGAATTTATAGTTGATTGTTATTTATCACAACTACAGTTGAAGGGTATACAAATACAGACAAGTGCTAAAACTGTCAACGCAAATAGAATTACAAATATTATTCATTTTATGCTTCCCCTTAATGCCAACATCCAATAAATAGCTATTGCCAACAATAAATGCAGGATTGCAATATAAGTAAATACCATTTCCACAGAAATATATATGGTTGTGTATCTAGCATGATTATGAAAAATAACACAATGAAAAGAAAGGAGATGCAATGGTTGTAATGACAGAAGATTAAAACATGGGGAGATACAATATATGATCAGTTTCACATACATACCCATGCATTGCAATAGTGTTGCTCCTTTATATTTTCCTGTCCTCTTCACACTTACCTTTACTATGTCAGTCTACATGTATCACCATATCCTTTTATTTTTCTCTTGTGATCATAAGAATGTCGGGGCTTAATCCGGCCAGGTGCCAAGTGCTCTCAGACTGATCCAGCAAGATTTGTAATGAATACTGGCCATGTCTAAAGGAGACATTGACTGTGCAGTAGCTCATTAGTATTGCACAGTAGCATCGCATGGCACGAAGCACAGTGCAATGCTACTGTGCAAGAGGAATGAGCTACTGTGCAGTCCACCATCACTTTAAAGCCATTCAGGGATACTACTGCATAGTAAGTCTGGTTACTATGAAGCCATTTAGTACTTGTGTATGCAAGTACTAAATGACTGCGCAGTAACAATTGCACAGTCGTCATCTTGTGTAGACATAGCCACTGTTAAGGACATAACTGTACAATTGGCAGGTTTCTTAGACCTGAGATTTAGTTTTGTGGATGCTTAAAGAAAAAAACCCAAGTACTATGTTTGACAAAGCAAACTTAAAGTGGAAAAATTGTAATTTCTGTGGACCTGACTGTTGCAAATCAATTTCATGTCAGATTCTCCAACCATCACTTTAGACCTGACTCCATCTTGGAAGGCTCTTTATATAAGAATACTCATGGCAAAATGTGTTTATGCTTGTAATGGTATCAACAGGGTTTCTTCCAAGAGTTTCTTCCCAGGGTTGACTTCCAGAGTAACTGCTAATTTGTGAGGCCAGATATCTTCATTCCTGCAGTTCTCATCTCAGTCCATGTGGCATGTGTGTGCGTGCGTGTGTATAAAATGTTTAGCCTACTACCATCCTCAACTGTGTGATCTTAGACGGTGATGATACTTGTCATGACACCCACATCCACACAATTATATATAGATTTTACAATATATACATATTGTATATTATATTGTAAAATATAATCCAGTGACAATTTTACATAAAATAGCTCTAATTATTTTGGTGGGTATAAATAGAAAAATAAGAACTCCCACAACCAGGTGGATTCTGAAGGGAATATGTCTAAGCATTTGAAGCTTGAGATGACCAAGTCACTTAGTCCAATGCTTAGGGCTAAGTATAGATAGTAAAAAAAAAACAAGGTTGAATCTATTCAATCTTCACAGGTTAGTCTAACCTGTGTAGATTGAACTGCTAAGCATGTGAATAGACATTCATTTTTGATTCTGGAAATGCAGCTATGTGTCTGTAGTTGCCTAGGCCAGAAGCTGGGGGGGGGGAGGGGGCGGGGCTGTGCTAGAACACACCTCCCTGCTCTGCTGAAGCAGACAGCTTGTGCTAAGGCTATCCTGCCAACCCTGAGAGTGGGGTCTGCTGGGTAGGTGCAAAGCATCTTGGGATACTGGGGGACTATGAATTAACTTGAATCTGGAGTGGATCTGGGGCAGAATTTCAATAAATCGACTGAACCTAAGTAAGTTAAATGTGATACTACATCCATCCAGGTTTATCTTAAACTGGTTTCAGCCATTTTGAAAATGGTTTATGTGGCTTGAACTTCTGCTGTGTTACAGACTTGAATTGGTTTCTGATCACTTATACTGGTTTACGTGTACTTTTGTCCTGAGCCAATGATACTAAAGACAAGTAGGACAATACAGAATTGACTTAATAGCATTCTAAGACACAAGACTAGCAAGAAAAGGGCTAAGGCCACATAAATGGACCGGGTAACTGCACATCATAAGTGAACCTTGTGGAATTGCTTTCTCTGGAATGGAATAGGGGAAGTGTTTAGTCTTTTATGTCCTTTGACTATCTTTAAATCTATTTGGATTGATAGGCGGGAGCACAGGTAAGTTGAGTTTATGCTAGAACAAAGGGTTCTAAACCTCTATAAATCACAAAAATATTATTTGGAACAATGAGGTTGACAAAACTCTTAAAGCATTGCATTGGAGTTTTAATTCTCTTGTATGCATATACAGGATTTTCATGTTCCAAGGGCCTTCAAAAGGAAAACCATTTGTTGGGCAAATCAGGGTTTAATTTCCCAGAAGTAGATATAGGATATGTTTACCTTCAATCATCATTATATTTATTTTAGAAAAAAATGGCCCATGGACATATTTCCCCTGGTCCCCTAAACTTTTGTTGCAGAAGGGTTTCATGTATAGAGACCAATTTTTCAAGGCTTAATGCAAGCAACATGTTAGTGTCATGTCTACTTGAAGACTCAATTACGTATTCCATTCACATTCCTTTCATCTTTTCATAAACCATGAGTGATCTTTACATACCAATCTGTGACAGATCATGTAAATTGCATTGAATTTTTTTGTTTTTTCACCAAGATAAATATTATTCCTAGAAAGGTCAAACTCAAAACACATTGACTTTAGTTGTTTCAGAGTGAGCTCAAAGTGCTTCTCATAAAGCAGAATCAGACTTGTAAACAACATAAGGGCTTTGAATCTCTCAGGAAGCATTAACAACTAAGCATGACTAGGTAATTTTATAAAAATTTGAAGCTATACAAGATACAGTAGGCGTTACCAAAGAATGGTCCATTGAGCACTTGCTGGAGGTCTGCAGAAAATAAAGCTATTTGCATGACAATTGCTTTTTTGTTGTTGTTGCCATCTATATTTCAGCAGGCGGTGTTGTTCACTATAAAGAAAGAACTGCAGTGTTTCCGCAGCTCAGGATCTTATAATGATTCTTACAATATTTGCATTTTTTTCTTAAAGTCCCAATCCTAGAGTCATGTCATGATATCAGACTTTCAGGTTTGATTTGTTTTTTCTAAGTAAATGAGTGTTTAGCTTAAGGAGTTGCAGAAGAAAATTAGAAAACAAGAACCAATACAGTGAACATTATTAATAATATCTCATGTGTTTTTTAATGTTTAATGAATTATTATGTATTGATCTGGAAATATGAAGGATGAATCAGCCTATCAAATGCTAGAGATGGTTTCTACATAGAGTAGAAGATTGGCTCTATCACTAGGTTTAAAACTTACAGACTAATATATATGGAATTAAATAGATACGATGTGGCCTAAATTCTCCTAGTGTTTGCAACTGTCCCCAAACCCTCATTTTTCCCTAGAAGATTCAAAGTAAAAAAGGCATGTCCAGAGCAGGAAGAAAAGGAAAAGGCAGTCATATATCTAAACTGCAAAATGAAGGTGTTCATAGTATCATAGTATCTAGGGTCAGAAGGGGCCTAGAGCAGGCCATCTAGTCTGATCCCCCGCCAATGGCAGGAACAAGTGCCAGGGTCACAGGACC
>JAGPOW010000261.1:216285672-216303400 GCA_030014935.1 Caiman crocodilus | reverse complement strand
CACCCCCTCATCCAAGTCAGCGACGAAGATGTTGAACAGCGCAGGCCCAAGGACTGAGCCCTGGGGGACCCCGCTACTAACATCTCTCCAGGTCGAGTACTAGTGTAACTGGCATGGTAAGACAGAAGATGATAATATTATCAATCTTTTATGCAATAACATGCAATATACAATACAATATCAATACCAGAACCTATACCTTCTCTCTTGCAGGAAACTGGCTTCTTATTTGACTATAGAATTCTGTTATCTGGCCCCATGACAGTAATTTCTTTCTGCACAGTGGTTCAGATGCACCAGAAAGGTGAAGGATGCCTGATGGTTAAGGAATTCTCTTGGGAGATGTGAATGTGTATCTGCTCCAGTTCGGTAGGTACTAGACAGAACCCAGGTCTCCCACAATGTATGCATTTTTTAACCACTATGCTACTATATAAAAAGATGTGTGAGAACACCACAATACTTTTCAATGACAGTGACTGGGGTGGGTGTGTTTCAAGGTGTGCACTCAAAGCTGATGAGGCATAAATGGAATACTTTGAGCATGCCTATGGACCTGGCCCCTCAGAACACCAATATGCTTAGCTCAGGCAAGGTGGTACATTTTTTGAGGAAGCACAGCAGGAGAAATCCTGGCACACAGATAACTTCATTAGCAAAAAGTGAAATGCCCACCGTCTGTCATTTGCCTAAGTTGTTAGAAGTGTTTTTTGTGGATTGTTCACTTGGATTTAGGTACCTAAATTTTACCTGAGTTTAACAAAGGCATGTCTAAAAGCACAATTTTAGTTTGTATATCAGGTGCCCCTGCCATACATTATACTCAGCCAGTTAATCTCCTCTTAAGTTGTAACCCAGTCACATGTTAAAGCAATTAATGGTGTCATAAAACAAGGGATAAAACAAGATCTGACCACCAGCAAGCTTCCAGTTGAAGTGGAGCTAAACTACTGAATGGATGGTAAACTGTTTAATCCCAACTGAGCCTACCAGCTGACTCTGAACTGAAATCAAGACCATCCTGGCCTCACTCATTGAGCTCCAGAATGCTGATGATGCTGCAGTCTGTGATCATTTGAAAGCAGACCTTCAGACAATCATTCACATCTTTATTGAGGCATGCAAGAAAATGGGACTGACACTTAACGTTCAGAAAACTCAGGTTCTCCATCAACAAGCTCTTAATGAGAAGTCTGCATCTCCAGTAATTCAGATTCATCCCCAAGCTATGGGATATAACATAGAGTATATCCCATATCTCAGAAACCATCTCCTGCAGAAGGCTGACATTGATGTAGAAATCCAACATCACCTCAAATGTACAATTGCAGTCTTTGCATGCCTAAGGAAATGGGTGTTTGAATACCATGATATCAGTTCCAAAACCAAGCTCATGGTTTTTCAAATAGTCATGATCCCCACTTTACAGTGCAGAGCTGAAATGTGGCAACATACAGGAGACACCTGAAGTCACTGAAGAAATACCATCAACAGTGCATGTAAAAGACCCTTTGAATCTAATGCATAGGCAGACATACCAACATTAGTGTCCTCTCACAAGCAAACACCATGCACATCGAGGTGATGATGTTCAGCAACTTCAAAGTTGCTGGCTGGCCATGTTATCCAGATGTCTGACTGCAGACTTCTGAAGCGGGTTTTATTCTTCCAACTCAGTCAAAGCATAGGCTCAAGAGGAGGGCAGAGAAAATACTTCAAGGATGTCCTCAATGCCAACTTAAACAAATGCAATTTTGATATCAACTCATGGGACGCTATTGCCCAGGACCACCCCAAATGGAGGAACAGTCTGCTGCAAAGATCTCAGCATTTTAAAACCTTACAGTGACAATAGAGAAAGAAAAATGGGAGTGACAGAAACAATGTGTTATGGACCAAACAAGAACCCAGAGCTGCCCAGCTTGCTGAAAATGTGTCTGAGCTGCAACAAAGTCTGTTAATCCCAGGTAGGCCTTGTCAGCTATCTTCAGTTTCATCAATAAGGCAATCATGAAAGACAATCATCCTCAGCTGCATGGGATTGTCAGTGATGAGTGATGACTCAAATAGAAGGTAAATAGAATTACTCTAGTAAACCTGATAAAGGTCAGTAAAGGTTGATTTCTCAATGTCTTTTGTTGTAGTACTACATTGTAAGACATGACAATATGTTCCATATTTGAGTCTGTGACAGTGCCTTTGCTGGTATTATTTTAAGATTCCTGTTTCTGGAAGCAAGAAATGCAGATGCAATACAAATAAAAACAGAATTATCTTAAAATTAATTGTGTGGAAGCACAGGTCTTGTATCACGCACACAATTTTCAGAGAAGTGTCCGTAAATGCTATCCCTAAGATTGTTTATGGGTGTATACAGCACATTTTTAATATATCTTCATGCTTAATACCCCATCTATTAAACATAGCATTGAGCAATGCAGGAGTGCATTATTACATTATTAAAACAATTGGATTAGGCTTCTGTATGAATGTTCCTAGGGAAGTTATGCCACTCAGCTGAAGCCAGATGAAAATCTAATACATAGATCAAACAGAAGAGACAGAGTAGCCAACTCTGTCAGCTGGTTAGACAGAGTAACCAAGAGAAGAGATGGGAGTAACCAAACAATGAATGAAAGTTATTGTTATTCCTTAGTGTATACAAAAATCAGAACCTGTAGGTGCAATTAAATTGAAGTCTAGAGAATCTTGTGGTAATATTTCTTCTTACTGTTACCCATGATATGCCCTTTCTCTAGGTGTGACTGCCAGTTCATGTTTACAGTACTCATTAGAAAACATTTACAATATTCTGAAAATGTATAGCAGGTGGGGAATAACAGAAGTTGGCTTGTTTCTTTTTAGTAATATAAAACAATTCATTTTAATAAAGTTATATAAGTTGATGCAGCCCTAGGGCAGCTGTCAATCAAGGCATGTTTTATGTCTTTTAGTTACCCACTTTTAAAAACAATCAGTTACCATAGCAACTGCAATTCTCACATGCTATGCATTCAGGCGCACAGCTAAAAGACATGCTATTAAAGAAATAGGTACATCTCTTCTTCCTGTGAACTTCTGCAATTTTTTTTTATTTTCAAGTGAAACTTTTAAAATCACTGGCACACTTTCTCTGTTAAAAATATTTTCTTCCAACAAGGAATATGATAATGAACATATAATAAATCCTAATCTTGTAAATTTTATCAGGGAGGAGGAAAAAAGGGGGAAAAGACATCTTTTTTAAAACAGAATAATTCTGTACCAATTTCAAGGCATGGGGTACATAATTATTGTATTTTAACTATATTTATATTTTACTTTCCATGTTGTTTATTACCAAGTCACGACAGTCTAAAATATTATGTATTTATAAGTGATTTTCTATTATTGTTTCTGTAAAAACAGTGTTACAAAAGTTTATTCAAGTTCAGAATAGCTGTTCAATTCAGTCATATTCATGATGAGTCTTTATTTATGAACATTAACACAAACAGTTTTGGTCTGCATTCATGTTGGGGGAATTGCTGATATTCTTGAAACCAAGACCCACATTTGCAGACAAAGTAACATAGGAGAAGCATTTGCTACTTGCTGAGTTTGTCTACACATGCATTTGATGCAGGAGCATTTTACTCATGAGTAAATACTCCCAGGCAGATGTCTACACATACAAACTACTCCTGCTTCCTGGGGCCCTGCGATGGACCCCAGCTGCTGCCAAGGGGAGCGAGAAGCTCCAGCTGTAGCTGCTTGCAGCTAGAGGCCATCTTTAAAAGGCAGCCCTGCTTCCTGCTCCCTGGCCAGCTGTGTTTCTGGCCAGAAGCAGTATTCACAGTGTGGGAGAAGCATGTGACAGCTGTCTCGCTGGAACCTCTGCCTCCTCATGCCATGGGTGCTCCAGCCTATGCCCCTGTTCCTGCCCTTGGTAGTGACACCCAGCACCCCAGGCTCCTACTGGTCACTGTGCTGGCCCTGCTGGCACGTTGTGTTGACCACAGTCTGGCCTGCTGGCTGCCTGCCAGCAGTTGGCACTATGATGCCTTCACGAACATGAGTGCCAACCTGGTGGTCGGTGCCCATGATGCCCGTGTCTCAAGAACTCTGCTCTGCCAGCTTCCAGCTGGGTGCTCTGGTGGTCCTACCCCTCCTCCTCAAAGACTCTGACTACACACTCGTCCCATGGCTCATACAGCCCTACACTGGCCAGCTGAATCCCCACCAGATGAACACTTATTTGCCCCTTCCTTCCTCAACAACAAAGCCTCTCCTCCACTCATCCCACCCTACCCATCACCAATAAAACAACCTCTTCCCTGTGTGAATTATTTATAATCAATTAAGTGCTGTGGTTGTGTGTGTGCCATACCAGTGTGGGGGGCCTTGGAGTGGGGGCACCTAGCAGGCAGATTCCAGAGATGGCCTTGGTGCCCCAGGTGCATCTGGCATGGGACCCTGAGCTTTGACAGTGTGGCAGGCAAGCCTGCACTGCTCTGCAACCTCCAGTGCTGTCTGGAGGGTTAATTGTGGCTGCACTACATGTCACTGCGCCCTGCAGCTGAGGATGACATCACTACTGGCATCAATGCATTCCTAGCTGCAGAGTAACAGGGTGCTCAGTAAAGTTTTACACTGTCTCCTGCCTCCCTGCATGCTGGGCATTGAGGGGGAGGAGGGAGGAACCTGGGGCCATTGGCATGCAGTGGGGCAAGAGGGCAGGGGCAGGGGCCAGGCCTAGGGCCAGAGAGGGCCTTCCACCAATGTGGGGCTTACCATATGTGTGGGGCTCATGTGCTTGGCAGCTTGTGTTTGGCCCAGCTGTTGGCAATGATGTGAGGCTCTGGATGGACTCAAGAGTCAGAGGTGTAGCATATAGATGCCCAGTCAGGAGCACCTCCTCCCCACCCCCAGGGAGGGTCTGGTGCTGCTGGCAGCTGGCAGTGACACATCCAGCTGTGCCTCATGGCTGGGGCTAAGGTTGTGGAGCTGTCAGAGCAAGCACAGGCCTGGGCTCCCTGAGCTGCTGTAGGATGCAGGGGAAGGGAGCTCAGTGGGACAGGTTACTCGTGGCCTGAGGGGCCCTTCCCTAGCGTCACATCACTGTGGGTGCCCACCTAAAACAGAGGCTCAGGCAGGCTGCCTGTACTGCTGTACACAGTACAGCTGCAGCCTGGGGCATGAGGATGGCATCCAGTTGCCACATAAGGGGCATGGACTTCTGTGCACTCCCTGTCCGAGAGTTATGATCAGTGATGGTGACCCACTGTGCCCGCATGGCCTTGACCTTTATTCAGCACTGCTGAACCAATTGGTCATGTCCGCCCTCCTGCATTTGGCCAAACAAACTCTTCATGTGCATGTACATTAGAGTGCCTGCCTTGTTCAAAGTGCAAACTTACTTGCGAGTAGCAAAGCTTACTGCTCAGTAAGTTTGTGCACAAGTAGATGGGCAGGCTTACTGTTCAATAAACTGCACTACTTCATAGAAAAATGTCTTGTGTTACACAGGCTGGACACACAGCTTGCAATGGCAATCCATGACTGCCCATACAGTGAACTGGAGTATAGGTAGAGGAAGCATGGTTGCTCGAGAAAGCACTTCAAATACATTTTAAAAGCATATTTGCTAGATGCAAGCTATTGCTTAACTCTCCTGAGCTCTTAGCTATAAATAGGTAGTATATTGAGCACCTGGGTGAGGGAAGGTATAGGTCTTTTTTAACAGCAACAGTGAGCAGCAAAAATGTACCAGGGCACTGCAGCAGATTGGATCATACTCTGAGTTGTGCTATACATTTACATTTTGTGATAAAAAGTGCTTATTATGTATATGCCTATGCAGTTATCTGTGTACATGCTACATATTAGTTAACCATCCCAGCAGGGCATGGCAAGCAGCAGACCACAATTGCACTATAATAGACCTATTCTATGTTGATTTCTCTGGATTGCTCTGTCACAGCGTCTCAGACATAATCTGTCCAGAAGAGATTGCATTCTTTCTATGAAATGAATGTTCAAAGCCACGCTAAATGTTACATTCGAACTGGATGGTATTCATGAAATAGATAGTGGATTTCATAACAGATGCATACCTGCCAATTGCAGGAGAACTGGCAATTTAAGTTCTCTTTTTGTTTTTCTAACTTGTATCAAGTATGACTATAGCTTCATTTAGATGTTCTCCTTTAAAACGAGAACATGATAAACTCAAAGAAATAAACCTCGAACCCTGTACTTATAGTATTGTTCAGATTTCATGCAGAATTTTTTATCTCAATCAAATATTTTACTTCAAATTTTCTCCAAGTTCTTTTTCAATTTTAAGTGAGATAGAATGGCTTGTCTGCCAGACCAGTAATATTATTTGCATGTGACAGGTACATGGCTGAATATATTTTTAAAAATCTTTATTTATTTATTCATTTTGCCCTCTCTTTAGATAACATAAAAAAGAAAAAGCTGGAGGCCAGTTTCTCATTACCAAGCTGCTGTTTGTTTATATACTGAAAAGGTATATGGCATTTGCGTAAAAGAAAGCTACAAGATATTAATATTAGGCTGCTCAGTGAGCTGTGGAGCTTGCCATAGCCCATCAGCCAGCTAATTAATGAAAGACTGTGTGGAAGAGCAGAGTCTTTATGAGACTGCAAACAAAAAAAGAAAGAAAGAAAATACAAAGAGAAAGAACAAACCTACCATGCATACAGTGTTTTGAAAGTCCTCTGAGGGAATTTGAAAATAAGCTCAAGAACATTTTTGTTACAGTCTCAAAACATGAAAACCTAGAAAAGATATCAGCTGTACAGAATATTTCATATAAATTGTTTCAGTAGGTAATTCACTGTTTCTGTATATTGCCCACAAATTATTTATATAAAATACAATCTGTATTTACAATCTGCATCACACACACACACACACACACATACATATATATAGTTTATGCTCTTCTGTTCTTTTCTGTTCCAAAAAATTATTGGATGATCCCAAAGTCACTTATGTAATACATATTTCTCATACCTTCCTATGGTAAAAGAAAAAAGGAAGGAGACCCTTTCTTGTCATATATGGGGGGTGGGGGGAGCTGGGATGACTTCTTTTTTGGCAGGCATGACACAAATTAGCCCTGCTCCCCAGTGCCACTTGAATCCTCTTCCCGAACCTCATCTGCTGTTATGCTTTCTGCTCCTAGTCCTGTGCTCCCATCCTGATCTACTGCTTGCTTTCTGCTTTCTTCCCTGTGTTTCCTACTGTGAATGGAATAGAATGGAATTATAAGGTTGACTGTGAAGGTTCTGCTGGAGCTCTAAATGTGGAGCTACAAGAAAGAAGCCTAGGTGCTATAGCCTGGAAGTCCCCACTGGGAAACAACAACTGGCAGAGAAAGAGGCCCTATCAAGGAGGTCTTTAAGAGGAGACTGGCCAAGAGGACCTCCAAGGTAGGAGAGAGCACCACCCCAGATGCCCATTCCAGATTCTGGCTAGGCTTACCATAAAGAAGTTCTTCCTGATGTCTAATCTAGATCTGCTGTCTGTCAGTTTGTTTCTGTTGTTTTTAGTTATCCCAAGGGGTGCTGTGGTAAACAGAGTATCTCTTATTCCTTGCTGCACCCCTCCCACCCAATGAATTTATAGACAGCCAGAGAATCACCTCTCAGTCTTCTGTTGTAGAGGTTGAAGAGGTCCAGCTCCCTCAACCTCTCCTCATAGGACCTTACCTGCAGGCCCTTAACCGTATGAGTGGCCCTCCTCTGGTCCCTCTCAAAGTTATCCACATCCCTCTTGAAATGCAACACTCAAAACTAGATGCAGTACTCCACCTGTGGCCTCACCAGTGATGCATAGAGGGGAAGTATCCCCTCCTTAGATCTGATCGTGATGCACCTGCTAATGCGTGACAGAGTGTGGTTCACTTTACCTATCACTTCATCACATTGATTACTCATGTTCATCTTGGAGTTGACTATGACTCCAAGATCATTTTCTGCTGCTGTGCTGCTTAGAAAGTCATCCCCCAGCCTGTAAGTGTGTTCTTGATTCTTTCTCCCTAGGTGCAGCACTTTTCACTTATATTTGTTAAACTTCATCCTATTCTTTTCTGCCCACTTTTCCAACCTGACTAGGGTGGATGACTAAAGACCCTCTGGGTTAAAATCCATGGGGAACACAATATAGGGGACACAATGGTGGGAGTCTACTACAGACCTCCCACTTGAAGTCAAGAGGTTGACCAGGAGTTTGCCAAGGAACTGGCTGAGGCCGTATGCTCCGGGACTATGGTTGTCATGGGTGACTTCAGCTACCCAATCATCCTGTGGGAGGATCACTCATCAAAACCTGAGTGTTTGCAAAGCTTCCTATTGTGTGTGGATGACCTCTACCTGGATCAAGAAATCTATGGGCCAATGAGAGGTAAAGAACTGCTTCACCTGGTACTGGCTACTTGGGATGACCTAATCAGTGATCTAGTGATCAATGGGAAACTGGGTGACAGCAACCACGAGCTGATCACCTTCACCATCTGCCATAAAGCTTGAAGCTTGAAGTCCTTGACTTCAAGAAAGCCGACTTTGACAAGCTCAGGAGGCATGTCAGTGAGGCTGTAAGGGACCATGACCCCAGGGGGAGGGGAGTTCAGAAAGAGTGGTTGCTTCTCGAGGGAGTGATCCTCAATGCACAAGCTAATTCTATTTCATCTCAGAGAAAAGGCAGCAAGAGGGTACAGCAGCCCCCTGGCTCTCCAGGGATCTAACAGATCTCCTGAGGCTAAAAAGAAAGGCCCACAAAAATGGAGGATGGGATTCACCTCCAAAGAGGAATATTCTGCACTGGTCAGGTCCTGCAGGACAATAAAAAGTCCTTTTTCAGATATGTGGGGAGCCAGAGGAAAAGCAGGGGCAACATTGGACCCCTGCTGAACCAGATGGGGCAACTGACAACTGATGCCCAGGAAAAAGCCAACTTATTAAATGGGTACTTTGCGTCGGTCTTTCATCAGTCCCATGGGATGCCCATGCCCACTATGGGACAGAGAGGTCAGGCTGTGGAAAATTCCCTGCCCTCCATCAATGCTGACCTTTTGAAGGAATACCTTGAGAGGCTAGATAACTTCCAGTCAGCTGGCCCCGACAATCTACACCCCAGGGCACTCAAGGAGCTGGTGAGCATCATAACCCAGCCCCTGGCATGGATCTTTGAGAACTCCTGGTGCTCTGGTGTAGTGCCCAAAGGCTGGAAGAAGGCCAATGTGGTGCCTATCTTCAAGAAAGGGAAGAAAGTGGATCAGGCAAACTATAGGCCCATCAGCCTGACCTCTATGCCTGGGAAGGTCTTAGAAAAGTTTATTAAAGAGGCCATCCTTAATGGACTGGCCAGCACCAACATTCTGAGAGATAGCCAGCATGGGTTTGTTGTGAGTAGGTCTTGCTTGACCAATCTCATTTCCTTCTATGACCAGGTGACCTATCATCTGGACATGGGAGAAGAGACTGATGTCATATATCTTGACTTCAAAAAAGCCTTCTATCTGGTATCCCATGATTACCTCTTGGCAAAACTGGCCGAGTGTGGCCTTGGGTCCACCACAATCTGCTGGCTGGGGAATTGGCTGCATGGTTGGACCCAAAGGGTGGTAATTGACGGAAGTCAATCATCGTGGTGCCCTGTGACCAGTGGGATCCCCCAAAGCTCTGTCCTTGGACCCATATTGTTCAATGTCTTCATTAATGATGTGGACATTGTAGTCAGAAGTGGACTAGCCAAGTTTGCCGATGACACCAAGCTTTGGGGCAAAGCATCCACGCCTGAAGACAGCAAGATGATCCAGGCTGACCTGGACAGGGTCAGCAAATAGGCGGACGAGAACCTGATAGTGTTTAACACTGAAAAATGCAAGGTTCTCCACCTTGGGAGGAAAAACCTGCAGCATCCTTATAGGCTTTTTGCTGGATAGTGAATTCTAACAACTGGTCATCACTATCCCTGAACATTATCCCTTAGGCTACCCTCTATCTGCAGATCTCTCAACAGATCATCCCCTGTAGCAAAACACAAATCCAGTAAGGCATCTACCCTAGTGGGACTGTATATCTCCTGCATTAAGTGAAGGTCCTGTAATCAGGTTAAGAACCTATGTGAATGGTCAGATCTAGCTGATTGCTCCTCCCAGCAGATGTCAGGGTAGTTTAGGTCACCAATGACAACCATAACCATGGACCTTGAGCGTACTGGCTCTGAGAGTTGCCTTGAAAATTCCAGGTCTATCTCTTCCTTTTGGTGTGGCAGTCTACAATGGACCCCCACTACAGAGTCTCTTTCCCCTGACCCCCTTGTATTCTGATTCACAGTATCTCAGTTTGTCCCCATTCTGATCTCATCTTGATCTGTGGAGTGAAGTTGATTATGATATATGTGGTGTAGCTAACTACAATCATACCTTACATATTCTAAGAAAAATAAATTATCACAGGTTGCAAAGCTTCAAGTCTGAAAGTATGTCATATAGTTTAATTGAATCAAAATTAATATTTAATTAAATATTTGTTCCTAAGGATATGCTTGTGCCTGTATTCAACTTATAATACTGAAATCTTACTAATTTTCATTTCCTGTTAGGAGAAAATGTTGTGGTAGATTAGTGGTCCCAGCTCACTTGTGGTCCTCTTCTGATTTATCACGTCTGCCCATTCTCAGAAAATGAAAATGATTAAGTGAATCCTGCTGATGTTATATTTTGTGATTGTAAGAATTTAATAATCTTGTTTAGTGCAACAAATGTATATTTGAAAATAATGAAGCATGTCCTGAATTCTTGGCATATGTAGTTGTTTATTTGAGATGCTAAAATAAATTAAATGGAAAATACAATAAAACCAATGTTGGTACAACATTCCACAGATACAAATAATGGCAAAAGACTTGCTTAAAATTGCAGTAAAGATGCATGCCATTATTTCCTAAATAATGAATGGTGAAAATGTCAGAATAACAAACATGCTTCTGTGAATGCTTCATTATTCCTTTGTGGTGTGAGCATGTTGTGTATGTGTGTTCACATGCTCACCTTTAGAGCTGGTCAGGATTTTTTAAAGATGATATTTTTTGTCAGAATTTATTCATTTATCTGATTATTCTGATCAGAATAAAAGTGATGTCCATCCAAGAATAGTCAATAGTCTGGTAGTCTGAGCAATATCCCCATATCTCCTGATTTTAGCCGGATATTTGCTTATTAATATCCTGGATTTATATCTTATAATTGCCAGGATTTGGTTGGTTCTCCTTCATTTAAGGAGGTAGGGAGGGGGAAGTTTACTTTTAAAAAATCTTGATTTTCTCCTGTGTTTACTAATAATTAATTTTAAATATTCAAAGACTTCCATGTTACAGGAAGTAATTTTTCCACCCAAATTTACTCATTTGTCTATTAATGATGATTTAGTAAATTTTTAGTATTCTGAGGTACTTCACTCTAATGAACAAGAATCATTGCTCTAATTCTAGATATGATAAGGAAAATGTACAAATTCTGTATATCCCCAGAGGTCACGTCTACACATGCAATTAATGTGTGAGTTTTCGGCTCAGAAAATTCAGGTGCATTAAACTGCACTTGGGCATGCATCTACACATGCACCTGGGTCAAGAGCTTTTGAGCCTGACAATAGCAGGTTAATGCAGGGCTGATCCTGCTCTGCTCTGCCCTGCTGCAGCAACCAAGGGGAATTCTAGTCTCTCTGAGTGCCAGCTCTGGGCTAGCAGGGGGCACAGGGAGCAGCCCTCAGCTTCCAGGGGATATGGGGGACCGGTCCTGAGAACAAGAGGGTGGGTGAGGAGCTGTCCCTGGCTCTAGGAGAAGCTCTGTGTGTTGGGGAGCATGGGGCCAGGCAGGCAGGGCAGGCAATGACAGTCCAATGTCCCAGGCTGGCAGTGGGGAACCACAACCCCTGTTCTGTGACTCTGGAAGACTTGCCCTCATACTACCCCAGATGCCTTGGAACATCATGGCAGGTAAAAGGGGTTTTGGCAGGGAGTCTGTTGCAGGTGGCCAGTGCAAAGGGGGCGTGAAGTTTTCCTGCCTTTCCTCACTTGATCCCTGTGAACCAGGTGGCTGCAGCTGCCAGGGGGTGCCTCCACCTCTGTCCAGCTGTTTCCTCCCACTCTGCACCCCTGGGGGGGCAAGGAGTCCCTGCCGGGAGGTACTGCTTATCCCACATCTGGGATGGGAGGTGGGGAGGAGAGGCAGGAAAGTCAAGAAGATCCGCAGCTAGTCAAGGTTATCATGGCTCTTGACAGGCTGGGGTGGGATATGCATCCCTGTACAATAGAACTGCCTTGGGGAGGATGAACCCCTATGCAATGGAGCTTTCTGGGGGAGCACAGTCTAGTGGGGTGCATCTCACTTTCCCCCATAGCTAGCGGTGCCCATGTTCCACACAGTTACCAGTCACTGCAATGTTGCACATAGCTCAGGGTACCTCTAGCTGTGGAGGAAGGTAGAGTGCACCCTCCTGGCCTGTGTCCCCCCAGGCAGCTCTATTGCATTGGGATGCATCCCCACAGAGCAGACTGTATTGTATGGGGATGCATCCCCCACACCAGCCTGTCAGGAACCAAATTTTCTTTCATTAGCCACACCTCTCTTGGGATCCTCTTGCCTTCCCCACCTCCCTTCCCACCTTCTCCAGCCATGGCAAAAATGGCACGCCCTGGCAGGGACCCCTCACAACCTGAGGGTGCAGAATAGGAGGAAACAACTGGGAAGAGGTGGACACAGAACCCTGGCAGCTGCAGCTGTCCTGCTTCTAGAGATCAAGTAAGGAAAGCCAAGCAAATTTTGCCTTCCCTTTTAACTGGCCATGTACAACCTACTCCCTGCCAACACCCCTTATCCCTGCTGTGATTCTCTAAGGCACCAAGGTCAGCATGAGGGCAAGCCCCTCAGACATATGGAATGGACACTGGGCTTTCACTGCCCTGCCTGCCCAGCCCTAAGCTCCCTACCTCTCAAAGCTTCCCCCAGCTCTGGGGACAGCTCCTCCCACCAAGAGTTCAGGGCTAAGCTGAGCAGCAGTTTTGTCCCCCTGCTGCCTGGACTGACCAGGAACAATTTGCTTCTGGGTCAGCATCTACACGTGCATTCAGGCGCATTAATATAAAGCACTATTGGGTAGTACCTGTATCTGCCAGTACTAGCAAACAGCTCTTTGCATGAATCTATTGTTCAGTAATTGCTGAACATATGTACACGGTGATGTTTTACTGCACATTAGGTTAGTCTAATGTGCAATAAAGTACACATCTAGACATACCCAATATTATGTGATGTTGGACTTTCAAGACCTCAAGACTATATTTTACCAAGTAGTGAGTCCCACAATCTGGGTTCATGTTTTAAAAAGATTATCGCTATAAAATAATGGCCAAATATTTTAAATCAGCTATTCCCAATATGTGCTAAGCGTACCACCAGTGGTACACAGACAACCTGTCAGTGGTACATGTTAATAAATTGATTATAATTCCTTTATATGACAAAAATTTGCTGGTGGTACTTAAGGTTGTATTTTTTTTAAATTAATGGTGCACAATATGTCAGCATTTAGAAACCACTATTTTACGTGATTAAACCCCAACAGATCTTTAAGGGCTTTAAGAGCACTTAAGGTCAAATTTTTAAGAGGTTCCCTCATGCAGCTTGTAACCAGTATGATAAGTTATTTAGAAAATTTGATCCTGCTTGGGGGTACTCAGACTTTTATAAAAGATAGCCAATAAGGCACATGGAATAAATGTAATCTCTTTTACTAGAGATATGATATACAATAGTAGTTATGGGGCTGGGGTGATGCAGGTATTAATACATATGGTTGATAGCCCAGAGGTTGCAAGTTTAAGGCTATAGCAGAAACTCTCATAGTGTGACCATGTCAGATTTCAACAAATCTACAAATTCTGCTCAACACCTTGTCACAAGAGCACAGGGAGGAATAGTAGTTATTATGAATATGCTATTTAGTAGTAATGGGAAGATTAAACACCTAGGTCAGATACAGTCATTACACTTTTAGCAGTATAAATGATCATAAACTGGTCTATACCTGTACAAGAACAAAAGTTTTTTTTTAATTGCTTCAGCCCTAAAGCATCCATAATGTCGATCTCATTGGCAGTGGATGTGGATATTATGAGCCTGTTTTCTTTCTTAATCATGAAAAAGTTAGTTTCACAACCACTATCACTAAGGATACTCCTGCCTCTCGGGAACCAGCAAGCCTCTTCTTAAAGAAATGGGAAGTAGTTTTTATTTTATAAATTTCTGTTTCTAATGAATCTCTAAGGGAATTGTAAAGTCTTGAGTATGTGGCTAAAATGAGACACTCTAAAATGAGGAGACAGAAAACTGTCCCCAGCATCAACTTCCTACCTGGCCTTAGATAAGTCATGTAAAGCCAGATTTTGCTTCCATTTAAGTAAATGACAAAACCCCCACTGGTGCAGGGTCTGGTGTTTCAGATCACTTCATTTCCAGCATCTCCCCTTGAACAATGGTATTAAAAATATGTACCAGTATTTTTAATGTACCAGTTTATTAGTCTCTTCAAATGCGATTCTTTGCACAAAGGCAAGCAAGCTTCTTTGAGTAGATGTGATATCTTGTATGAGACCAACTGAGTAGTTGGAAAAAAGTTCTTTGCAAGCTTTTGGCCACAAATACCCTTCTTCAGGCATAGGGAGTCTCTGCTTTTTTTCTTTGCACAAAAGATAATAGTATTGGTTTAGTTTTAATTGTTGGGCAACATTTGATCACAACACTATTAGCTTATGTATTTTAGTTAAGGATTATGTATAACATTTTAAGAAATGTTATTATTGATAGGATCAATTTCTAGATGAAGTCTGTACAGTGCTCTGGATATGATTTGTTCAGGCACTCAGAATTTCACATACTCTTTCTGGAAACCAGCCCAATTAATAACAGTGGGTGTATCTACACAAGATGTTTACAGTGTAGTCAACTAATTAACTGAATAGTAAACATTGTGGTGTCTACACATGAGCCCGTATTAGGGCACACAAAACTAATTAACTGCACAGCAGGGTAGTCTTGTAAAATCCAAGTACTACCTTGCTGCTCCCCCAACTCTGCATGCTGTGGAGCCCCCACACTGAGGCACACTGAGACAGGGGAGCAGCCAGCCCAGAGCTGGTTTCTCCCCTATCTCCACATGCCACTCCATGGCTGGCTGGGGCATAGTTTGCCTCGGGGCAGGGGCTATTTGCTGGTGAACCTCACACTGCGGCACCCTCTGCCTCTGTGAGCCCCCTGCAGTACGTGGAGCCCAGTCAGAGCAGCCCTCGGTTGAGAAGCTGATCCCTTGCTCCAACTGGGCTCCACGCAGTGTTCATGAATAAACTGTGGAGCAATAAGCTCTGTACTTTATTGGACTGCGTGAATTGTACATGTAGACATGCCAATGTTTCCTAAACTGCCAAGCCATTAATAACATCTTAGGGCATTTGTACACGACACAGGGGTCTAATTCTTTCTAAATTGAAGTGGTAGTTTTTTAAAAACACTGCTTCAACTGAGACTGAAGTAAACCCTCATGTCGTGTACATCCGTGTCCTCCCAATCCTTATCTGTCTCTCCAGTGGCAGGGAGGGGAGAGTGAGCAGCTGGCAGGCAGAATGGCCCCTGAGCTGTTGGGGGAGGGAGGGATGGTGTTTCCCTCTGTGGCAGCAGCGCTTCCCCTGCCAAATGGCACCTGCCCACAACACCTGGCGCGGGCAGTCCTGGGGAGTACTGCAGTCACTAGGCCCCCATGCAGCTCAGGCAGGCAGGCAGGCAGGCTCCAGGGGAAAAAAAAAAAGATCAGGTTCACTGCTTTTTTTTTTCCTTCTGTGGAGCCTGCCTTCCCTGGCTGCTGCCAGGCTGCCTCCATGGTCTGCCTGCACAGCCCCTGAGCTGCACAGAGCCCGGTGCTTCCCTCTGGGGTTGTAGGGTAGGACTAAAACTTCTCAGGGGTGTTTTAGTTTGCAGTGCTTCATAGTCATTTGCTGGATCTCAAAGTCATTTAAGGCACATTATGTAACCAATGTGCTACAGCAGCTTGAATTAATGTGCAATATGCCACCAAAATGTGCAAACAGCAATGCCATTGAAGTGATGCAAAAGGCATTTAACCCACTTTAAACCTGCTTTAAAGTGTGGTCTACAAACACCCATAAAGAGTTACCCAGCTACCCACTGATGCAATTAGTGGTGTGATAAAACGAGGAATAAAGTGTAAGGATTTTGTAATTAATTGTAAAAATGTAGAATAACTTTGTAGCTGATTCCTATCACATCATTAGTCGAATGTATGGCTAGGCTGGTTGGGGCTCCCAGTGTCCAGAGCTCATGGGAATCCTCAACTCCTATGTACTTCTGAGGTTGAGTGTACCAGTCAGCTGATTGTCGCTCCCAGCCTCAGGGGTCCATCAGAGTCAAGGTGTGTGATATGCCCTTGAGGCTGGGAGCTGTGATCAGCTGCTATTCCCAGCTACAGTATTGCAGCCCTTGACTCCAATGTGCCCCTCACCTGGGAAAAGCAGCAGATGAGCCTCTCAGCCTTCAGGTCACAGGTTGAGTCAAGGGCTCCACTGTGCTCCTGAAGCTAAGAGCTCTCTCAACTGATCTGGGCTCCCAGCTGCAGAGGCATACCATGCTTGGTACATCTTGGTGCAAGAGAAGCCTGTGCCAGAAATCTGATGCTCGATCCCACTGTTGGCTACAAATGTCCAACTCGAGATCCTTAAAATTCTAGTTTACTAGGCAAATTGAAACACTGTAATCATAAACCTTGGGGCTGGTCCCTACACACACATGCACACTTGCACACACATACACATACACAGTAGCAAGCTACAGAGTCAGGTATACCTATCCTACAAGCGCTGGAGTCTGTCGTTGAGGCTTCTTTCAGCGTGGTGTTATCTTCCAGAAGGGGGTCGCTGGCTGGTCCTTCTGGCTGGACAGGTCTGGTCAAGTTGGAGATCAAGAGGGTGCCACTGAGGGTCACTTTTCACTGCCTTTTATCTGTCCCTGGAAGACTTTGGTGACTCCTCAGTTTTCAGGTTTACCCAATCCAGGGGTCATTGACCCTCGTGGGACTTCCCCCCCTCAGTGGCTACTGAATGGTATCTGTCAGCCCCCGGGGTCATCCGCATGTATGTGCAGGTTTGGGAGTCTGTTGATGAATTTAGAATAGGGCTCTGGGAGTGGTCGATCCGGAGATATTCAGCTCAAAAGTTGGTCCCCTGTGTTGATTAACTCATGCCAGGGCTTCTAGCCCTTGATCAGTGACATTTAGAGATTTCCCAGTTGTTACATTGTCTTCTATTGAGTTCTTCCGTTGGCTGATCTGCAGCTTCCTAGTTGTTAATTGCTGCCTGCTTCCTTGTTACACATTCAATCATGTTACACATTCAATCACTGATTCACTTGCTCTTTCTGGGGCCAGCCTGATACAAGGAAGGGCAGTTTGATTCCTACTCTTGTTAACATTGTTACAATGTATAACTTACTAAAACACATTTAGTTGAAAGTTGAAAGGTGAGGAGTATAAAATATAAGCTATAAATACCATGGCACACAAATAGATAAAAATACCAAACTACAAGGGGAGATACAAAATGCACACATACAAATTTTAAAACACAATTCCTTATCTTAAAGTGAAAG
>JAGPOW010000261.1:216263201-216285572 GCA_030014935.1 Caiman crocodilus | reverse complement strand
AAAATGCACACATACAAATTTTAAAACACAATTCCTTATCTTAAAGTGAAAGAGAGAGGAAGGAAGAAAAGGTAGAAAAAGAGAAACATATCCAAAGATTAGGGAGAGCAAATGCAGGCAAGAGGAAAAGGGGCTTTCTGCTACACCACAATTCTGCCTCCCACCATGTACTTTTGGCTTGGCAGTGAGTGTGATTGTGAGGACCATGCATCATATCCCATCACAACTTTATTGCACATCTGCCAGAGGCCTTCAAGACTAATTCAGAAAAGTCTTTAAGATGCCATCCATCCTGCCCTGTCGTCTGCCTAAAATTTTATATGTAATCCTTAAAAAAACCTAGACTTTTAGAAAATTGCTTTAATTGCAGAGGAAGATATAATTACTAATAGCCCAACCATGAAAGCCCATAGTCAGGGGTCTATGCAGCATATGTAATGGGTGAATGAGTGCCTGAAGTTTAAATGGATTTGACCAGGTAATTTTTAAATGTGTAACTTGTTTTTTACACTGAGGGAATGCCACAGTTCCCTAAGGAGTGGTTGAGTGAAGGATGGTACTCCACCTACGTGCAGAAAGCATGTAATGTATTCATTCACCTTCAAGTGCTTCTGGGAGAAGGCCACTAAGTATGAATGAGAGATTCTATTGCCATGAACCTAGCTTTGTATTAAAGGCGAAATTACATGTTACACTCCTGCCTTCCTTCTCACATCATTGTGACAAAGTATTTAGCAGAATTCACAGATTTTTTGGAATCTAACAGGGCCACACCATGAGTGCTTCTGCTACGGCCTCACACCATACTAAGTCTGTGGAATGTTAAACTTAGAGGCTAGGGGTAGGCATTCAAAAAGCCAGAGCCTGAATTGATTCAACCTTTGCAGATTAGTCTACCCTGCCTAGGCTGAACTGGTTTGTAACAGGACAAACATTCTCTCTGGACTGAGGCAGAGCAGACACATGCCTGCAGTTGCTCAGGGCAGGCCCCAGGGAGCACTGGAGCAGGCCTTCAACTGCAGGGATGCTGTGCGGTAGGGGCAGGGCAGGGGGCAGGGCAGAGTGTGGCTAGTCCAGGCTGAACTGGCCAGATAGGGGTTTAATTCTTCCCTCTATATCCCACCGGCAAGGACCCAAACCATGTCTTCCAGGAACTCCCCCTTTGCTGTTGCAGCAATGGACACTAGACTAATTATGCTGCACATTAGTGTGTTAGCATGGTTTTTGAGGTGATGCGTAATGCACAGTAGAATAGGCTAGTGCACATTATGGCATCTCCTGTGGACATGCCTACCATGTATCATGTTAAGCAATCAGCCTTGAAAAATAGAGTGGCTCACCAAATTTTGTGGTGAGAAACATTCTTACTGCAATATGAAAAGCATAGGTGTAGAAGAGTAAAGTGGAACTAATACATTGTATTTTCCTCAGAAGTTATAGTTTAGGCCATGAATCCCTAAAACACTTACATATACATGCTTACGGCACACTGATGTCAATTATAGATCACATTATTAAAGACTTTCCTGAGCGGGGATGAATACAAGCCAAGTCTACCAAACTTTACTTTTCAATTGATTAATGTAAAAAAAAAATGGAGAGAGAAAGACATTTTCTATGCCCCAGACATTGTGATTCCATATTATTGAATACCCTTAACACTGAGAATTTTGAACTGTACATCTGAGGTAGATAAATCATGGAGAAAAAATGAATGAATCAGGATTCATGAGATATTAGATTAATCCATAGCTATATTATTCTGTTAAATATCCAATAGGAGGTATTAGTTTGTTTGACTATCTAAAGTGAATATAAATAGTTATATTATATGGATGTTTTGCTCAGCAGAACAGGTTACACATGTATGTATATGTGTGAATTTAATACTCATTCAAAAAATAGTATATTTTTTCTTTAAATAATCATGAAACTAATATTTTTTTTTATGAAGAAAGTCTCTTTGGATTATTCCTAACATCTAGTTCTCTCTTTTTTGGTGGTAATTATTATTTTGTATGAAATGCACAAACACTATTATAAAACCAAGATGCCTGGGATTTGCTTGTTGTCCCATTAACTTTAGGGAAATGATAATACAACTCATTTGTGACTTCTCACAGAATGATCACTCCAGAAGCAGGAAAGAGGGCATTGTGTAGTTACAGCTGCAGACATAAAATATGGTCAGAACAGAAACATTTTGTCTCTGAAAAAGCCCTCCCTTCAGAAACGTAATTTTAAAAAGCTTCAAAGTGTATTAAAGATTTTCAAAAACACTATAAATGGACATCCGTAGTCTAGGCTGTACCTCAACAAGATGACAATGGTTGTCGTGTCAAATCTCAACAGGCTGTCTTTACTTGTGTTCTCCAAAGTTAAGAAATACCACTATAGCAGAATGAAACATAACCTTTAATATTACATTTTGTGGTACAGACTTCAGTGAAATGTAAGAGCATCTTATCTTCAGATCTCAATGGATTTGGTTTAAGGCAGCCTCTTTCCTTTAGGTTTGTTGTCATCTGGGACTTGTCCCCAAGGAGAACAGTCAGCCTCTTTCTTGATTATGTTTCAATCTTGTGAGATGAAAAAAGATACAATTAGACTAATACACATGCCTGTCTATTTTGCCACTGTATCAGCAAGAATATCATGCCATTTTAATATTGTTGTCTTATACAGAAGCACTGATAGTTTTGGCTCCTATAAAAATTTATGGTCATGTCACTCCAGAGGGATTGTGCCTCAGGGCTGAACCAACGATTGGCTCCTGTACAAAGCTATAGGACGGTTACAGAAAGCAATGGCCACCTTTGTGGCCTTCTCTGTGCTTCAGCTGTGGGAACAAAGGGACAGGCTGCAAAGATGCAATCAGTCTGTTAGTTTCAGGGGCAAACAGGACCAGTATCCTGGCTTTAGTATTCTTCAAGAGAGTGGTATGTTTACCTTGTTAATCCAGATAACCCTGCTATTGGTGTTGAAGATGAGGGTCCTGGAATTTTCGGTCTTTTTTTCTTCCTTTTTAGGGAATCTTTTGCTAGAAAGGAAAAGTCTAGTGCTTGTATTCTGCAGATCCAGGACTGCAACTCAGTAGTGTAACTAAAGATTTGGGAGGTGGGAGCGAGTAGGGCATCAGCCCTAGACACTGACTTATGTTGGGGATGCAAAATTAGCAGCTGCTATGCTACTGTTCTGTCTATTATTATCTTTGCTGTCATAGAAAATCAGGGTTGGCTAGAACCTCAGGTCATCTAGTCCAACTCCCAGCTCAAAGTAGGACCATCACTAACGAAATCATCCCAGCCAGGACTTCGTCGACTGGGCCTTAAAAACCTCCAAGGATGGAGATTCCACCACCTAAGCAAGCTGTTCCAGTGCTTCACCACACTCTTAGTAAGAAGGTTTTTCCTAATATCCATCCAAAACCTCCCTTGCTGCAACTTGAGACCATTGCTCCTTGTTCTGTCATGTCAGCACTGAGAACAGTCTAGCTCCATCCTCTTTGGAACCACCCTTCAGGCAGTTAAAACTCCCCTCAGTCTTCTCTTCTGAAGACTAAATAAGACCAGTTCCCTCAATCTATCTTCATAAGTAATGTGCTACAGCCCCCTAACCATTTTTGTTGCCCTCTGCTGATCTCTGTCCAACTTGTCCACATCCTTTCTATACTGTGGGGCCTAAAACTAGACACAGTACTTCAGTTGTACAGCATTATAATCACCTCCCTCAACCTGCTGGAAACACTTCTACTGCTGCAGCCCAGTATGCTATTAGCCTTCTCGACAACAAGGGCAAGCTGTTGACTCATATCCAGCTTATTGTCCACTGTAGTCCCCAGGTCCTTTTCTGCAGAGCTGCTCCTCAGCCAGTTAGTTCCAAACCTGTACCGATGCATGAGATTCTTTTGTCCAAAGTGCAGGAATTTGCATTTGTCCTTGTTGAACCTCATAAAATTTCTTTTGATCCAATCCTCCAATTCATTGAAGTTTCTCTGAATTCTAGCACTACCCTCCAGCATATCTCCTGTACCACCCAGCTTGGTGTCATCTGTGAACTTTCTTAGGGCGCAACCCATCCCCTGTTTCAGATCGATAATGAATATATTGCACCAAACTAGCCCCAGGACTGACTTCTGGTACACTCCACTTGATACCGGTTGCCAACTAGATCTCAAGCCATTGATCACTACCCACTGAGCCTGACAAACTATCCAGTTTTTTAACCACCTTACAATCCATTCATCTAACCCCTATTTCCTCAGCTTGCTTGCAAGAATGCTATGGCAGACCATATCAAAAGTCTTGCTAAAGTCAAGATATATCATGTCCACTGCTTTCCCTGTATGCATAGGGCCAGTCATCTTATCATAGAAGGCAATCAGGTTAGTCGAGCATGACTTGTCCTTGGTGAATCCATGCTGACTTCCTGACCATTTCCTTCTCCAAGTGCTTAGAAATGGATTCCTTTGGGACATGCTCCATGATTTTTTCTGGGGAATGAGGTGAGGCTGATTGGTCTGTAGTTCCCTGGGGCTGCCTGGTCTGTCCCATGTGCTGCTGCCACCCATGGCATACAACTATCCATTTACATTTCTGTTACAACTGCCCCACCTTTCTGTGCAAAGGTGAGAGGGAGAATTAGTCAGGAAATAAGATCCAGGTTTTGGGGAGGTTTTTGTTATTTGTTAGTCAGTAACATGTTTTGTTTTGTTTTTTCTCTTTTCAATATGATTTTTTTCTCCTTCTAGATAGTTTGTATTTGGGTAGTTTATTTTTCAATGACAGGGATAAGTGTCCTCAATTCCAATGAGTGATCTCCACTCAGTGAAAGTTGTTAGGAAAAAAAAATCATAGAAGACAAGAGGGTTCCAGTTCATATTCACCATTTATTAAGAATCTGCAAAAAATATATTCATATATATAAATCCCAACACTCAGTGTCCTGTTCTAAATAGTAAAAGATTAACTGAACTTCCTTTTGATTCTGGGGCTGTACCACCCAGTTACACACTCTCAGAACAGCTCTGCTCACTAACATTCACAGCTCATAATGTGAGAGATAATTTTTAAAAGCCTTTAGGTATGTAACAAACTGGACAGTTAATAGTTTCAGGATGAATTAAAGAGATTTTATTTTAAAAAAATCCTTTTTCCTTCTCCACTATTCTCTTCTGGCACCAGGGATTTATAAATAGTCTCCATAATCTACACTGCATGAATTGCAAATGTAATCACAAGCATGAAAAAGGTTAAAAAGCTCTGAAGTGTTGGGATCCACTACTTAAGCAAACAAAAGATGCATTGTTCAGAGTGCAGAAAGCAGTACAAAGGTTTTTGTTGCACTGTGGGGAAGCGCTGATCATACTTTAAGTTGACAGTCATACCATGAGCTATATTAGGAGAAACCAATGGACTTTTGAAACCCAGTAAACCTGTCATTCGTAAATAAAAGACAGCTCACTGTTTATCTTGATATTTCATACCTTCAGTTCTTAATTTCAGCAGTATTTAACAGACTGGAACACAGAGGTTTAATTGATGCCTACGGTGTGTAGAGAACATAAGGTCTCCCTTAGTAAAATATGTTGTTTATTGTACTCAAGAGAAACACCTTCATAATTCATTAGGCACTTCTGGGAAATAGAAGCTATTAAATTTGTCACAAAAAAGGACGCATGCAACCAAATGAGTTTTCTTTTTCATTTTTCCATCATTGTGAGCTAATTTGTATGGATAGACTACTGAACACATAAGTTAGTGCCAGAATCACAGCCCATAGAGAGAACACCATTCATTGCAGTTCAGATCTTCATGTCATAAAACGGTGTAATCCTATTGAAATCTACAGCAACTTATGCCAGCTGAGAATCTATCCCACCAACTGTATGTTGCCATTGTTACTTTGAATGCCTAGTGTATATTGCATGTGTGATGCTTGAAGAAGCAAATTATATTTTTCAGACCAGAGTGGTGCTTAAACTGAGTCACAGTGTTAATGACCCCTTCCTGCAGCTGTTCTGTTTCTATAGTCTAAAGAATCCCTGTATAATACCCACTTGACTTTCTCCAGTGCTGCAAAGATGTTTCAAATGATCAAAATCATTCAAAAAGCAGAGGGCAGGTAACATTTCTTTCTTTCACACTATTTCAATTCCTTTTAAGACATCTGTTAGGGATGTCCTCAAAATGTTAACAGATGATTCTCGGTGACTGGGAGGCCTTTCAAATAATATGCTACAAAATCAGTTGATGTGTTACTTATTATAAGCATTATTTGGTGCTTGAATTGTCTTTTTTCCCTTCCCCATTTTATTTCATAATATTTCTCTTTAAAAAATTGATAATGATTTTGAGCTCAGAAACATGTTTTGTTATCATATTCCTCAACAAAAAATATTTTAGAAGTAGAAATATTTAGAAAAATAATATTACATACAAATAATAGTTCAATACATATATAGTATTTTTCAGCAGCAGCTCATAAAACACTATAAATGGAGCTACTGCTCCCTATTACGTAGCTATAGCAATGAGTCTCAACCAGGGTACTACAGTATAAGAACCTAACAATTGTCATTTACTGGATCAGGTCTAATAGGTCTATCTTAGTATCTTGTGTCACACATTGGCAGAAAGTGGATGCTGTAAGGGAAAATGAACTGGATATGACCAAGGTCCCTCCCACCCCCACCCTTCCCTTATTCCTATCTCACCTGCAGCCTCCAGCATCTAAGGGCATTTTTACATGTTCTCTGGGGAATTTGCAGGGGATAGGAGGAAGCACTTTAATTAGAGAGCCTCCAAGAGACACTCTAATTAAAGAGCCCATAGCATCTCATGTATCATCATCCCTGCACTTCAGAACGAGGGCAGGAGCACTTTAGTCAAAGCTCGTTGAATGCTGAAGATCCAGAGGGTGCCGAAGGCAGCCAAATTAGTTGAGTCTACTCCGACACGCTGTAATTACAGTGCAAATCTCCCTACACATCTATAGGCACCCTAAGGTCTCAAAAGTTCTAATCCAGCAGCTGTATCTCTAACTCTCACATTCAGTAACTATTAATGTTCCTTTCCTCCAAGAATTTGTCCAGTCCCTTTTTGAACCTAGCTAAACTGTCAGCTCCCACAACATCTGGTGGCAATGTGTTCCACACTTTAATAACACGCAGTGTGAAAAAGAAATTGTTTTTGTTAGTCTTAAATTTCCTACCTATTATTTTCATTTTATGGTCTTTTGTTTTTGTACTCTATGTGAGAGAGAGAGTAAATAAATCCCTATTTACTTTCTATTCTCTATTTAGTATTTTGTGAAGTCTTACCATATCCCTCCTCAGGTGTCTCTTTTCTAAACTGAACAGGCCTAGCCTTTTTAGTCTCTCCCTACATGGAAGCCCCTCCATACCAGTAATCATCTTTGTTGCCCTTCTCAGAAACTGCTCTGGCTCTTCTGTCTCCTTTTTGTGGGGACCAGAACTGGGCACAGTAGTCAAGACATTGATGCACCATAGATTTATAAAAGGGAAGGATGATGTTACTTCCTGTTTTGTTTACGAGTCTCGTGTTAATAATCACTAACATTTTGTTTGCCTTTTTGTTAGCCGCTAAGCCCTGGGCCAATGTTTTTAATGAACTGTTCACAATGAGTCCCAGATCTCTTTCCTGTGTGGTCAGAATTAATGTAGAACCTGTCACAGGGTAGATATAGTTCAGGTTACTTTTGCCAAGGTGCATCACTTTACACTTATCTACATTGAATTGCATCTGCCATTTTGTTGCCCATTTGCTAAATCATGCCAGATCCTTCTTTAGTTCCCCACAGTCCACCTTGAGTCTTTTCCATTGTGAATAATTTTGTGTCATCAGCAAATCTGGCCACCTCACTACTCACCCACTTTTTTAGATCTTTTATGAATATGTTAAACAGCACTGGTCCCAACAGCTGTTTAACCTCTTTCCATCCTGAAAACTGACCACTTATAGTTAATCTTCATTTTCTATTTTTGTACCAATTTCTAATCCATGTGTGGACATTCCCTGTAATCCTGCTATTACTTTAGCTAAGATCTTCTGATGAAGGACCATATCAAAGATTTTTTACAAGTCTAAATATACTATGTCAACTGGATCACCCTGATCAACTTGTTTACAAACATCCTTAAAAACCTTTAGTAGGTTAGTGAGGCATCATTTCCCTTTGACAAAGCTGTGTTGATTCCTCCCAGCAAGTCATATTTACCCATGTGCTGAACATTTTTTTTATTATTGTTTCTATTAGTTTTCCGGGAACAGAGATCTTTGTAAGGGTGCCATGTGTTCAGTGCAATATTAGCAATGTTAGATGTGCAAACACCTACCACAATTCACAAGATAAATCTAAAGATTGCAAATAGGATTTAAAAGTATCAAAACCATTCTGACCTGTTGTAGTCTTTCTGAGTTCTTTGCAAAGAAAAGTTGGTATTCTCCAAGTTGTCTAACGAGAGGTACCTTAAGTCTAACAATGTTGAGAGACACTGAACTAAGGAAACTGAGTCATAAAGATATTAAGTGACTTACTCAGACATCACCCAATATTAATAGCAGTCAGGGGTAGAACCCAAGGCACTAGTCAGTAATTTCACTATAAAACCATATTATTTTCCCCACAGTCCTTAGGGTTGCCAGACCTACTATGGCCCAAATTCAGCATTGCCCGCAATTTTGTAATTATACTCATTCCTGTTCAGCCAAGCACCTACAAAGTGAGTGATATAATTTTTCAGGAAGATTTTTTTTAGTTAAAATACAGATGGGAGATGACTGAAACATTTTATTAATTCAAGCTGATTTTTGGAGAATTGTTTCTATTGAAAAAAGACTAAAAATAGTCAAAACAAAGCCAAATATTTCACTGTGATTTTTTTCACAAAAAAACCCAGTTATATTACATTTAAAATATTTTACTTTGACATTTTAAAAATGTAATGTTCTTTGATTTAAAACTGTATTTAATTTTGATATGTATTATAGTTTTGTTTTAAAAAAAAACATTAAAGATCCAAACCTAACTCAAATATTTCACTATGATTGAATAAACATTACATTTGATGTTATACAATTTCCTTGACTTTTCAGTTCACTACAAATGTTGGAAAACTTGTTAGCCAAATCAACCTGAAATAATTACTTTTCTGCTTTTTGAAGATGCCAGCAAACCAACACTTCCTGTCCCCCCCAAAACAGTTATTCACATAACTGTACTCTTGAGCACATGGTAATTTCAGAAGTTAACATGCTTAAATTCTTAATGAATAGCAATAGACTGCTGAATTGGAACTTAACACCATTTAAAATGCAGTTGCAAATATCTGTAGTATTTTATGTCATAATGGTATTTATATAGCAAAGATATGGATTATCTGGGATAATTGAAGCCATAGACAGAATCAGTCTTGAGAGAATATCAATCACGTCAATAATTAGTACCTAAAAGATAACTCTTTGCTATTGTTCTTTTTTTTTTTAAATAGTTCATTTACTAAGCAAAATACATACGTACAAATTTGTAGGTATTAGTCTTTAAAACGCTGTTGATCTTTTTTTCCACTGGCTTGGAAAAAAGTAAATAAGAATTAGAACTAGAAGTCGGAGCTCACTGCTCCTCACTGTAATTCAGCATAGTGGCATTGAAGTCAAAGGAGCTATATCAATTTACGCCAGCTAAGGATCTGGCACAGGTTTTGATGGCAGGCTGTATCTGTGCCAAATATGTGTGCTGAGTCCTAAGGCAGTGTGTGAGAGAGAGATAGCATGTGAATTTGGAACAATGTTTTTGTGTTACCTGCTCCACTTGGCATATGATTCAAAACCAGAACCTTTAACTCAATAGCCTCCCGCAAAATATCGCACCCACATCTGGGGGCAAAGTGATAAGAAAAAGGATTCTGTGGACAGTGCCCACTCTAAGGAAATAATTATTCTCTGGGTCAGGGAAGAAACTGATCCTTCTTTCTGTTGCTATAGTTGAATAGGCATTACAAAAGAAGACTGGAGCAATACTGTGCAATAACATATCCCACTGTTTATTTCATTTAAATGTGTATGCATAGCAGACTTCATATGGGAATACTTCCCATGTCCAGGACCTGATCCTTCTCACATGTAACTCTATGACGACTTTCATTAACTTTCAGGTAAATGTGTTTAGGCCCCAGACTTCCATCTTTTTTAGAGTTCATGCTTAATAAGGCAGTTGTTGTTTTCTCTTTCAGCTGTGAGAATATTATCAACGTAATCAACCTTCAAAGTATAAATTTAAAGGAAGAAAATGCAAAATGTGAAAAAATATATAAAACAGTAGGCACACAAGAAAATCATTTGCTTCAGAACCAAGAGAGATCTGGGAGATAGAGCCAATGCTATGATTAATGAGAGATTAATAGCTATGATAGACAAATGACATTGTTGAATAATAGTACAGTAACACTACTATTTATATGTGATGATCCAAGAGCACTTCAGCAAGACACATTGACTAAGTCATGTTTTACAGAAACATGTAGGATGAGTTTGTAATATATAGAACAAGTCAGTCAATGACATTGGTCCATTAGGGAATGTTCCTAGTTTGACTAAACAGAAGTAATGACATAACAGCCATAATTGTGCATGAGAAGAATGGTAAAGCAAGTTAAATTTATAACCCAGGGGACAGGTCAGAGAGGTGGAGAACACTACAGAGGTTTGTATAGGTTTCACATTGCCTTATCCAGTCTTGCTTAAAGGTATAGCAAATCAGGAAAATGACTAATTGGACAACTAAGAACGATTGCTAAGGTCCTAGATAGGAATAAGAAACAAAGATTTGTGACTAGACCTAGGTAAGGGAGTAACTGCTTATGAGGTATTAGCAAAATATATATGCATTGCACCCTAGCTAGGATATAACAACC
The DNA here is from genome assembly GCA_030014935.1 of Caiman crocodilus. Lineage (NCBI taxonomy): Eukaryota > Metazoa > Chordata > Crocodylia > Alligatoridae > Caiman > Caiman crocodilus. The sequence goes on along the minus strand of JAGPOW010000261.1, from coordinate 216,274,639 downwards.
CAAAAGGTGCTACTGCTTAGTCTCAGGCACATCTAATCTAGCAGATTGAAATTTTTATGCTCACCTCACTCTTACTGTTTGAGGGTGCAAAAAAACATTTGCTGCATCTGGTTTTAGTTTAGGAAATCACATTTAAGCCTCCTATACCTAAACTGAAACTGGCACATGAAGGCATTTCTCACTGCTGGGAGTGATGCAAAAAGTCTGAAGTAAGTAACTTGCAGCAGGGGAAGGTGCTGAAGGAGTTGAGGGGTTGACAGGTCCAGGAAGGACTGGCAGGTCTGTGGGAAAGCTGCCTAGTCTAGGGGAGAGCAGTTGCCGGGCTAAAAATATCCCAGTCAGGGTTGGGGAGTTAAGAACAGTGCAGCACCATAGCTAGGGTAAGTGAGTGGCCTTCCTCATCCCTGGGGCTGTGCTGCAAACATATGCAGACATTTGCCAGGTTAATCTAAATTCAAAATGTGTGCATATTCTGACTGTCCTAAATATAATCCCCAACAGACCTTTATGATTAAAAAATTCAAAGAACACTAAGAACAAGGAGTTAGGAAGATAGAGATAGGCAGGATAAATATATAAAAATCCAGGGAGAAGAGTGGGTAGAAGTGGGGAAAGAAAAGGATGTGATAACCAAGCACAATTCCTTCACAGTAGGCGCATGTACACAAGACACTATATCTTCATAACAATGAGCTGTGGCGACATAGCTCATCATTATGGCAATGTAGCATTGGTGGGCACAAACAGTGATGCCAACACTACCGTGTAGTAACAACAAGCTACTACACAGTAGGGTCAGAAACAACCCATGCACCACTGCTACTGCACAGTAACGGGGGTTACTGTGCAGTCATTTAGTACTTGTTTTAGGAAGTACAACTGTAACAACTGTATAGTTGAGCACACATGTAGGTGCTCTCAGTGGGTGCATCTACGTGTGCAGAAACTGCTATATGGATTTATTCTGCACTAATTTACCGCTGGCTAAATCTGCCCTTTGCAGGCATGTACACATGTAGCCATTTGGGAGCAGTTTTGCTGCTCTTGGCAATAGCCTTTTCCCAGCCTGCACCAGCCCCCTGCAGCAGCTGTGGGGAGCTGGTGGCTCTGGCCACAACTGTCTCCTGCCTGGTGCCATATTTAAAATCCAGCCCCACATGCTGCTCCTTGGTGACTTGTGTTCTTGGCCTGGAGTAGCTGCAGCATACTAGCACAGCCCCGTATGACTTTGTCAACAGAGCCTGTGCCCATTGCATGATGTCTGCTCTGCCCCCATTCCCTGGGAATGATGTCCAGCATCCCAGGCTCCTGCTGGAAACCCTGCTTGCTGTGCTTTGTTGCCACAGAGACTACTGCCTGGTTCAGCTCAGTCCCTATCCTGTCTGTCCCACTCTGTGGCACGGCCATATGGCCAGGCTCACTACAAAATCATAGGCCTCCTGCCATGATGCTGTTGCCACCTGGACCCCAATAGGGATGCCTATGATGCACACCTGGACACGACCACCAGTGCGGTCCACAAGCTCCTGGGGCTCCAACCTTGCCACCTGTGGGACAATCCAGCCAGCCAGGACTAGTGGTTGCACATTGTCCAACACACCTTGGATGATGAACAGTGGCTGAAATTGTTTTACATGACCCATGTCTCCTTACAGGAGGTCCTCACCTAGTTCCACCCACACCCAGAACAGCAGGCCACCACCCTGCAGTGGGCCCTCTCTGCAGATACCTGGCTGGCCATCACCCTGCTCAAGCTGACCATGCATGCCAATTTGTCCTATGTCAGCTACATTCTTGGCATGGGCAAGATGACTGCTGGGAAGGCCATCCTGGAGATGTGTGGCACTCTCCAGGATGTGCTGGGGCACACTGTGCTCTGGGAGCAAGACCTTCTGGAGGTCATGGGGTTTCACACCCCTGGGCTTCCCCCAGTGGATCAGGACACAGGATAGGAACCACATCCCTATGACCTGCCCGCTGTATGGCAACTGCCCTTACTACAGCCAGCAGGGCTTTCACTCCATTGTGCTCCAGACTGTCATCAACTACCACGGTGCCTTCACCAATGTGAGCACCTGCTAAGCAGGCAGCACCTATGATGCCCAAGTCTTCTGCAACTCTGTCATGCCACCCCTGGTGGAGAGTGGGTGCTTCATGCCAGCTGGACCCCCAGCTGGGCGAGGTGGCAGTCCTGCCCCTCCTCATGAGGGACCCTGCCTATCCACTCTTCCCCTGGATTATACAGCCCTGTGCTGGCCAGATGGACCACCACCAGGCCCACTTTAACTGGTGCCTAGGCTAGACCTCAACACTGGTGGAGTTTGCTTTTATCATCTGAAGGGATGCTGCTACATCCACACCACCCACCTCAAGGTTGTGGGGTGAACATCCCCCAGGTCATCATTGCAGCCTATATGCTATATAATATCTGTGAGGCGTGGGGGAAGCTCTTCTACAAGGCCTGGGTGGAGGCCAGTGGGGTCCAGGGCACTGGGTGCAAGAAGTACTAGCTTCCCACCTCTTCCTCCATTCTTCTCTGTAGGCCACCTTGTTATCTGTCAGCTCTGTGTTCTTGGGGAACCCTGACACAGTACCCAGCCTGTCTGACTCATGAAGGACTTCCCACCCCCACCACCTCACCTCTGCCTGAACCAGAACTGAGCAGAAGAAGAGCTTACAAAAGGAAATGAAGATACAGTGAGAAACACACCTAAGCCTCTCTGGATAAAGGTAACAAGATTACAGCAACTTCTCTCCATTCTCATTTGCATCTGAGATGAGACAAAGGGAGTCACCTTCATTAGCATCAAGAGTGGAGAACAGAGTTCTAAGGTGAGGACTGCATGGAATTCTGGGACCAGAGAAGCAGGAAGCACTGCATGATGGGGGATCTAAGCTCCAGATGTTAATTAATCCATGCCTGTACACATTCTGCACAGCATTTATCAAAACAATTCTAGTGACAAATTCCTATAATCTCCCCCTCCCCGCCCCCAGCTCAAATCTCTGTCCTGGTGCTTGGATCTAAAAAGCTGCACCAGTTCCACTGGGAACTTATCTCATTCTTTCCTGCCTGGAATATCTTCACTGATCATGCTAAGGCAGGGGTGGGCAAAATGCAGCCTACGGTCAGATGTGGCCCACCAGGCCATTCTATCCAGCCTGCAGGGCCCCTAAAAATTTAGAAAATTAGTATTCATCTGCCCCTGGCTGCCTGTCATGCAGCCCTTCAAGGCTTGCCAAAACTCAGTAAGTGTCCCTCTGCCTGAAATAATTGTCCACCCTTGTGCTAAGGGCTCTGCCTGTCAACAAACACCTGGGAACCTTGAAGTGGTGAGACCCCCAATAATCTCTCTCTCTTTCTTTCTCTCTCTCTCTCCCTCTTTTGTTTAAGCCCATTTTCTAAACCTCAGACTTGGTTCAGTGCCTCTCTCTCCTTCTCTCTCTCACTCCAGACACAGCTTTCTAACCTTGACTTTTGCTGATCAAACTTAAGCTAGACTTCCCCAAATATCTAACTGAAATGGTATAATATTATAAGTTTTGTTTGTTTGTTCTTGTATGGCTATAACTACTGGTATCATCATAAGTTCATATACCTGGCAATAAATAACTTTTATGGTCAATCTGGTTGCTATACTTTCTCTCTGAATCTCATTTACTCTTCCTTCCCCTTTGTCTCAGACGGCCGGAGCTGACTTGAGGAGGATCGCTGATTACTCGGCTGTCAGGCGGGCTGGTGGATGGAGAGGCGGGACACAGTGTATTGGTTGCAAAAATAACTTTAACTTTACTTACGCCACTGGTGGCCGCGACGCAGGTGGTGAGGTTGCTTACATAGTTACAAGTAATGAGTTGCTTGTGTAGTTACAGGTAACTGGCAACAAAACAAGCTGGCAAGTTTGTAGACAGAAACAAGCATGCAGGATGAAGGATACATTGGGAACAGACAGTGTCAGGGAGATGTTGAAGGATGGCCAATCCGCCAACTTTTCTCTGCCACATGGCAAAGTTTTCCATACTTTACCACGTGCTCAGAGCTCTCTGACATGGGTGGAAGCTGCACAGACCTTTATACGTTTAGAGTAGCCAATGACAGACCACCAGGTGGGAATAGCTAATAAGGCAGAATGTACCAAATTTAAAAGTTGCTTAGGGCAGTTCTATTGTGACGGGGGCAGTCAACTGATTTGGTTATGACACCCTTGACCTCCCTATTTGCTCTTCAGCAACACTTATTTTACCTAAGCCAAAGACCCCTGTAATGCCCACAACTACTGCGGGGTCTGCTCATCAAGGGAGTTACTACTAGGACCATTATGACAAGAGATTAGGAAGGGGGGTGATTAACTGAGTTTCAGGCATATAAGAGTGTCGGCCTGTCAATGCTGAATGACCCAGCCCACTCAGATGTACTCTATTAGCTTGTGTGCAGGTGTCTAACCACATTTTATTGTTGGTCTGATGAACTGAATCCTCAGCATATGTGAGAGTCAGCCTGTACATGCTGATAACCTGACTCAGCTTGGCTCGGCTCAGGCATGCCCTATTAATCTGTTTGTGTTTGCATATATATGTTTGATTGATTTGGTAGTTGGAGGAACCTGGTCCCATTGAAACTAAATCCTGCAAGGTAGGATTGCACTCTCCATTTGCAGGTGCACCCTCCACTGCAGGTGAGGACTTGCAGAAGGGAGAGATACAGCTCCATATAGAAACACAAGTGATATAAGCCGCACATAGATAGAATTACAGAGACCCCAGTAATGCACCCTTAATAAATGAGTGCATCTCAAATCTGGTAACGATCTGGATGACTGGCCCTGGACACCAGCCCAACCCCACACATCTCCATCACCATGCTCACTGCAGATAGTTCTCAGAAATGTATTTTATTCCCTTTTGCAAACACAGACCCTATCCCCCATTCCTCCCCAAAAACAGAGCTTCTCCCTCCCCCCCATAAAAGACCCCAGACACCATCCCTCCCAAACTGCAGAGCCCCTCCTCATTCCTTCCTGACCCAGAGAACTGCTTTGCCACCCACCCCAGTGCCAACAATAAAGCACCCTCTTCCCTGTGCAGACTATGTACAATGCTGTGTGTGTCTTCCTGGGGTGGGGAGCAGTGAAGTGGGGGTACCTAGGAGGAGGAACCCTGGGGATAGGTGCCCAGCCTCACCTCTGGCCCAAGAATGATGCATGCCCCCAACAGCTGGGGGAGCATGGCGACAGTAAATGGGGAGCTCCTGCAGACACCGCCAGCACTGTCAGTGGCGGCGGGGAGGGGCTGGCAAGTGCTGACCAGGGGTCGGCAACCACCCACAGACACTGCCGGCAGCAGCGGTGGTGGTGGCCAGTGGTGATAGCTGATTGCCTGAAGATGCCATGTCGGCAGTATTTTTTAATAGGGTGTGCACTGCCATGCTCAGGGGGTGTAAGTGAACCTGCATGTACCCCCTATGCATCGCCAATGCTCTGGCCACACACCCACAGGTCCACAAGCTATGGCGATTCCAGTGGACAGGGAGCTTGCCCAGGGGTGAGGGCAGTCACTGGTTTGCTGACATGGATGGCTCTCCCTCCCACAGCCAGTGGCCTGGCCAGAAGGGCCCATATGCAATGTTGGCCCTGCTGCAGGGAGCTCCTGCTCCAGAGCTTGATGGAGCCAGGGCAAGCAGCAAGGCAGGGCCCATGTGGCAGGGCTGGTTGGTAGGGGACTCAGGGCGGGTGCCAGGAGAGGGACACCTGCTCAGTGAAAGCAACACTTCACCTCAGCCCAAGCCTGCTAGGTGTGACCCTTCTGAGAATGTCCTGGGAATACCATGAGGAGCTTTTTGCATGGATTGAGTGGTGCCTGGCCCACTATGCCCTGCTGCCAATGATCACCATGGTGCCTCAGCAGCACCTGAGAGCCTGGTGTGGGACCTGAGTTTTGATGGTATGGCAGGAAAGCCTGCACCACCCTGCAACATCCGCCACAACCTGGAGTGCTGCTTGTGCCTATGCTACACATCCCTGCCCCCTGCAGAGGTCCATATTGCCACCAACATCAACACTTTCCTCCACATGTGAGAGTTCCATGCCACTTGAGGCATGCATAGGCTGAGGGTGCATAGGCTTCTCAACAAAGTTTTGCACTCCCTCCCACCTCCCTGTATGCTACGTGGCAGGGGAGAGGACGGGACTCCAGGGGCCAGAATGAGTGAAGCTGGGCCAGGCGGGGAGGGTGGTCTGGGGCAGAAGCAGGAGCAGAGAGGGCCCTCCCTCAGTATGGGGCTTAGCATGTGGGCATGGCAAGTGTGCCTGGTGACCTGAGTCTATCCTTTCTGGCAGGGATGATGTGCAGTTCCTGGTGATGTTGGGGTGCAGGGGTGCAGTGCCTGACTGCCTGTGCAGAAGTCCCCTCTAGGGAGGAGCTAGAGCTGCTGAGGGCCAGTGGTGCCATGGCCGGGCTGTCCTCCTGGGCAGGGCTGAGCACCCAGAGCTGGCAGGGCAGGCGCTGGCCTGGGCTGCTGGAGTTGCTGGATGAGACCAGGGGTGGGGACCATGGCAGGACAGGCTTCTGGTACCCTGAGGTCCCTCTTTCACTGATGCCTCATCACAGCTACCAAGTCACAGTGAAGGCTTGGGGATGAAGCCAGCATTGCTCACTCAATGGCCCATGGGGGCTGAGTGTCACAGTCCAAATGCTGGTGGGCCTGGGCAGATACCTGTAGTGCCCAGCACATGGGACAGGCAGGCAGGTGGTGGGGCTATGCCAGGGACCACCAGTGGGGATCTGGGCAGGCTGCTGTTGTTGGTTGGGGGCCACTTGTATGTGTAGGACACAGTGGCCAGAGGCTCTGTCATCCTTGCAGCCTTTTAAGGTCCAAAGCCTGGAGCAGGCAAAGAGCTGCCTCATCCCTGGGGCTGGAGAAGCTGTAAGCCCTGTGGCCCTGGGCCTAGCCTAAGGGTGGCCCGCTGGTGGTGGGGCTGACCAGGAGCAAACTTGCTCCCAGCTGGCATCTATACATGCATTACTGTTCAGTAACTACTCTGCAGTTAATTTGTTATTTGCAAATGGTAGCAAAGTAACTGCAGAGTAGACTAATTTACTGTGCAGTAAGCATGTGCACATGCAGACAGTAATGCTTACTGCCCAGAAAATTAGTCTACTGCACGATGTGCCCAGTCAATATTGCTTTTCAAGGGAGGGGTCATAACCCAGAATCTAGTGTCTGGAGAACATTATGGTGGAAAATGGGGAATCAAAAGAAGGATCTTAATGTAGCGAGAATAGCCCTAGAAATAGAAAACTTTAAAAATTGAGCCTACTAGGATATTTCAGATTTACACTGCTGCAAATTTTAATAGAACTTGACTCAACTTCCAATTCTAGATAGAAACCAAAAAAAAAAAAAAAAAAAAGGAGTGAACATGGGGGGAAGGGAGAGCACAATGTGACAGTGCAAGTCTAAAAATATACTTTAAGCTGCTCTGGCAACTCTGAAAGAGCAAACTGAGAAAGCAGTTTCAGAAGGTTTCCAAACAGCAAGATTCCACTGTGTTTAGGTGAACACATATACATCAGCCACTTTTTCAAACTAAAATGATTTCCCCACAGTGCCATTTATTTATTTTAAAATATGTTGATATCGGCAATAAATCTTTGTTACTTCATAAAAAAATAACTTCTTCAAAATACTTTCCTCTAACAGCATGTAACCACTGTGACAGAGGTTAAAATGAAGAAAAAATAGTATCTTCTAACAAATTAACAGTTTACCATAGATTATCTACATTTTTCCCCCTCTTCAATTACCTTTGGAAACTGTGTGTAATTGGAAGAAATATCTATGAAATATCCTCCAGTCATTATGTGACTCTCTGTGCTATAGAGATTTCTGGGAAAAGTATGGTCATTGCTAAATGAGAGTGACAAAGCTGGAACACAAAACATTGTGGAAGCTCAATGGCATGTCAGTTGAACTGAGTAAATTCCTCCTTTTTAAGAAAGACTGGATGTATCCACATGAGATACTTAATGTACAGTAGTCTGAAAACACTGTACAGTAGTGTTCTGGGCAAAAAGCATGTTAATATGCTGCTGCCCAGTAGTAGTAGCCTAGAACACAGTAAGCATCACAAAAAAAACATGCACCAATACTACTGCGCAGTAACGATAATTACTGCACGTTTAGTTAGTATGTCATTAAGGAAGTACTAACCTAAATGCACAGTAATTACTGTACATTAATGAATGTGTAGACGCACCCACTAGAATTCCAAATGTCAAGATTCTGTGTGGTAACTTTGGCAATTTTTTAAAAATGTTTTCTATTATACCATCTTCATAAATATTCCAGTTCTATTTTTAACCTTGAATAAATCTTGGCACAGAAGAGCAAATTCAGTGTAAAATAGACCTACAACTTTATGAAAAAGAAGTTATAATAATGTCAAATATGATAAAGGAAGGCTTTGTTTAGAGCAGACTTACATGAGACCACTGAAAGCATTTCAGTCTTCACCATATGATAGACTCAGATCATAAGTGAAAAGTGAAAACTGAGTTTTATCCTTCAAATCAGGAAGCTAAATAATAAAAACAATTTAAATACTTTAGAAAAGGGCAGGTTTTTTTGGGAGAGTCCAGATGCTGTAAATACAAAATCTGCAATGGAGAGTATGCACAATGTTTGATTGCTGCAAGTAAAGCAACCTTCATAAAATCATTTCAGAGCACAAACAGGTTAATAAGCTTGGCTTTGTATGCAGGCCGCTAAATATGCCAGGTCCCAGTGGTCATGTACTGTCTAAACTTTGGTTTCTGTAAATTAGATTCCTAGTGTTGAATTCATTGCAGCACAAAGGTGAAAGGAGAGAAGGCATGCGGTTGGAATTATAGACTCCTTACATAAAAGGAACTTGGAACATCAACCTCTGCCTCCTTCTCAAGACAATAAATCTTTGAATTAACTGTCTTCCTGGGCACTTGTATGTGGAAGCCAGCTATGCTTTTCATCAGCTACTTTAAACCAATTCAGAGAGCAGGAAGACAGAAAAAAACTGAAAAGGCATCTAGACTTTAGTGTGTACAAAAGTAAAATAGGGAAGAAATTGTTTTAACTTAACATACCAAATGGTTTGGAATAATCTCCAGCAACAGAGATAACGCTATGCTAATTTCACATACATATCGAATAGCTTCAACATGAGGAGTTAAGTATAATGAAGTGTCTTATTAAAGTAAGAAAACCACTGGGGGAAAATTCAGAGACAGTCTAATCTCTACAGCTCTGTTTTATGCACAGGTCCATGTTTGCAGCTTAGTAAAGGTGACAGAACAACTTAAGTCAAGGTAAACTGGATAAATACAGGAACCACCCCTCTTAAAGTAAGAATAGTAAACCAGAATCAAAGAACTATCACACCTCTTTGTAAGGCTTTAGTACTAAAAGCTTCATTGCAAATATTAAAATACAGGTGCACCCTGGAGGCCAGTACAAAATAACCTCAAATGCCCTAAAATAATCTATTCACAAGATTTCAAAACAGTTTGGGAATGGGACTGCAAGCCTTTATCATCTCTCTCTTTTAAAATGTCCTTGTTTTATCACCAAATAAGATAGATTAAACATTCCTTCTAATGTAATAAATATCAATGAATGAATACAGGGTCTGATGCAAACCTTATTGAACTGAATGGAAATATTTTCCTTGACTGAAAAGCATTTTGGTTCAGGCCTCAAAAGCTAGATCTAGAGCAGGGGTGTCAAGTATATGGCCCACAGGCTGGATCCAACCTGTGGAGCCATGTCATATAGCCTGCAGGATTCCCAGGGACTTCAAGGTTGGGGCAAGTGGTGTAGGGCTCACCACTGAATTCCCAGGTATAGAGCCCCATTAGATGCATTAACCCCCCACACTATTGCCAGCTGCTTTGGCATTGTGTCCGGATCTAACCCACAAGAAACCCTGCAGTCTGTACTGGCCTTCTGGAAGAGGTGAATTTGACACGCTTGATAAATCAGATTAATATAATAAAAAAATTCACTTGGATTTTGTGTCAATCACACAATGACGAATATATATATGTATGTCCAACTACAGTATAGCATAATATAAAGCATTATAGTCATATAAATGATGCCTGTATTTCATACTTTTTTCCCAGTTCCTAACTACTGCTTTAGGATAACATTTTTATTGTGTGTAATTTTTTTTTTTGTTTTTTTAAATAAATAGTTTTCCTTCTATGAAAAAATGGCCTCTTCAGAAGGCACCCTATTCCCATACAAAAGCTCCCAGCATTTGAAGGAGAGTTCAAAAGTCAAAAGACATTACTGTTGCATTTCATTCATAAAATTATTCATTTTAAAAATTATAACTTTATGGTATTTTCCAGTTAGCTGTTACAGGAACCTATTCCTGTTTGTTTTAACTTTAACAACAAATTGCTAATGTAATGTGTATTTCTGATGTTATTCAAGCAGAAATATAATGCCATAAAGATATTTCAAGTAATTTTTCACCTTGGGTCACATAACTTTTCAAAAATAGGAATTTTGTAACTTAATGGGAGTAGAATACACAGGCTGTGTCCAACCATGCGTGGACATTTGGTTCCCTAGGGACACCAGTGCTGCCACCAGTTGTTCTCAGGGAATGCCTGTGCCACACATGCTCTGATGTGCAGGAGGTTACCCCAGGGGCAGGAGAGGAGACTGAGGCCAGCATCTGGCCTGGGTCCTTGGGGACCTCCCAGAGCTGTGGCAGTGCCCCGCAGAACCTGACTGGCAGCAGAGCATGGCTCCAGCTGGCCAGGCTCCAGCTTTGGGCGGCACACACTGTCACCACATGCACTGTTCTACTTTTCTTTTGCATGGGTTTTTCTGACCCCTGGATACCGGCCACACTGCTCCCTTGCAGTACAGAGAACAACTGACTGTACAGTATGTGGCATCGCAGGCATGTCTACAGTGCCATATACTGCATGGATGAGCACGTCTGGCCATGGCCACAAACCCAGGTGTGGGCAGTCAGGGAAGGTTAGCTAGTTAAAAAGCAAAGTTCAGAACTGTATCTATGGGGAGCCAGAAATCAAGACCAGAGTTCCAGGTAACCCAGGAGCCTAAGCCAAAGTTAAGATGAGCCAGAAGTCAAAGCCAGAGTTCAAGGCAAGCCAGGGGTATAAGACAGGTTCAGGGGATTGCAGTCAAGGAATTAGAGAGGGGTCAGAAGTAAGTACCAGAGTATTTGTTCAGACATCTTACTGCTGCCTGAGGCTTGGTCGTAAAGGCTAGAGCAGGTTGGGATTGTTTCATAGATTCATAGATTTTAGGGTCGGAAGGGACTTCAATAGATCATCGAGTCCGACCCCCTGCATAGGCAGGAAAGAGTGCTGGGTCTAGATGACCCCAGCTAGATGCTTATCTAACCTCCTCTTGAAGACCC
>JAGPOW010000261.1:216225475-216263101 GCA_030014935.1 Caiman crocodilus | reverse complement strand
CTCTAACTGTGAAGAAGTTCTTCCTAATGTCCAGTCTAAATCTGCTCTCTGCTAGCTTGTGGCCATTATTTCTTGTAACCCCCAGGGGCTCCTTGGTGAATAAAACCTCACCAATTCCCTTCTGTGCCCCCGTGATGAACGACCAGGCAGCCACAAGGTCGCCTCTCAACCTTCTCTTGTGGCGGCTGAAAAGGTCCAGGTTCTCTAGTCTCTCCTTGTAGGGCTTGGTCTGCAAGCCCTTAACCATGCGAGTGGTCCTTCTCTGGACTCTCTCCAGGTTATCCGCATCCCTCTTGAAGTGCAGTGCCCAGAATTGCACACAGTATTCCAACTGCAGTCTGACCAGCGCCCGATAAAGGGGAAGTATCACCTCCTTGGATCTATTTGTCATCCATCTGCAAATGCATGATAAAGTGCCATTGGCTTTTCTGATGGCTTCGTCACACTGCCGACTCTTGTTCATCTTGGAGTCCACTAGGACTCCAAGATCCCTCTCCACTTCCATTCCACCCAGCAGGTCATTCCCTAGGCTGTAGGTGTGCTGGACATTTTTCCTCCCTAGGTGCAGCATTTTGCATTTCTCCTTGTCGAACTGCATTCTGTTGTTTTCTGCCCACTTGTCCAACCTTTCATACAGTCACAGGGTTTGGTTGTCCTAGTTACTCAGTTAGGAACAGCTGGGCCTATGACACTACTATGAGGCTGAGATGACATATTACAATTAAACCACATTCAGAGTTCTTAGAATTTGAATTATTACACATTAAATTTCATTAATAAGTGCTAAGTGTCCTCTAGGCATTTTAAAGTTATGCCACTTTGGGTGGGTATTATCTTTGATCTGTGCTACCTAGCTTGACTTACATTAACTTCTGGGTGTTCCCCTGAGATAAAATCATCAGTTTTCAGTCCTCCAGTATTCCAGGAAACAGTGCTCCCAGCTAGACTTCATGACCCTGGACTGACAGATAGGAACAGCTAGAAAACAGGTGCATGGGGAGGAAGGATAATGAGGTGAAAAAAGGCAGAGGGGCTGAGGGGAGGGGAAGTAGGCATAGGAAAGGGGTTAAGGGGGCCAGAGTGGAGGAGGAAAGGGGTAGGGGCAGAGTAAGAATAAGAGTAGGTGAATAGGGGCCTGCTGCCCCTTTTTATCCCAAATCCATCCCCTCCCCCAAATTACTCACCTGTTACCCCAATTTTACCCTCCACTCCTGGATCACTGCCCTGCTGCCACAATCATCCCAAAGGTGGCAGAGGTGATGGAAAGGAGGGGTTCACCCTCCTTGCCTGCTCCTTAGTTTCCTACAGACCATGCTACTCTTGCACACTAAAATTTAGTTCCTGCCAGTTCCTGCACCTGAAGAAAGGACAGGGGAGAGAGAACATCAGGGACAAGGAGCTGATAAGTAGCTGCAGAGCCTGGGTTCAATGGGGCCAGCATGGTCTTCAGGGTCCCAGGAACAGTCAGGGGGGAGACTTCCCTACTGTTGCTGAAGGTATAGGTGTGATTTAGAGGTGAAGGGGCTAACTGAGAATAGAGATGGAACCTGGGACCGATGGGACAGAAAGGGCAATCCAAGCAGCAGGGGGGGTCATTTTTCCCCAGCCTATACTGTGGCTAAAGACCTGACAAGCATGGGCCAGACTTGTAGCTCCTAGTCATGCTCCTGTTCACCAGCTCTCTAATGCTAGGTCTGAGCAGTGCACCTATGAGAAGATATTAATCCCAAACATGTGATTGATCACTAGCACTTGTTAACCTTTAACACAGACTAACATTTCTTAGATTAGCACCTGCTAACTCTGGTGTGCAATATCACTCTGAATTCATTACAGGTGGGGCCTGTTTTCCTGAGGCCTTAAGAGAGTAAATAATCTGATTGTTTGATTGGGACCAGCTGGACACAGATTAATTTTATCATTTTTCATTTAGTGAGACATTAAATCTGACCCAAACTATAAAATAGACAGGGGAGATTAAGTTTTATATTTAAATTAAAATTGCAGGTCTTTGACCCAAAGTTTGTTTCCATTGCATTGCAGTCCATTGCATTGTTAGTGGGAAGGAAAAGCTGGCATGCAACTGCAAAAGGGAAATAGAGAAAGAGTTGTCACATGATCCCTTCTTTCCTATTGGCTCCTGTGGAGATAAAAGTGGGTTGCACAGAGGATGTACTGGGGAGAGGACAGGAGAGAAAAGATTAAGGTCTGACCAGTTTGTACAATATTCCTTCTTACTTCTCCAAATCCATCTTATTTCTCTGAGGTGTATAAATGTGCAGAGCAGGGAATGTCCATGTCCTGAAGATTTTGAAATTTAAAATTTTTAATGGAAAATTCTGAAAGAAATGTTGATTGTTGAAAATTTTCATTTTTGACTACTATAGTATAGTATAGTACCCTTGAAATAATAAGCTCCTTTAAAATGAAAAGTCAAAATCATTCATTCTAGAAATTGTGAAACATTGTCAGTCCATTTTTTCCAGTTTATGCTAAAACAAATTTCTGGCAAAATCCATCCAAAGTTAGGGAACATTGAGATTTCAAATGACACTCATACTAATAGACTCTGATTCTATCAAAAATAGGACATAACCATGATATTCCTACACTCTACTTTTAGCAAATTGAGTTCATTAGCCAAACTGGGTAAATTAGAGCAGCTGTTAGGCTGTATTTGTTCAGCCCAGGACAACTCTGAACACTATGGAAGCAGAATGAGGAGAGAACAAAAATGATCCATGATACCCTTCCCGCAAATACAAGATCCCACATTCCAGAATAAATCTAGTGATCTCTCTTTCCTGAAAATGTCAGTTTACTATTTCTCCGACAAACAATTATAACTAGTCCTTAGAAGCAACTTGATAAATCTCAATAAAATACTATCTACAGTAAATGCTAATTTAATCCTATATGATTTCTTGCCAATTTCCAATCTAAATTCATAGCTATACACATACATTTCCCCTATTGCATATAGGAGGTTCCAGTATACAGAAATTCCTACTATAAATACAAAACTTGACCCTGGTTTTCCATACATCTATTACTCCAGAAATCTGATATGACTTCACTTAATAAGGTACACTTTAGGAAGTGCCCTTGTGTATCTATTTAATCTTGATAACTCAGATTCTAAGAGTAAATCAACTAATGAAACATTGTCTGATCCTCTGCTCCCCAACTAATTTAATACTTCACCTTTCATACCAGCATCATAGGAAAACTTAACTTTGACCTTCATTCATGTCATGCAGATAAAGCACATCAATCACATTTTCCTTTCCTGGTTGAGTGAAGATCATGTTATTTCATTTCAGGAACAATTTTCCCATGTTCTATTTAAGTACCACATTATGCCTCAATAAAAAGAGATATTGAATGAAAAGAAGTACACAAGTGGTGAATGGATTTTATTTAAAAGGAGCTACAAATTATCTCATCTATGATCTGTGAATTGATTGTTTTTGAGTCCAGCCAACAGACAGCATCATTTAATCAGTTTGTACTCAGAATTATAAGTCATGTGTTTTTTTTCTAGTCTATGAAAATAAAATAGTAGAACCTGTATTAGTGATTATTCCAGAAGTTTTAGGTGCTATCTCCATTTGTCTCAAATCACATATCACATCAGCAGTAGCTCCTTAGAAAGGAGAGATTTAAAAAAAGGAAAAAAAATAGAGCATAGGGTATGTGTGAAGACCCAATTTCAGAGACAAACTTGTATCTCTTTTTTGTAGCACCAGGTCTTTATTTATCCTATGTGTCAGACAGAATTTGCAAAATTGCCTAAGGGCAAGATCCAAATCAGCCTGTTAGAAATATAAACAGGACTTAAAATTTAGGCCCCTGAAGTTCAAAAAACAATCAGGATTAATCTCAATATGGCCGTTGCAAAATCATGTAGGTCTTAGATTCATTAGGCACATCCATTTTGTCTTGAAAAGACCCCTAGGTATCTATTTGAGCTACTACATGTGCTCAGAAGCAGTCCAGTTCATCCACCTGGTACTTGGCCTTTGTATAAGCTCTGTGGCTATTTAAATAAGTGACTGTGCCAAAATATTTGCTTTAAGTTTCTGAGTCCTAGGCAGTAACAGAGCTTTGATGCTTTTGATGCTTTGATGCAGAGTCTGATGCTAAAAACATGCAAGCAGTTTATTACAAAATATAAAATACAACCAGGCCTAGTTGCCTTTTACCCACTAGCTTAACGTTTAGTGCACTCACTCAGGAGGTCAGAGACCTGTGCCTGAATGAATTCATGCTTATATCTCCCACCTTCCAAGGAAGTGGCCCAAAGCAGATTATAGAGTATGTTGTGTGGGATCACTTTCCACCTTCCCTATTGAAGCTGAGCTGTTGAGCAATCAAGAATCCTTTAGGGTGCATGCTTTTGTAATTGTGCTGTGCCTCCTCTCCTAAAAGGGGAAATACGTGGGTTCTAACCCTGGCTATTATAGTTATGTATACGCTTTAACCAATGGCTGTCTAATGTAACATGCATAGAGCTAGGGAACAAAGGCCAGAAGAGGGCAAATGGGAAATGTGGGTTTAAGTCCCCCAAAGAGAGAAGGGCTGAGATCTGAGGGCTTGCAAATCCTGGGCAAGTGTTCTGACCCATAACGTGCTGTTTGCAAGAGGGACATCCTCATGATTAGCTATGTTCACAAGTGGTATAGGGTCTTAGGCTTTAGACAAACTTAGTGCTACTATCAGCTATGTAGGCCTTTCACCTCAGAGCTCCTCAATATGCCCTGAATTCCAAGATGATGGAAAGCTTCTTCCTTACATCCTGGAGTCATCCTTAAGCTTTGACGAATGGAACTTCCAACATACCATTGTGCCTAGCGTTTTCTGTTGGCTAGCACTTGGCACCTCTCTGCTGGCATTTAGGCATTCTGGATTGCTTTTGAGACACAAAATTTCCCCCCTTTTCTGAAAATGGAACCAGGCATCTAATGGTGTCAGTTTAAGTCACCTTCCTTAGGCACCTAAGGGTCACCTTAGATAAGGCATCTAAATTACAACAACTAGTTGGATGTCCCTACAGGGCCAATTTGAACCTTAAGTAACTAGGAATGGAGAGCAATATACCTTCTAATTGTGGTAAAGTGGAAGAGAGTGCTGCTGCTCAGGGGCACACACCAGTTTTTATACTGCAACTATATTATTGTGAACCTGAAGAGATACAAGTTTGTGACCCTGAATTGACCCAATTGTGACCCTGACCCAATTGTGACCCTGAACAAAACAGAGTTCAAGTTGTAATGATTTTGCTACTCTAGAGTAGAGAAAGAGTGATTTCTAATTCTGAATACAAACCGATTAAAAGATGCCGTCTGTTGGCTGGAAGCAAAAATAATTAACTCACAGAGCATTCATACCTCTCTTAAACAAGTTCCAGTCACTTGAAAATGTGAACCACAGCCATAAAATCAAGCAGAATTAACATCTTATATTGGTACCTTTGATATCACTCCAACTGTTACATCTCTCTAGCCCCAAAGTGACCTTTTGCTTTTGGGTAGAGGGAAACTAGTCTTATAATGAAATCTTCCATTATTTCCCTTCCAAATTTTCAGCTCAAAAACTCACTTGGGCTCTTAAGTTAGTTATGCTCTTTTGAAAATTTCACCCAATAGATACAGAACTGGGTGTTGTGACTTTCAGTGGGATGAATTTACTAATTTTTATAATCTTATTGTCATACTCAAAGGTTTGTTTATTTCCTTCCCAACGAAACAGTTGGTCCAATAATCACTCGCAAAAAAACTTGCCTCTCACACCTTTCCTGGACCATCCAAGTAATAATATGATATTATCACCTCAACACTATCTATATCCACTAGGCACCTTGAAAAATTGACCTAATTTTATAGATTTCTTGGCAATTATTTAAAGGATATAAAGATATAAGATGCAATATAAATATAAATGTTGAATTTGGAAGGAAAATAATTTATTTTTATTAATTGTTATGTATTACAAAATATTGATTAACTGTAAAGCTCCACTGATGAGAAGCTCATATATTAGGACTATGCAAAGCTTCAGTCCCTGATTTGATTTGGCGGAGATTTGACCTGATTCGGTGGGCAAATCTCTGAATCTGAACTGAATCAGGAGACCCTTTAATCTCTCTGAATTGAATTGGAACCCTCCAGAAAGATTTGTTGATTCAGAAAGATTCAACAATTTAGATATAGACACAGCTTTAAATGTTTTTTCTGCATACCTCAAGGTACCAGGTGGCTTGTGAATTCTGAGATGGTGGGGTGGATGGAGTGTCCCACAAGAGTGCAGCGGGTTCCCTAGCATGCTCAGCAGCAGACCTGGAAGTGGACCACAAGCACCTCCAGGCCACTTCTGGGTCTGCTAGGGAGCATGTTGGGTGTCCATCTGCACCTTCCTGGCTCAGCAACTGTTGCCGCTTGGGTAATGCTTGGGAAGCACCTGGGGTCCCCATGCAAACAATCACTGAGCCAGGGAGGCATGGGAGGTGGGTAGCACACTTGGCAGCAGGACCGGAAGTACTTCTGGTCCACTTCCAAGTTTGCTGACAAGCACACACCCCCACACACTTCTGTGGGACACTCCATCTGCCCCAGCATTCACAAGTCATATCTTATACCTCAAGGTATGTAAAAAAAAACATTTAAAGCTCTGTCTATGGCCAAATCACTGATTCTGTGAATCAGCATCAAATCCCAGGCAACACGTGGGGGTTCATGTGGGTGCATATATAACCCCTGAGCATGGCAGTGCACCCCCTGTCAAAAGGCACTGCTGATGTTGTCGGTTAGTGCCTGTGGGCAGTCACCATTTGCCACCCCTGCCTCCTTGCCACTAACACCACTAGCAGCAGTGTCTATGGGTGGTCTATGATTGCTACTGGCCACCACCACCACTGCTGGCGATGTCTACAGCTCCACTGGTCATCACTCACCACCTGTCCCCTGCTGCTGACAGTACTGCAGCTGCCTTCAGCAGCTCCCCACTTGCCTCCGCCATGCTCCCACCACTGGCAGCACCACTGCTACCTGTCGGAGCTTGCTGTGCCCCCCCCCCCCAGCCTCTGGGGCTGCATGAAGCTTCGGTCCCCAATTCAATTTGACAGAGATTTGGCCTTATTCAATGGTTAAATCTCCATATCCAAATCCAATCAGAGGACCCTTCAATCCTTCTGAATCAAATCAGAACCATCCAAATTGATTCAGAGAGATTTGGAAAGATTCACCAATTCAGCATAGACACAGCTTTAAATGTTTTTTCTACATACCTCTAGGTAGCAGGTGGCTCATGAATGCTGCTATGCTGGGGCACATGGAGTGTCCCACAGAAGTGCAGGGGGCTCCCCAGCGCACTTGGCATTAGACCCAGACATGGACCAGAAGCACTTCCAGTCCACTTCCAGGTCTGCCAGAGTGCACTGAGAATCCCTCCCCCCCGCCGCACCTCCCCAGCTCAGTGACCAGTGCCTTCTGGGTCTGAGGGGGCCTCCAGGGTCCCCTTGCAGCTGATCGCCAAGCCAAGGGGGTATGAGGGGCCTCCCTCCTGCACGCTTCCCGGTGGACCAGAAGTACTTCCAGGTTTGCTGCCGAGCATGCAGAAGGCCCCTCTCTGTGCTCCTTTGGGATTCTCCAGCTGCCCCAGCATTGCAGCATTTATGAGCTGTGCCTGGTACCTCAAGTTATATAGAAAAAAACATTCAAAGCTGTGTCTATATCCAAATCACTAATTCTCTGAATCAGCATTTAATTTTCAGATTCAGCTGAATAGAATCAGGGACAGTGATCCAAATCAATGAATCGAATCACTGTCCCCGATTTAGGCCAAATCTGAATCGAACAGGACCCATTTTGCAGACCTCTAATGTCCAGTGGCTTTACATGACTTGCCTTGGTGAATCCATGCTGTTTGTAATTGCCAACTCCTCCTCCAAGTGCTTAGAAATGGATTCCTTGGGGACTTCATGATTTTTCCAGCATCTGATATAGGGCTGACTGGTCTGTAGTTCCCCAAATCTTCTTCCTTTCTTTTCTTAAAAATGAGCATTATATTTACGCTTTTGCAATCATCTGAGACCTCCCCTGGTTGTCATGAGTTTTCAAAGATGATGTCCTTGTGGCATTCATGCAACAAATGGAATCACTGTCCCTGATTTAAGCTGAATCTGAATTGAATATGGCCTGTTTTGCACACTCCTATCATATATGTATATCCCTCTGCTCTCAGTAATGAAAAGACAATAATCCGTGTTCCCTGTTTGCAGAATATTTATCACCTGTGAAATCCTTACTATTCCAGTATGTACAACCCCTAAACTCACATTTAATATAGTGAGGGAGAAACAACGCCAGCAGTGGAAAGCTCATATATGATAGAAACCCCTCTCACTTTGAAATAGCTGTATGTTGTAAAGCCATATCATGTACATCAAAAGGTTAGGAAACAACTTTAGTTCTATATTTTAAGGACAAAGTAGTACATGGAGAATCTCTGGTGTTAGGGAAATCTTTGAAAGGGACTATCACAAAGTTATCTTTGGACCTGACAATAACAGCAACATCCCAAATCTGTCTAAAAGAGGGCTACTTTAAAGTACTTAAATAAAACATTGACTACAATCAAGTGACATATTGAAAATTATCACTAAATTAATTAGCTAATCTTCAACTATGCTTAATTAAGTGAACTTTTCAGGGTATTATTGTAAAGTAGGTGTTGTTAATTTTTAATTAAAATATGTATGTACCATTGCAATATTAATCATACTGTTTGCATGACCTTCTCAGTCTGATTTATTAGATAGCCTTATGGGCTCTTGACAAGATATATTCCATATACTGGAACAATATTAAAAAGTCAAGGATTAAATCAGAATGAAAAGTTTTCTTCACAACTACCCTAAAGTCACATTTCATTCATATCTTAGTTGTTATTGGTTTCTGCTTCAGGAAATAACTGTCCTGGTATGCTTTTATAATCAATAAGTTTGTGTCTTGTTCCATGTACTCAAGCTATTTTTTCTTTCTTTCATTGATACCAGCAATGCCAACCACTTAGGCTGCTTGCATACATTAAAAAAGGGGGTGGGGCACTTTGAACTCAGCATGTCCATGTGCTGAGGCCTGCACATACCTAGAATGGGCATCAAGTTAGTTGGACCTGGCTTGCCCAATGCCTATATAGATTGGGTGCTTTAGTGGGGCTTTTTTGTCACTTTTATCTAAAGATGGGTAAATCAGCTATTATATAAAATTGTCAAAAAGCCCCGTTGAAGTGCCTGATATATACAGACACTGCAGAGCTGAATCAAAGTAATGCAATCCCTCTTCTGAGCATGCTTGTCTTCCAATAAAAGTGCATTTTTTAAACATCCACAAGCAGTCTTAATTCCTAAATTTAAAGCATCTTTCTTTCATTTGTGCTTGTCAAAGTGAGACTTTTTTTTAAAATCAGGATCTTGCAACGATTATCTATGCTTCACATAAGACTACTTCGCTGCAGTAAACATCCAGCTAAAGAATTCAGTTAATCAGTGATTTAAACTGGTGAACTTAAAAATACTCATGGGCTTAAATTGGTGACTTAAATGGGCTGTCCACTTACATGGTAATTCATGACAAATTATCATTATACTATTACTCTGTGGACTATATTGACCTTTGGGCAAAGTGCAAACATTCAGGGGGAGGGTTAGGGGGAGGTTAGATGACATTAAAAAATTGCCACCCAGTCCAAGGAAAGTTGGGATGTGGGGGCCAAGCAGGCTGTGGGGGATTAGGGATCTGCAGGGGGATGGGAGAGAAAGCATGACCTGCAGGGAGATGGGGAGGCTCAGGCATGATTTGGGAGTGATAGGGGAACTAAGCATGCTCTGAGGGGTCATGGGGGGAAGCACATGTACCTCACTCCTACCCTAGTGCCCAGAAGGGCCCAGCCCAGCCAGCATGAAGCTTCTGAGCAGGTTTGCTGCTACCACTGCTGCAGCCACCAGTGGGACCTGCTTGGCTTTCCCAGCATCTAGCATCTCTGCCTCATCTTCCTTCTGCAGTGCTCCCTCTGGGCAGCAGGTAGAGAAGTGGGGGGGGCAGGGAAGGGGGGAAGCTGGGAAGTGTCTCGACCAGCCAGAGCCGACTGAGGGAAACGCTGATTAATTAAGCGGACATCAGGCAGGCTGGCAGATGGAGAGGCGGGATAGTATATTGGGTGCAAAATAGCTTTTGCTTACGCCACTCGTGGCCGCAACACAGGCTGTAGGCTTCCTTACATAGTTAAAAATAACAAGACAATGCAACGTGTTCGGAGACAGAACGAGTGCACAGGGAAGGGGTACGTTGGGAGGTCATTGACGGGGAGTCATTGGTGGGTGATCAGTCCGCCAAGTCCACCCTGCCACGTGCTCAGAGCTCTTTGCGGCGTGCTTAGAGGTCTCTGAGGTTGTTCTGCAACGTAGTCAGAGTTCTCTCCAACTTGGGTGGAAGCTATGCAGACTTTTGTACTTTTAGAGTAGCCAATGATAAACTGCCAAGTAGGAATACCTAATGAGGCGGAATGTGACCAAATTTAGGATAATGCCAGTCACTCAGTGGGGTGGTCTATTGATTTGGGTTGTGACATGTCCCCCTGGCCATGACACAATAGACAAAAATTTAGGTAAAAGGCGACCTTCATCTAGGAACTCGTTGTCGTTACAAAGTTGAGGTAGCAAGTGGGTACACACAAATTACAGGCTTCTTTTTTTTTTTTACAAACTATAAAACATAAGAATCTATATACACAACAATGATTATTACAATTAATAGTAAATGCAAAGTAATTAAAGCGTCGATTAACTTAGACGAGATATCCTATATTAGAATCTAATACCCCCCATGCAGGGCCCACAATTGTCTTGAGATTCGTGAAAATTTAATTGTAACACTGATTTTCTATGTAGTTATTTCTAATTGAGCTATTATTGTTGAGCAGTTTTTCTTCTTAACATCTCAACACTCCTCACGATCAGGCAGTCACAGATTGTCACTTTATCACTGGGAAAACAACAGGGTGACAAATTAGTCAACCGTGGCGAGCCAAGGTTGACAATTGGCCATCGCCTTCTCTCGTCACCGAACTTGAAGTCCAGTTCATTTGCGAGGTGCCATTGGCCTTCATCCCCTAGGAGGCACAATTGCCACTTTGTAAGTCTGGAACAGTGTAGGAGGAACCTGAACATGGCTCTCTCTTTCAACATTCTTTGCAGCAATGGTCACGATTCTCGTGAGGCGTTGGATTCATAATGCCTCGGTCTCTGGGATTTAATGGGGTATGCCGAGGATTGATGCTTCGCGTCATTGGAAACCCTCGTGGACAACTCCATAAGGGCTTGCAGCCATGGAAGGTAACTCAGGAGATTTCCTGCCTGCTGTCCAGCCATTGAATTGAGGAGGAGTTGAAGTGCTGTGGCATCGTCTCCCCCACAGACATCCACGCAGGCTTGTATATTGTCCAGGGTTGCAGGGACAGTTCCAGGGTTCCATAGGTGGCGATGAGGCCACCCTCCTCTACACTGAGCTCACGTCAGTCCCAGCTGATGTACACTGGGGTTCCAGGAGACATATGATACCCCTATTATTGCTAGCAGGAGCTGCTCTGCACTGGCCCTCTTCGGACGACCTTCATGCCAGGCATGAGATTTGTGGGTTACTTAGCTGGCAACAAGTGCTGGGAGTGGGATGGGCCAGTGAGTATGACTCGCTACCACATCTAGGTTGGTGGCGTGTCCTCCACTTCACGAGGCCTGGTGGGTCAGGTAATTAGCCTCTTCTATTTCTAGCAAGTCCAACCCAAACTCTACTACCAGGCATCCCGGCCATATGGCTAACGATTCTTTAGGTCTTATCTTTGATTCCTTGCACAACTCCTGCATTTCTCCCTGCTTACGAGTGCGGTATGTAGTGATGGTACGAGTCGCATCCTGTGCATCAGTGACTTGTTTAACTATCACTATCAGATGGACATTGGTCGGGAGGGGGTTAACTGCATGGGGCGGGAGCTTTTCTCCCTCTGAGGGGGGGCGGTTCTGCTGACGCCATGCCAGGGGGCGGGGTTTCTTTTGGCGCCACTTGGGGGGGGCGGGGCTGATGGCTACACAACCGCCCCTTCTTCCCCAAGGCTTTTCGCATATTCTCCTTTCCCCAGTACTATCTTGGAACGGCGGTGGCTCGGGGTCTTCGGTCAGCCCGAGGCTTTCCTCCACTGCCATCTCCCTAGCTACCTGGGTGGCTGTGAGCAGTTGAACCTCTAAATTTGCATTTTTCCGCAGCAAGGTTGTAACAGTATGGAACATTATATTCAACATTTTCCCCTTGTCCCACTTCGCACCTGTCCACTGTGCTGCGATGCAGCCCTCCAACTCCAACTTTTCCCAGAGATCAGATACTCTTGAGTGAGGGTTGGCTCCACTGCGCCTGCTGGTTTAGCTTTGATGAGGGACACTGAGCTCACTTCATCTCGGGGCCTGAATAAGACCTGATTGTTGCTCATCAGGCACCTGAAGGCCCCGGAGTGAAGATGAGCCTCCCACTCTCTTGAAACTACTTCTTCCCTTTTAGCGAAGGGTAGCAGCTGATGAGCTTCTCCCCCGGGTTGCCCGCCTGATGGTACACAATATGGGCCCACAGTTCATTGAGTCGGCCACAGGACGCCCCTTGGTGCACTGGGGCAACACTAGATCAGGATTTTCTCCACCGCTGTGCCCTTGGATCCTGTTCATGACACCATGTCTCGGCCAGCCGGAGCTGACCGAGGGAAATGCTGATTAATTAAGCGGATGTCAGGTGTACTGGCAGATGGAGAGGCGGGATAGCGTATTGGGTGCAAAATAGCTTTTACTTACGCCACTCGTGGCCGCGACGCAGGCTGTAGACTCGCTTACGTAGTTACAAATAACAGGACGATGCAACAAGTTTCGCAGACAGAACGAGCGCACAGGGAAGGGGTACATAGGGAGGTCACTGACGGGGAGTTGTTGGTGGGTGATCAGTCCGTCAAGTCCACCCTGCCACGTGTTCAGAGCTCTTTGCGGCATGCTTAGAGGTCTCTGAGGTTGTTCCACAATGTGGTCAGAGTTCTTTCCAACTCGGGCGAAAGCTATGCAAACTTTTATACTTTTAGAGTAGCCAATGATAAACTGCCAAGTAGGAATACCTAATGAGGCAGAATGTGACCAAATTTAGGATAATGCCAGTCACTCAGGGGGGTGGTCTATTTTGTCAGGGACACTCACTTGATTTGGATTATGACAGGAAGGAGCACAGAGCATGAGGTGGGGCTGATGAGAGTATGGAGCCCATGTCTGAGGGGGTGGGTGGGAATGCAGAGCTTGGGTGAGCAGGGTGTGGATGTGAGGGAGGGTGGGGGGAGGTGTAAGAACCCCTCCACATACTCCCCACTATGCAGAGCCCCTGCCACTGGTAGCAGCAGTAGCAGCAGCTGTAGCATATGGCAGGCTCTCATAGTCTATGCAGGTGCTGCTGCCTGGAAGTGCATGAGTCTGGCCAGCACTACACATGATGGCAAGAAGCACAGCCAGACCAGTCTGCCTTTATTGTGCAGGGTTTCCCATACCACACATGCAGCTCCTGGCACTAGCGCACCAATGGGGGGAAGGAATGGAGCTAGCTGCTTTCCCAAACCCCTGCCATGCAGGTCCTGGGACTTCATCAGAAGTAATGGGGAGCCCTACCCCCTGCTTCTGTGCCAGCAGGGAGCAGGGAAGGTAGCCAGCTCCATCATGCAGAGCTTCCCCTGGTTGTTCATGGGTGGCAGGAGCTACATGTGTGCCACAGACAGAGCCCCACATGATAGCAGCAGGCCTGCCTGGCTGGACCCTTTGCCACCACATGCAGCAGTTGCTGAAGCCACATGCCACTGGCATTCACCTGCACAGGCCATGAGCGCCCTCAGTGCTCACCTCCTGTTTCTGCTGCTGTTTCTAGCACTGTCAGCAGGGACTGAGTGCCATGGAGGTGGGGAGTGTTTAGGGAGGTCCCCACACCCCCCCCTCCCTTATACCCTACAAACTCTACACATCTACACCTTGCCCCCACAACCCCTTCACATATACCTCCAACCTGCAACATACTCTATCCCCTTCAACATACAGCCACCTCCCCACATGCAGACACCCACCCAGCCACACCCCATGCACTCCCTGCCATACCACATACAAGAATAAGACTTTATTTTTTAATTATTGTGCAGTATACACTACACAAGCACAAATCATGACAAAAAAATTTTTAGTAATAAAATTAAAATATGTTATAAAAGGTGTTTGACTTTTAGTGTATGATTTGGATTTTTTCTGGTTTCAAGATGGCAACCTTCCCCTCCCAAAATGAATACTTTAAAGGGCAAGAGGAGGGATGTCCAGTGGCAAAAATCAGGGGCTAGGGATTGGACTTCTGGTCCCAACATGGCAATCAGGGGGGTAGGGCACCTGTCAAGGGGCAGGGCTACCCTTGCAGCCCTCAACAGCTCACCAAAATACATTAAGTAGCCCACCATTCAAAATAATTGCCCACCCCCTGGATTAGGCCCTAGCAGTTGTAAATAGTAGAGAAGTTGCAAGTAGTTTCTTTCATTGTTAATCCTCTGAGAAAGGGGTCAGATTCTTTCTAGTCACATGATACTTTTTCACTGGCTTAGTAGATCCTGACTGCCTAGAAGAATCATCACTGATGTGAAGCTTGCATCATCATCTCCCAGGGGTGTACTGTGAATCTCCAGTGCCTGGGGGCCAATTTGTGCCCCACCCCAGACACAATCTGAGCAGGGTGTGGGTTCCAAGGCAAATCAGCCTCTGCGGGGCTTTGCCTCTTGCATCCGGCCCCTTGGCACTTCCATGGGGGAATTTGCAGTTCAGCACACCAGTCATGGGGAGAGAGGCACCAGCCAAAGAAAGCCACAACGCAATGGGTGGGTGGGTTGATCACACACAAAAAGCAGAATACACCCCTTTCTCTCCAGCCAATGCCCACTCCCAAGCCGGCACCAGGGGGGCATGACTCCCTCTCCACTCTCATCACTATGCCACTATCATACCATATCCTCTGCACCCCATCACAACAGCTGATGTTGCAAGAAAAATGTGAGGCAGGCTTTCATTTCACTGCACTTCTGCAGTTTGCAACTGAAGGATGGTCTCTTGGCTAAAGACCTTGCATATGTTGTGAAACAGCTAGAAGGGGAATAAAAATTTTGTTAAAGGAAGCATGTTCTTTGGTGTGTGGTTTTAATGTTTATTGAGAGAACTACTTAAAGTACTTAAAGAAATACACAAAATAAAAAATAAATCAATGAGCATTTTAGAAAAGTCAGTGAGAACCGGGGTAATTTCACATACTGTTAGGAAAAGTAGTTTTGCAAAACTGGCATCAGCACTGTATATTTTTATAATTGGCCAAATTATTTCCTTTTTAAAGGATGGAGCAATTTAAGTGAAAACTTTTGGCAGATCTCTACATGATGTATTGGCTGATTTTTTTAAATTTTCTCTTTTAATCAACACAGATTAAGATTTGCTGGGTGGACTTTCAATATCCACATTTGCTAGTGAAAAGTGAAATGCAGTTCTTCAATAATTAGTAATTCTGTATCTGCATCTTTTAGTGGCTTGGTGCTTATGTACCATAGATGGTTATCCATATTCATTGTAAGGGTCTCAATGGGCAGCACAGACTCTCTAGTTAGGAAAAAAGGAAGGAGGGCAATTCTAGTGGCTACTAAACAGAATACAGTGCCAGAGACAGGCAAAGTTTGGCCCATGGGCTGGATCCAGTTGGCAGTGGACTTAATTTCCCAGCCACCCCCGAGCATGGCTAGGCCAGTTTCCATTGAGACTCCAGCCTCACCAGCACTGTGATAGCACAAATCTGGGGTTGCCATGGAGTCCAGCCCCACCTGTGCTGGCAGAGTGTATGGTAGAGCAGAGCACAGGGCTGCTCCAGAGCCTCTGAGATCTTGTAATGGGGGCTATTTGCTTTGGGGCCAGGGCAGAGCCATGATCTGTAGCCTGCATGCTCCAGGCAGGGGCATGCAGGCCAGGGATTGTAGCTCTTCCCTGGCTCCTCGTAGTAGTAACAGCCTAGTCTGGAACAGGGGCAGAGCTGTGATCCCCTGCCTGTGCACCCTTGCTCAGAGCATGCAGGCTACAAATCGTGGCTCTTCCCTGGCTCTGAAGCAAGGTTCCCCCATCACAAGATCCCAGCACCTCTGAGAGCAGCCCCATACCCTGCTCTAATGCATGCCCTGCCAGCATGGCTTGGGCTGGTCTACATGGCAATCTCAGCCTTGAGCTTTCATATCACAGCTGTGGCTTGGGTCTCCATGAAGACTGGCCCCATTAATGCAGGCAGGGCTGCTGGGAAATGGAGTTTGGATGCCAGCTGGATCAGCCATTTTGTTTACCTCTGGATTATACTTTGTATCTTTTAAAGGCAACACTAGAAGCATTATCCTCAGTGGCTCCAGTCTGCTTTCTTTGGACAAGGGATGTCCACTGCACATCTCACATGCTAGATAAAGCCTATGGAACTTCTCTATCTGACTTCCTGAGCTATTGGGTAGCCTGGGAATCTGCCACAAAAACCAGGGTCCTCTAGCCCTATTGGACATGGGCCACTCCATGATAGGGGTGAGTGAGGGCTGTGCTGCTTGCTTCACAGCTACTTGCCCCACTGCTGTCACCACATGTGTTGGAGCTACAGTAGATACCCCCTGCCTCCCAGTCCCACCACAACTGCTGCCTGCCCCATGGATCCAGCTCATGGATCCTGTTGTCCCGATCCAACCCAGCGTCCAGGGTGAGTTTGACATTGCTACTTTGAGCAATACGAAAACCAACTTGAACAGGCTAGGGTTTTTTTCTGAAGTAGCCTGAAGTATAGTGCCTTTTGCTTAAGCATTTTCAAGGTATATTTTTGAAGTGGCTTAATATCATTCCCATTTAACAGATGGGAAGAAGGAAGCTCAGAGTTAATGTGGTTGTCCAAGTTTACACAGAGCATAGTGTAATCTACCATATCCAAGTCTTTTGAGTCCAGCAGCCCTGCCTGTATCCACAAAATAACTACCATATTTTACATAATTTTACAGAGCCCTCCTTTCATCTACATAACCATGTGTGCCAATGTGTAGTAAGGCAATGTTCAGAATGTAAGAGCCATGAGCCAAATGTTTTCTCCACAGAAAAAAAAACAGTGTGTGGAGTGATATGGGACTGCATGCTATTTTTCAAGCTAACATATCTGTTCAGAGGCATTTCTTTACACTCTTTGGCACATTCCTTTCAACAGATTACATAATATCTAAAAAGAATACACGACTCTTAAGAATATTTCACTCTATCTTACAAAATTTAATTGTACATAAGTCTTCCTTAATAGGATTACATTTCTTATAAAAAATTCTCTATATAAGCAAAGCAGAAAAGACCCAAGAATGTTTAGGTGGAAGAGTGTTCACTCTCTTGCCATTTTAGGGACATGAGATCAATTAGAAAGTAGAGCTTTTAAAGCCAATCATCACATGTTAAATAATTCCCATGGAGATCCTGAGATTTGTAATTGCTGGGCTTGTCTACACAAGATATTTTACCGTGATGTAGCATAGTTTACTATACCATGTGCACATGCTTACTGTGCAGTAAACCTCAGTACTCACTAATCGTGAGTAAATTTGTTACCTGTAAATGTAGGAGCATCTACATGTGTCCCTATGGTGCCTTTGATACCACACCAACATTTAGTACTTCATGTTGGCATTACACTAAATGACGGTGCAGTAACAGCCCATACTGTGCAGCTGGCAGCTCATGGTTATTTTTAGCCTCTGCTTCGCTGTAGCAATGCCCTACAATGACAGTGTGTTGTGACATAGGTGCTACATCATAGTTTATGCCCTCTAACACCATGTCACCATAGTGTGTTGCTATGGTGATGCAGCATCAGATGTCACGATGCGTCATGTGTCGACGTACCTTGTAGGTAGCAGATTTACTCGCAAGTAGTTACTGCACAGTAGCACTCATGTAGACACCTGACTGCTCCAAGCCCCCTGCTCTGAGATCATGATCCTTATCTCCTAGCCCCATGGTCACAGACCTGGTGTTGGGAGATAAGTCTCCCAGCCTGAGCCCCATGGCTGTGGACTTTAGCCTGGGAGTTAATGGTCTCCCAGCACTGGTCCTGCAGTAGCAGAGCTGGCACGGGGAGCGCCCTGCTGGTGGGGACTGGGGAGCCTGTTCCCTGCCAAGCTCCATGAGTGGGGGCTGGGAAGTGTCCCTTTGAGGGGTAGCGGGTCCCAGGCCTATGCCCCGATCAGACAATTGAGGTGCAGGGCTTGGAAAGAGCTGCAGGGGTGGGGCAGGCCCCAGTCCCCTACCCCATATGCAGGTGGGACAGCTAGTAGCAAGCCCTAGCTGGGCAGGAAATCACCTCCCAGCCAAGAGCTCACTGTAGCTGCCCCACCAGTGGATGGGGACTGGGACTTGCCCCTCCTCTGCTACTCTTTCTAAATCCTCTGCCCCAATAAGGGAGCTGGGCCTGAGACCTCCCTGCTATCAGGACGGGAATTTTGTCCCAGTCCTGGCCAAGACATAACTTTCTCCTAAACCCTCCTCTCTGCTGGCCCCTGGACTAGCACTCAGGAGGAGCCTTGAGGAGGGCTGCTGGAAGTGGGAGAAGTTTACTGCAAGAGTGGCAAATCTGCCCCCCCATATCCCTACATGTGTAGATACCTGCCCAGGAGCATTTACTCACGAGTAGTTTACTCCCAAATAAATTAATCTTGGATCAAATACAGGTGTAGATATGCTCATTGTGAAGTAATGCTGATATGAGCAGGTTTCACATTTGCTTCTGCTATTTGACAGGAGCAAGTACTGAGATTAACAAAAGTTCTTGTAAATTACAGTAAATTAATTGTGGCTTTTTGGTGATCCACAACAAAGAAATGATGGGTAATGGAGAAAGACCTTCCTAATCCATTTTAGAGCACACATCAGATATATTGCTTATTTAATGATGTACTTACAAACCTTATGATATTAAATAGAATATGGCCAGTCCTAAATTGTTACACAAGGTCAAATTAATCCACTGGGAATCCTTTCCAAGTTCCACTTTGCACTTTAGAAATCATTTTTAAGTCTTCTACAGATATTCTGGGGGAAGAAAAAATACTTCAAGTGGCCTATGCCGAGAGATGGGCATTTGTTCCTAAGTTACCCAAATTTATTGACTATGGACTCTAGCGTTTATTATAGGATTTTTTTTCTTTCTGAAAAACAAAAGGCAGTTCTACAGATAATAAACTTTTATTTGACCGTAACTAAGAAGCCATGTCACATCAACAATGGTGACTATCTTTATAGGAATGAATGCACTAACTGACAAAAGCCTTCACACATTTCATTGTTTCTGTAGATTTTATGAAAGTCTGAGTTTTCATGGTAATGATATCATCTTGCATTTATGCACATCTTTCACTCTCAAGGATACCAAAGCATTTTATTAACTTACTACTTAATACATTATAGCTATTCTACCAGATCCCATATAAAAGGATCACTTCATCTATCACTGAAGTACAGCTGTCTGGGATAAAACATAAGTTCAAAATAATGTAAAGAAACATAATATTTTAGGAACCAGGACTGAATCAGGAAAACAAGAAGCACTACTCTCCAAGATCTGATGGACTCATGCTGTATATTAATTCATCATTTACCATGTGCCACCAGGCTCTGCTGAGTTTTTTGTGCTCTATCTTTATGGGCTGGGGGAAAAATTAGGTGTATTACCTCCCAAAAGCTTTTATCTGGAAGCCTGGAAGTACTAACAAGACAGAATACGAGTATATTGTTCATGCCGCTTATCTCCTTCATCCTTCTTTGCATGAAGAATAAAATAGTTAATAATATTGGCATTTAAATTATCATCACTGCACATCTCACTGAGGTTAATGAACCTTTTCTCAGAGATATTGTTCCAGACTCTCTATTGACACTATTTTCATTGGTTACACTCAGCTGACATACCTGAACTTTGCTTCACAGACAAAACAGCTAAATGGTTCAAATGAAAACAGAGACTACAATGAACGAAATAATAGCTTCAGAAGGGTCCTGAGACAAACTGTCACTGTGTACTGCCTGCTTCTGGATCACAATAAGAAGTTAAAAAATATCTGTTATCCCTTGAGATGGCAGAGATCATTAAAGATGGATAGAATATAATTACTTAGATATAAATTTGCTGCAACCTTAGAGTTGGCACCTAGATTTTTATAAAAAGTTGCACATAAATTCTCTTGCCAGAAATTTGCAGGATTTGTTTCATATCTTCAGGATAGCAAGTCCACCAGCTAAGAGTCCTCTGTGTTGGTCCAGTGAGGTAATAGTACTTACTGGTTCACCAACACCATTTTCTGTATAGCATATTTTTCTTAGGCCTTGTCTAGACATAAAGGATTTGCTAACACACTTCTAGTATAAATACAGGTTATACCAGAAAAAAAAAACATCCTGTGCTGGGATATCTTACATCTGTATCCCAATCAAAATAAATGATATCAGCAAAAAGGGTCCTCCCCCAAACTTTTTAAAACAAAATAACTGCATATCTACTAGGGATTTTGCCAGGTTCAACTGTATGATAAAAAAAATATAAGCATTAACCAACATACTTAGTCTGGCACAATTTTCCAGTGCAGACCAGGTGAAGACACCTTCCATCTAAGTATGAACCCATGCTATTTCTGCTTATCTTTTTTGCTAGCAGAAGATGCTATTGTTACAGTAAGTGGAAGAAGCTGCAAAGGTGAATTTTGCACAGTTCTTTGACAGACACGAGGCTTTCATGGATACATCATGGTCTAAATTATGCTTCTCTCTCAAGTTTTTGGTTGCAGGAAAGATAGCTTCTTTTTTAAATGATCACAAAGGGCACAGGATTTCAACATTGTTATGTGAGGCTTTCACATTACCCTTATTGCAAAGAGAAGGCCAGTTTGCATGAAATGGGACTGGCAGGACTGTTTAATTTTAAAATGTCCCCCAATACTGTAACAGGGTAAGAGTAAATTGTAGTAAATAGGCAGCCCAAGCAGTTGCATAGTGTGGCAAAATACCCAGTATACATTTCTGGGTCTAAGATTACTCAGTAATCTCAGAAAAAGGTTAATGCTTGCCTGTTTCAGAATCATTATGGACCACCTTGTAAAGGGAATAATTGATAGACTAGTTTTCAGATTGTAAGGCTTAGAGACAAAAGGAAAAAAAATGTGGAGCTCATGAGTCTAGTTTGCACATGTATTATTCTTGCTCATTTAAATCAGGCATTTGCACAAACAAATCATCAGTTAAATGCCTGAAGGCATTTGCATACAGAGCTATACCTATGAACGCATAATTATGCTACTGTCATGTGTAAATCAATTCACATTCTTAAAATCAATCTCAAAGCAAAATCAAAGGAAATTTACAGCTTAGCAAACTCCATCATTCAAGGGTGGCATGATTTCACATGCTTTGTTTTTGTGCATATTGCCTACTTTAAAATTAGTACAATTAGTCAAATATGGGAAAAGCTTTTAGATAAGCAATGACACTTTAGAAACAAATGTGTCTTAGCTACATCTCAAATATATGTAATCTATATACAGATAAATGGAGATTTGAAATACAGATATAAGTGAGTAGATAGCTAGTCACAAGACTATAATTTATTTTATATTGCCCAACTACACTTCTAGTTTTTAATTAAATTTTGTATAATTTAAAATGGTTGAACTATAAGCACCACATTAACTACATGTAATAAGAATTTATTTAAATGCTGTTGCTACACCTTTGGTAAAATTTTATTGGAAAGCTGCTCATAAAAACTTCGATTTCTTTGAGTATAAGTTCAAATAACAGCCTTTAGTGATTTTTTAAAATGTTAAGCTAGAAACTGCCTTTTAAAATGTAACTGCTGCCTAATGCACAATAACACTTCATTTAAAGCTTTCTGTGACATGTTGTGGGTAATATTTAAAATAAAGAAAACAGTTTATTAAAATAGTCTCTTCCAATGCTTCCCCACTGATAAAGTGCATCATTTGTCTTGTGTTTAAATATGTAACAGATCTAGGTCATCTATTAAATACAGGCGGGAAAACCCACAAGATACCTGTGTCTTTTTTTACCTCATTTTAAATTGTCAGGTCTATCATTTCAGCATATGGGGTGTAAAAGTTCACACGCTATTTTCAGAAGTTGAACACTTGGTAGTGTAAGAGTAGGTGAACTAAGTGAAGAGACACAGCTTTAACTCTGAATTTCTCCTGAACCTGATCTTATGTTATTGATCACTAGAACATCCCACAGAAATCAACATCAGCTCCACTCATAGTCAGGCCCATTAGCTTTCATATCATCCATAATGTCCCTTGAATGTGACAATACAAAATTCATTTTCCTTAAGAATAGGTAAAAACAGTAAATTATTAATGTCCATTAAAATATATATTGTTTTATAACAGTGACTTATTGCTATTACATCCAGTTACTTATGCTTTAATTCACAGCAAACTGTTGCAAGTACACTAAGATATTTGCTGATATATATCAAGCATTCTCAACTCATTTATAGTGGACCTCCAAAGCTCATATCATGTGATCTGAGAACATGAGAAAATCTGTGGTTACATGATACATTAAAATTATTCCTTTTAAGTAATGTATCTGTATAAGGTCAGTTACAGCAAGAGTGCTATTAGAGTGTCTATCTCAGCTTGTGATCTTGGGAGAGTTCATGTCAGCTGACTAGCAAACACACCTTAGTTCAACAGGAACAAAGTGGAGAGAGTAGAACTTGTTTTGTATGGCTTTAGGAGCAAGAGCTGTCATCACAGTTCTAATTCAAAATTCCACAACCAGACCAATGCCCTGCTGGAAAGCAAGTGTAGCTCCAGGATGTCACCCTCAGACTTGTATCTGGGGCAGGATGTTATGTGCTCCATGGTTTGGTGAGGGTTTCCACAGTCACAGTCAGGCAAGGTTTTTAGATGCCACTTGTACATCAGGTGGCGACACCAGCCGTGTCCAGTGTGTATCTTATTAAGGTTTGTTCATGTGCTCTGTGGAAGGTTGAAGCCCAGTTGTTCCATTGTTGGGTTGGAAACCAAGTGTTTATTTGGGAAAGTGTTTTCTGCCCAACTTTTCCTCCAAGATCCTTCAGTGTTGTGGTATAGGAGATGCTTGGTTCATGCCCAAAAAATTTTTCATGAAATCAAGTGATTAGGTGGGAGATCTTGAAGATCTCTGTGGATGGGAAGGTCTGGATTACTATTGATATGCATTATTTTTTTCTGTATGTTGCTGCATCCTGTTGAATAGAGGGAGGAGTAATGTTTCAAAGTACTGGTAGCCACTGCACTGGAGTTGATACCAACGTTCCAGAGATAATCCTCATTACTGAATAGAATTGTATATCAATGAGTTTGGTATGTTGACTTGAAGCACAGATGGGTGGACAATACTAAGCTGTTAAGACCAGGGCTATGGCAGAAGAGAAAAGAATATAGTGGCTTTTGCACCCCAGCTTGTGATGGTGAGCTTTCAGATGATGTTCACTTGTGCCTTTGTTTTCATGACAGTCTTTTGGACATGATAATGGTATGTTAGGGAACGGTCCAGGGTTATCCCAAAGTAGGTAGGAGTTAGGAGTCAGGTTGTGACACATTTTTTCTTTCTCTACAAAAGAATTGTTGAGATTGTTATGTGCCTTGCGATTGTCAAGATGGGATATGGAGATGATGGAACTGGTTGGATTTGGTTATAGTTTCCACTTACGGAAGTATTCAGCCATAATTGATAAACCATAATTCAGTGTGGCTTCAATATTCTGAAAATATTTTGCTTGTGTAGCAATATCACTGGCATAGATAAGTTTCTGTGATGATGCGTAGGGCATAAGGGGGTCAGACTTGATGATCTGTTCAGGTCCCTTCTGACCCTAGAAACTATGAAACTATATCACTTATATAGATGTTTAAAAGTGTCAGTGCCAGAAGACTAACCTGTGGGAACCCATTGTTGAGTATTCTTGTGCTGACCTTCTCTCATAGGTAGACCTTCATCCTTCTGTTGCTCATCAAAGTCTACAGTAGCTGAAGTATTTAGCACACGGCAGCACCAAGGACAGTTTGAGCTTTAGTCTGTGTTTCCACACAGTATCATAGCCTGAGGAAAGGCCAATGAAGGCAGCCCCGGTCCTGTGCTTGTGGTGAAAACCAGCCTCAATCTTTGTAGTAATGGCACAGACTTGTTCACAGACAGCAGCTGCAATGCGATCTTTACCCAGCCTGTTCTTAGGGGAGAAATAAGTTGATAATAGAGCTGATTCTTAGAAGGATGAACTGTTCCAGGAGGTTATAGGTTGTAAAGAGCAAAGAGATGGGGATGTAGTTCCCAGGGTCATTTACTAGCTTTCTTAGTTTTGGCAGGGCTATCACCATTGTCTCATGCCAGATTTGTAGAATATGGCCATTCTCCATCACTGTTGAAAAGAGAGTCAGAAGTCATTGTTTTGCCAAAGGGCCAATATAATGGAGGAATACCATCTTTCCCAGCAGCTTCGCCCTCCTTTGTGGCTGCTAAGCCAGTATGTAGTTCCTTAACAGTGAAATGGCCTGACAGTCAAGAGGACTCCAGACGATTTACCAGTGTTGCTCTGAATTTTTTTTTAACCTCCTGTTTGTGTTGTTTATCAAGGGATCCCTTTGAGTTGGCCATCAATTTGACAGTGGCAGCCCTTCTACTGACTCATGGGTTAGCAGCCTCTGCTGCATTTGGTGCTCCAGGTTTCCTCAGGAGTCTCCATGCCCAATGGCTTGAGTACATAAAGTCTATAGATTCCATGCAATCCAGCCAACTTTATTGCCTACAGGGATCCAAAGATTCAAGTAGTGCTGTGGCTGTTGCTGGATCTCCAGATTGTTGATATTGATGGAAAAGGGCTTTGCAGAGTGGAACTGCTGTATCTGAAGGGCTTTTCTAGAGCTTCCCTTGCCGTCTATTGTAGGCCAGCCTGTTGAGCTAACATCAAGTTCTTTCTAATATCATTTATATTTACCGGTATGTATTGCTCTCTACGTTACCTGTATGGTTTCATTCATCAGGAAAAGTTCTTGGAAAAGGGAGTTGGTCAAACAGCATAGGAAGCTCCATGTTTGAAAATACAAGGGAAACTCTAGCTGTCTTAGTTTACTTAAGGTGAGGTACAACATGGTGGATAAATTAATAGGTGAAACTATCATGGATTAAGAAAGAGGGATATATTCTATCATGTCTATGCAAGATTATTCTACCCTGCAAAGAAGCTGAAAGTTTTTGTTTTGCTTAGGGGTGAACACATAATTGCTTTCAGTTAAAGGTCTGTACTTGTTGACTTGTTGATTTGGAAATTGTGAGGTCCTGGGTATCTCAATTCTCTGTGGATCTTTTTCCTTACCTGTAAAATTAAAACCTATTTATTTACCTATATCTTCTACTCTGTAGAAATGTTGCAAGAACCAACCTAAGTCCTGATGAGAGCAGAGCTCCTGCTGGCCTGAATGGCAACAGAAGGGAACCCAAGTAACACAGGTACCTAGGCAAACTGCAAAAGGCAGCACTATGGGGCACAAGTTGCTGGCACCCAGATAGAATCTGGAGTGAGTTTGTGAATGAATTGTAGCTGGTACAAATAATAAGAGAATCAGATATGGCTGATAGGGGTGGTAAGGAGGCTACAAGTGGTATGCCTGGAAAGCACCCTGCAGTAAGTGAGGCTGAAGCCCAACAGAGCCTTTTCGTGATCTGGAATCCTGGAAGATGCATGGGGCTAAAGCCAAAATGTTTAGAAGCTGGGGGTAGCAGCATGGCAGAGTCAGGGAGTCAGGGCTGAGCCCAATTAAAGGACCCAAGGCCCCATTAAAGGGCCAGGGGCTAGCACAATGCAACAGCAGCCTTGCCAGGAGCTAAGACAATGTAAGCCTGGGTCAGGGACCTGGAGAATGAGATGGGGTCAGAGGCCCAGAGTAGAACACAGGCAGGCTGAGGCCAAAAGGGTAGAAAGCCAGAGCCTAGTGTGACTGAAGTTGAGGGGCTCAGGTCAAGAAAGCTGGGCTAGAACATGTGGGCTATGGCTGGAGGCCTGCAGCCAGAATAACAGTAGACTAAGGCCAAGGGGGCTGAAGCCTACATAGGAAGGCAAATGTTGATAGAAAGGCATGGGCAGGGCTATAGAGGACAGAGACCATGATTTTAATCCTTATGACAATTAGATCCTGAAGAGTCTGATCCCCATGTAGAACTGCAGTATCCAGAAGGGTCATAGTACCCCAGGAAGACCTGGCATTGAGGCAGCATCAGAGCCCCAGAAAGACTGTGGGTGGGGGAGGAGAGGTCAGAGCCTTGAACTAACTAACCAAGTTGACCCCAAGAAGGGACAGGAGCTAGGAAGAGCAGCCAGAGCTCACCAGCCTTTGCAGGCAGCCTCCCTTTCTGTACTGAAACTTTCCAGGTGTGGCAAATGAGTCAGTAGAATGAGAGGCTGGAGTTAGAGCACATCAGGACTAAGGCAGCCATCAGGGGGCATCACAGCTGCCTTTGGGGCATGTCCTGCTACAATTCTTAATTCATGTGAAGATGAGGCAGTGAAGACCAGAAATTGTGACAATGCTGCTGCTGAATCCTTTTGCTTTACCTATAGTATAGTGCCTTATCCTTGGGTTATTACCTTGCATCATGTGATTGCTTTTAGAACTGGCCCATGTTTGCAAACTTTGTAAATAATTTTAATTAGTGCAAAAGTATATTTGTATGGAAAATAGCTGTTGAGTATGCATTCTGTGCAATGCTGTGACTTTATTCAATTTCCTTGTTAATGACTATAAAAGCCACTAAAACAAGGAGAAAGTTAGTATTAAGAACTTTGTGGAATTTTTTAGGTACCAACATTTTTCCAAGCAGTTTTCAGATAGCACACTCCATAAAGACAACACGAGAAAAACGTTTGGATTCTGGTCACGATTACCCTGATAGGACTTCTTTCATCAGAATGATTCTAGGTTTACAAGCAGTGAAGGACCAAGATCAGAATCTACCTCATACATCATCAGTGGAAACTAGTTTGTGACTTTACAATCACCCTTGTGTAAGGGGCAACACAAGGGTGTATTGCCTGTATTGCAGAAAACCAATTACTCTAGTAATTTATCCTCAGAACATATTATGACCCTTGAGCCACTGGCCAAGGCTATTCCCAGTCCTTGCTGCTCTGTCCCTCGCTATCTTACAGTTTGCAGTCAGAAGCAGCAATAAGTATCTTGTATTCAGTCCTTCATAATGAGTCACTATCAAAGCAGGACTATGGTTTTTACTTTCAATAGCTGAATAATGTAGCCCTCTAACCGGTAAACATTTTAAAAGTCAGAATAAAGATAAAAAATATACCCCCTTGCAAACAAGAGGTCACTTGGTATGAATCTACAGGTTGGACACATAACATTTGGAGCAATTTTAAAAGGGCATTAGCTATTATGTTCTAATTGTTACATAGAGACAAGTTGGACAAAACACAAATGTAGCAAAACTCCTGCAGTGCATTTATGCCCTTGAATAATGAAGGATTTTCTCTTTCTTTATGCTTTCATATAACTTGTATTTTCATATGCGCACTCCAAAGGGTTATAAATGGGTTATATTTTTTTTTTCCTCATTCCAAGTCATTTTGTCTTCTTTAAAAAGTGAAAAGAATAAAACTACCACTCAGATTTGGTGCTAATTCATACTGTAAACTTTTCAAAGCTAATTAAAAATGGAAGCTTTATATTAGGAGTATTGACTAAGTTATATTTATTTATTTATTGCCATAAATAACCAAAAGGCTTGTCAAAAGCCAAGGGATACTAAAAGTACCATTTAATGATCTATGTACGAAATCTGAAATGCACATTAATGAAGCACCAGTGAGTTTGACAAAATGCCATGGCATAATTATTTGCTAATTAGCTAGTGTAGTCAAACATGTAGGATTTACTGCTACTTACATGACTTTTCGTTGTAGAACTCAGAAAGGGAAATGATAATGACTTCATGCTGGAATGACTATTCTACTCATTTTTGGTTCATCTGTTTAGGTAGTTTCAAAATGACATTGAGTGTTGAAACACTTTATGTTTAGTGTCATCCTTTATTTCATTTTGAAATCTCTCCAGGGTATGAAATACAAAATGACATTGATGTTAAATTGAATAATAAATGTGCATTACAGACCCATGTTACTATGTTTCTGGGCCTGGGTTCTTAATCCCAAATCTTTATTGTAAATCACACCGATGTATGATTACTATGAACTGTTAAGGTTTTGTATTCACAGAGTCTTTGGGAATAAATCATTTAATCGTTCATGATCACCAAAAAATGTGCAGTTTAGAAATGAAATTCTGCTTGGAAATATTGTATTCTGAAAAGATTACTCTAAATTTTTATAAGGGCTTTGTTTTTTAAAGTCACCGAATAATTATTATTTATTTTCCTTTAATGGGAAGGGAAAATGTATAAATACTTGATAAAACAAAACCTTTCTGGAGAACCATTGCTGAAATCAGAAACAAATTTAGAAAATGATCTGTAGAACTGTCATGTTATCAGTACCACATTCTTTAACTTACCGAACAAGGTACGTTTTCTAGTCATTTTTAGTTATTAGTAAACAAGGTACAAGTAATTGCCCCTACACATAAAACATAGGCTAAAAGAATGACATCCTGAAAGTGTTATAGGTTTATGACCTGAGATAACATATTTATTTGTTGAGAGCATATATTTATGTATATGAATATGTACACACACACACACACACACATACACATATCTATATATTTATACACACACACATACTGTATATATGTATACATGTGTATATGTAGAGTTATGTGCCGAGAGCATTCACCTGGAAAACAGCAAAGTAGGCTTCAGAATACTTGAGGGAGATAAGTAAAGGCTACCAAGAGATCATTTTACCCATCACTGGAATGCAGATACCTCTGTGCTGCACCACAGCACCTGTTCAACAGCACACAGGGCCATTAGGACAAGAAGTAAAGAATATAGTACGATGGAGGGGACTTTAGAGTTAAGCAGATGGTAATTATAGGATTTGGAATTTATCCAGAATATTAGAGTTAACATCTCTACTCTTAGAGGAGGCAGCATAGGATATTTGATACCCATAGGTGGTAAAGACTTCCTCTTTTCATTTCATCTGAACAATGGCAAGTCTAACAGAGTTACATCACATCAGAAGATATAATGAATATGGTAATGTAGTATTAGATACTAATATTAATATTCATTATTAATCAGTAATATATTTCCTTCATTTTATCTTTCAGTACTACAGTATATAGCCAATTAAGGTATGCAACTAAATACCTTAACATCAGTCAGAGTTTGACGACAGTCTTTGGAAAAAGCTCCTTATACCATTGCCTCCACCATAGGCTATTTGAGGCAGTCTTTTACTAAATAATAAGCTGGTCCTTACTAATAGTTCTATACACTGGTAGTGCAACAGAGACAGCAGCTAGTAGTGTCAGGAGTAAGCCATGCAAACAGAAAATGGGGAAGCCATAAATGTGCAATAGCTCTAGACTTGGCCTATTAGTAATCATTGATAGTGGTAGGTACAGGTGCTCATCTCATGTTGGAGGCAAATACTAATGGCGGCAGGCAGCGTTAAGTACCATAATAGACAGAAAATGGTATTTTTCTTTGGATGGGATTGTCTATTGTATTTGAATTCATTCTGAAGGCCAAGAGAGACACAATTGTTTAGCCTATGGATAAATCCATTAACACTTGTGACTTAAAAGAAGCAATAGAATTCTGAGTGTGAGTTTAGGAAAACCTTCTATTTATTTGTTGTTTCAAGGAATGGAAGCAGGCAGCATTTGTGAAGAATTCAGGGGTGGGGGAGGTTAGTTGTAAGAAATAGGATAATTCAATAGTTATTTTAATCAACTTTTTAACTTCATCTTTTGCATAGTACTTCAGGATCCTGTATAAAATGCTTTGAGACCTATTGACATAAAGAAGTATAATAGCCAGGGTAAGTCATCATAACTTTTGTTTCAGAATATAAACAGACAGACAAATACAGACTATTTTGCTAATTCATTTGTACAATGAATACTGGCAGATAGGGGTAAACGATTTAAACCCCTCCCGATTTGAATTTTGAGGGTGAGGGGGCAGACACCCATTTTATACAATTTGTGTAAACTTCATAACAAATATCTGATTGCTTTGGGGTTATTATGTTTTTTTCTTTTTTCCTTATTTGTTCAATTGTTTGTAAGATGCCATTTTGCAAATATTTTTATTCACCCAGAGATTTGCATGCAATATTGCAGGCTAACGTAATATGTAATATAGTTCACAACAGTCAGCAAAACCATCACCAGGTCTCTCAATATTTCCTCCCTCTTCCTTGATAACATAAATAATTTGTTACAGGATGATCCATGCACTATATTCTAAATCAAATTGGCAGCGTCCATCCTTTTTCAGGTATATGTAGATCAAAGTGAAAATGTAATTGCTTTTCTATTTAAAAGAATGTCAGACTTAGTCACATCAAATTCTAACAAGAAATGCACATGCACACAGTACCAGAGATTAAACAAAGAAACAACCTGACAAATAAGCTCCATAAACCATGAGTGATACTCTACCTGGCAAAGAAAACAAGTAGCTGTTTCTCCTCCTTTTGCTTTAATGCATTGACTTCTTCTTTAATTTTTTCTAGTTATAATGCAATGTTATGAAGAAATACCTATAACAAAAACTCAATGGCATCATCACTGCTATCAGATATAGGATCTGTCTGCAATAATCTGGTGCTACAACTGAGGTCCCTAGCTTGATGGCTTCAGTCTATACACTGAAAATACAGGATACATCATTTAGCCAGATCCCCCACACAGATTAAGGAGCAGTTCTCAAAACATCCTAAACTCTTCTGGAAAAACCCCACTACAGGAGATTAGCATGCTCTCCCATTGTCCTTCTGTTATTACTGCTACCCTGCTCCTCCAATTTAATCTACATCTGTTAATATAAATATTATATAAATATCCCCATGCAGGAAATAACCTATCACTTCTTGGTCTTCCCCTTTCTGCAAGAGAGAATTTGTTTTCTCCATCTTCATTATGGCAGCCTTTCATTATTTCCAAGACTTATTTTTTGTTCATTTTCTTTTCTCTAACTAAATACACAAATTTATTTTTCCACAATTTCTCTCATGGCTTGTATTCAAACTCTTATAATTTTTGTTCCATTAGTGCAAATTGGTTAAAAAAACACAACTCCCAGACATTGTTATGCATAACTTCCCAATACCATAGAAAAAAATTAACTGAAAGACTTTGTCTTTTTGACAAAAGTAAAAATATAAAGTAAAAAATGACCAATTAAAGGCACAGAACACACTAAAGGCACAAAAACAAGCAAAAAAGAGGAAGTCAATAAAGTGATGAGGAAGAAATTCCTTCCACCTTCTTTTATCACCTACTTATAATCACACTTTAAAGATCAGATGATCTTCTTTCACAGTACATAGGACCCCCTTGAAGGATCAGTGGTTTGCAAAGCAGTGTCCTTTCTTTCTGTGTGTGTGTGCGTGACAGAGAGAGAAACTAAAAAAAAACATTTTTTTTTATACAAATATTAAAAATAACCAGTAAAAGTATGTGACCATCCCAGGAGCTAAGTATGAAATACTTATCAATAACAAAAAACTACAATGTCACCAGAGATTGAAACCCCTTCCCCTATGCCCCTCATGGGCTTACACATATAGATTCACAAGTCTACCTTCCACTCTATAGAGACCACTTTTGATGACCCAGCATAACAGAAGCTCATTCCGATTTTGTTGCAAGATGAAGTGTCCAAATTCAAATGCGACACATACCTGGACCAAGAAGTGGAAGAGTTGGAGGATATTATTAAAGCCAACCCCTGCAAACCAGTTTCAGTGGCTTTTCAGACACCATCTTGGCCTGATATAGCAGGAAATTGGCCAAGCAGGTAATGTTTCTCATGGCCACTTGGTATGTGATAGAGAAGATGTACAGAATCTTGGAGAATCCCAAGTCTGGCATTCCAGAGAGGGTGATGATGAGGACAGCAAAGAGTGGCTTCAGCAAAGGGTAGCCCAGGAAGGCATGAAAGAAAGCGTGGAGGTATGGAAGCTTCCTCCACCTTTTCTTAGCAGAAAGGGCAGGCCACTGATTCTGCCAGGTCCAACTGGTGGAAAAAATTCCAGTGGCCCCATGCAGCAGCCACAAGCATAGGCCCAGTTCTCTTAGTAATGGGAAGCTTGTAAAGGGTGAGGCAGGCTGGACAGATTTAATTTGGTGTTGCTGCCATTAGGCACCACCTCCAAGTCAAGTCAGGCTGGATGGTAAGGAAATGGGCATGATGCCTTTTCACTGTTGGATCTCAAAGACAGGATCTCAAAGTATATCCCACCGCTATTGCTCTTGGCCATGGGGAGCAGCAGCAGGGTACCAGGCCCACCACTCTCAATGCAATCTATGGCTAGAGAAATAGACAGTGTTGAAGGGGGTCTATCTAGTGAACTGCCATCAGGGAGGGCTTGTTATGTGCAGAAGTGGTCTTCCAGGGCAGCCAGCACATACAAAGGAAGGTCAGCTTTCACTTCAGCCAAGAGGCATGAAGCAAAGCAGGCAGAGTTCAGGGCCTGCCAGTCAGTGATAGCTTTGGTTGAGAGCCAGGTGGAGTAAAAGAGGTGGGTAACTTTGATAGTGTATGGCTGAACCAAAGAAGCAATGAGACTTCCAGAGTCTTGGCTTGGTGCTCCTGGGCCCAAGTTAAGGACCAGGGGCTCATGCAGTAGCTCTGGAAACCACAGGAACATGTCCTGGGGTCTCAGTCAGGAATAAGTCTTCCAAACTAGGTGAGTCTGTGGGAAAAGGGAAGCAGGGCATCCTAGCCTAGGCGGTCAGAATCTAACAAGAAAAGTTCCCAATCAAGTTTGATGTTCTCCCAACTTGAAGTAGGAAAGCAAAGCCCAGCCATCACCGGGGAAAAGTTTCATCATCAGGAAGCAGGTGCTGAAGTGAAAGACAGGCCCCCTTCATCACTATCTATTTCTCCAGCCATAGATTGCATTGAGAGTGGTGGTACCCTATTGTCTCTCCCTATGCTCAGCAAAAACAGTGGTGGGTGGGTTATACTTTAGGATCTTGTCTTTGAGATCCAACAGTGAAAAGGCCAGCCATCACCAGGGAAAAGTTTCATCATAAAGTAGGTGCAGATGGAATTACAGGAAG
Organism: Caiman crocodilus; assembly: GCA_030014935.1. Lineage (NCBI taxonomy): Eukaryota > Metazoa > Chordata > Crocodylia > Alligatoridae > Caiman > Caiman crocodilus. Next base: position 216,229,651 of record JAGPOW010000261.1, on the reverse strand, counting down.
ACATTAGTACCTTTGTGTGTAACTATGCCATGCTTGTGGTAAGCCTGGGAGAGAACTTACAAAAACATGACTTGCCCATCTGCTCATTCTTAGCACACACTAAAGGCCAGATATTAGCCAGTTTGGAATGGCTCTGAGCACATTGTATGAAACATATCCAAGAGGAAAAACAGGAGTTTTGCTGTAGATTCAGAGGTATAACTAATTATCTTTAGACTCTGGGCAAAAGTCACCTGTGGTGAAGGAAGGGAGGTGTCAAGTGCAGGAGAATGAGAGAGGGACGAAGAAGGAGGGTGGTCTTACCTGTCCAAGAAGTCCTAGAATATGGCTCCTCCAGCCTGGTAATGCCAGGTTGTTCCAGCCTGGTTCCTATAGCTAAGTAGTGCAAGACTGCTGCAATAAAGATTAGCAGAGGTCAGCATTCTCGCACTCCCTCTAAGTTGGCACCTACAGCTCATGCCCTGTTCAACCTCATCCATAGTTACACTACTGACTGAGCATTTATTTATGGTTGTGCTACATTGCCTTATTTCTGTGCTTTACATGCACTCAACAGAAGCTAGTGGGTAGTATGTACCACTTGACAGCGCTGATGTACAAGCCACAGAAGGTATGTTGACAGAGATTTTATTCCTATTTTACAGATGGGGTAACCAAGGCACAGAAAAATTTAGTGACTTGCTTAAATCACTTACTTATAGGCTTAGGAATAGAATGTAGGCCTCCTGAGTCCCAAATGAGTGCTATATCCACTAAGCTCCATTACAACATCATTATCATCATAATCATCATCATCATAATTTTCTATAGTAATAATTGATAGATATTCCCACAAAGAATATTCTTTTATTAAAAAAGGAAAACTGCAGAGAGATTTTCAACAGACAAAAATCAGAGTTAGTTTCAAGTTCCATTGACCTCTAAATCTCCTTTTGAAACTATTATTTTCTAAAACCTGTCTTTTTATAAAGCATTTTTCAATTCAGCTCTTTGATTAACTGAATGTAAAAATGCTCCTTTGAAAATTAACGTTACATAACATTGGGTTTGAATAAATCTCACTTTAAATACATATGTGAATTTTAAAGATGTGTTGTTTCCACTATAGCCAAAACCAATGAATCAATAACTGGCCCTTGAACACTGGATGCAATATATGGGGGGGTTGGTATTTCAAAATCCTTTTTGAAAAACCTTTGAAGGAATTTATGAAAAATTTACTTCCCAGTGTAATATTGGTCACCACTGTCAGGTTTCCAACCTCTGAAATTTGAAAGGACAGTTTTGCTTTTTAATGTGTGTGCATTTTCCTCAGCAGGGGAGTACATTTTCCTATTTATAAACTCAAGTATTTCTGCAAAAAATTCTGTAACCTGCCTACATGAGTCAAAGCTTATGCCTTTTTATTACTGTCTCTATGGCATAGCTTATCCCTAGGTACACTTAGAAGGGCAGGGTAAAATTATATTCTAATACGCACAAGCCAGTTCCTATCAGATAGCTGTCCTGTGGCTTTACACTTTTATTCCATTTCAAGACAAAATGCCAGTAAATTCATTGCAAAAAGTCATCCACATAGCTGAAATGGCCAATCTGTATGAAGGCAGGGTAGATATGTACCTTATAGACTAACTAAATCAGAGATATATAGCATAAGTTTCTGTGAACCGGAGCTCATGTCATCAGATGCTGTGAAGAGACATGCACAGAGCCATATATAAAATGGAGAGTGTGACTTGAATATACAAGACAGAAAGAGAGAAAAGGGAGAGGAGCTCAGGCTCATGAAAGCTTATGCTATGTATCCCTGATTTACTAAGTCTATGTGCAAATATACCCTGCTTTTGCCTGACTTCAGATTAATATGGTCAACTAACTCATTCTGTCTGAGCCATTGTAGCTTCCCCATAGGACATGTCTACAGGTGCTATTAGTGCACCTTAAGCTTACCATGCAGTAAAATAAGGCATAGTAAGCTTGCCCCAAGAACACATCTACATGTGTGTCCTCTCAGGCACAGATTTGCTCCCAAAAGGAGTAGGCAGATCCAGGCCTGCTCCTGCCCATCTCTGCCCCCCTGTAGTAGCCAGGGGGAGCTGCACATTCTAGCCACAGTTACCCAGGTGCCAAGGTGTTTCAGAGGCAGGCTTAGGCTGCCCAGAGGCTTGGGAGGCAGACTCAAGCTGGTAGGGACTCCGGGGGCAAGACCAACCTCATAGGGAGCTCAGGGGACAGGCTCAGGCTGGCTAGGGGTTCTGGTGGGTGGAGTCTCAGCTTGGCAGGAGGGGATGAGGTGCAGACTCAGGCTGGCCAGGAGTTCTGGGGGGAAAACTCAATCTGCCAGGGTGTTTAGGTTGGGGGAGGCAGGCTCAGCCTGGCCAAAGTCTCTGAGGAGGCAGGTTCAGCCTGATAGTGGGCTTGGGCAAGAAAGGCACAGCTTAGCAGGAGGCTCAGGTGCAGGCTCCTGCCTGGCACTGCCACAGGGGGAGCCTGGCCAGTGTGCCATGAATGCTTCCCATCCTACTTCCCGCCCCTCCCCCAAAAGCAGTGGACGGGACATCATGTCCATGAGGCTCTCAGAGACCACCTCCTCCACCACCCCCTGTAGTAGGGCTGTTGGGTGGCCATCCATGAACCCCAGACCCATTGGGTAACCCCAAGACCAAGCACACTTGGACACTTTCAAGCAACAGTCTATATTTCCCTCCCAGACTCATAGATTCATACATTCATAGATGCTATGGTCAGAAGGGACCTCAACAGTCTGACCCCTGCCAAAGCAGGAAAGGGTGCTGAAGTCAGATGCCCCCAGCCAGATGCCTATGCAGCCTTCTGTTAAAGACACCAAGATAGAGGAGAGCACCACCTCCTTTGGAAGCCCATTCCAAATTTTGGTCAGCTTATCATGAAGAAGTTTTTCCTGCTCTCTGTCAGATTGTGACCATTGTTCCTTGTTACCCCAAGAGGCACCCTGGTGAACAGAACTTCTCTGATCCCTTGCTGTGTCCCCTTTAATGAATTTGAAGGAGGCCACAATATCACAAAGACATAAGGACTCCTTCCTGCCCTCCCTCCCTAACAGCAAACCACACATCTAACCCCACCACCAATAAAGCACCATCTTCCCCATACAACTGTGTGCAATAGTGTGGTGCCTGCCCTTTCTGGGAGGAACAGTGGGGTGGAGGCACCTAGAGGGTGGGTCCTGGGGAAAGGTGCCTGGCACCCCAGCCTCTGGCCACACCTGACAGCCAGAACCAGAGGGATTAATAATGTGTGCTTCTTGGAGGCATTTGGTATTCTGCCTAAATAGGCAATAGTAGTTAATATAAGCTTGTAAGTTTGCAACTGACTTGTCTGTCATAAGTTTAACCAAACTGATAAATTAACCGTTCATGGAACTGACTGGGTCCCAGACACAAAGCTGTAGCTGTGAGATTAGCTGGCTTAACAGTTTTTTTGCTCAGGGTTCAGCCTTAGCAATAAAACCTGGATCTAACTGCTAGGCACACCCAAGTATATTCCAAGAAGGTGTATCCCAAGAAAGCATATTCAAATGAAGCCTAAAAGGGGTTGAGATTTAGGCGGAGCAATGTCAATTTCAAACCTAAAACTGCTGCATCATAATTTGCTTATTGGATAAACCTGAGTCTGGGTAGTAATCTTTTGTGATGATTTTAACACCTTTCAATCCCATAGGGTAACAGCTATAGGGTAAGATTGTGAGTGGCCCTGAGGCCAACAGATTAGCATAAAACTAAAAACACATGTATCAGGTAACAAGCAGGAAGGAGGGAACAGAACGGTCATTTCTGTCCCATGCCCGGACCCCAGACTCCCGGTGTGAGTGAGGATTGGATCCTGAGCAAGGGCCCTTCCCCCAATAAGCCTCTGACAGCGCCGATCTTCAGGGACACCTGACTTCGCTGGAACCACTTGGCACACACCTGGCATTGAGGGACTATCGATAAGTTGCCAACCCATGTCTGTCTATTTGTTGTTTTGATCACACCAGTGTGGCTAATACCCTCACAGTGCCCAGTTGGCCTGTGACAGATTGATCTATCTATCTATCTATTATTATTATCTGTTGTTATTATTTTACTACTAGCTCTTTTATATTGCCTTATCTGCTTATCGCATTTATCTTTCTGTTAACTGTTGTGTGTGTGTAAG
>JAGPOW010000261.1:216161732-216215165 GCA_030014935.1 Caiman crocodilus | reverse complement strand
TTATTGTTGTCTCTTTTGCTCAGTCGCTAATAGCCTGATCGGAGGTTGATTATCGTGGACTCCAGGGTTCTCCGGCTATGGCTCGTGCCAGCTGGAGGAACCCAGCTTTGCTACTTCTCTACCTTGTTACTTTCTTTCCTTCTCTTTTCTTTTCACTAGATGGCCGGTACTCAATGATCAGCCGCTAATTGCCTCATTGGCAGCTAATCAATGTTGGCACCGTGATTTCCAGTCTGCATCTCAGGCAGGCTTGCGAATTACAGCTCGTCAGTTTCCTTTTTGCTTCCCCTTTATACCGAGTTGCTTTCTTTCACTCTCTTTCTTCCTGACAGCTGGCCGTTTATTAAATGATCAGCTGCTAATTGCCACATTTAGTGGCTGATCAATACCAACGCCAGGATTCCCGGTCTGCCGCTTGTGCCAGCTGTGTCAGTTTCCTTTTCCTTTCTAGTCTTTTCCAGCCCCTGTGACCGGGTGCGGGTTGAGGGGCTATAAGGCAAAGTCGGAGCTCCGTCGTCTTCTTTCTCTGTGGCTCTTGCCTCACTCTTCTTCTTCCCCCTCATTTCTCAGGTCAGGGAATCCCCTTTCCCATGCTGCGTCCTCGGGACTGAGGGGAACGGGCTCCACCCTGCCGCTCGGTCAATCACTCACCACAGCTGCTTCTCACCGTCTGGCTTATTCCGTGGATTGTCTCTAACTCCATCGTCGTAGGGGCCGCTTTCCCCTTCTCTCTCCTCATGTGTGTGCCCGAAGGCGCCTTTGGTACGTCTCATCCTTCCTTTTATTATCCCCTTATGGCTTCGTATAGGCTGCCTGGGTGACTCATCACCCCCCTCCGGCAGCTGTGTCCCCTCTTTAGTAACCGCGGTGCAGCTGCATTGCTGATACAGTCAGCATTCATTTACACCTCATTCATGTCCACTTCATGTATTCGTGGTAACTAATGGATGGCCATCCTCCACTCTGCTTTTGTAGAAGATGTGAGAATCCCTTTTGCTAACAACATTGTTTGCAGGCTGCAAGGTCATGAAAACACCCTACCCTTTGCCAAAAAAACCCCAACCGTTTGTCTACACTGAAATCCACCTCTGCTCTCTTTTCTCATGGTAAAACTCCACCTTACCTGCCCCTTCCATAACATACAAGCTAGTTTGCCCTACTTTTGTTGGAAGTGAGGACAAAGATCAAAGGGAGAGAAGAGAAGAATAGAACAACATCATACTGCAATACAACATATATTATGGAGTTCCCTTCAATAGCAAGGGCTTGACATCCACTATGCCCTTTTTATCTGTTCTTTATAAGCCCCTGAATGTTTGGTTTCCTAGCAGCATCCACTCACATTTGGCTTGCCTGCAAAGGGTGGATACTGGTCTCTGGCTTCTGTGCCCAGGAGGAGAGAGTGCTACCTGCGCTGCCACAGGTCAGGGTGGAATTGCTTTTGTGACAGCATAGGTGGACACACTTGTCTCTGATTGTGATTTATATGCATTCAGCAGTAATAAAGTATTTCTTTTTTTTCTAGATGAGAAGGCAGTGCATAGTCAGTGCTGAAGCCTGTCTTACACAGGTAATCACGGATGACAGCGACACATCCACTGATAAAATCTTATCCCAAGACAGTGAATAGGCTGACTGTGTTCCAGATGTGGGAGATTGTTCAGAGCAAGAAAGTTATGTGTTTATGAAAGCTTTATCCAGCTCAGATGAGGAGGAGTTGGTGCCACAAGCAGAAGTGATGCCAACACTTCCAGTGGGAAAGGGAAGAAGACCAACCCAGGGCCACTGTAGATGACCAAGGAAAGCTACAGCAGGATGTAGAGCAGAACCACTTCCACCATCCCCAGAAAACATTGCAGATGATAACGTTAGGGAAAGAAATGGCATAGTGTGGGGGAAAAGTCCACAGGTAATATTGGAAAACAGCCAACCATGAAAGTGCTGAGCCAACAAGAGAAAGTAATAAAGACAGTGGTGGAAACATTCCACCTGTTTCTCTCACAAGATACCCTGACTGTTATCATAAGAGAAACAAGTATAGAGGCAGAAAGAAGTTTCAGGGAATGGATAGCCATCCTGAAAATAGAAAGGAGTGGAAAAAGCTGGATGAAATAGAGCTGAAAGCCTACATTGGCCTCCTACTGCTAATTGGTCTATACCACAGTGGTCACAAGGCACTGGAGGAATTGTGGGAGCAATGCACCGGGTGTCCTTGTGTCTGTGATACCATGAGTTCAACATGATTCCATCAAATCACCAACTACCTCACATATCAACAAACTGACACATTAGGAAAGGAGAGCTGTGGACAAGCTTACTGCTTTCAGAGATATTTGGACACAATTTGAGGAGAAGATCAGGAAATGGTATATTCCAAAAATACACCTGACAGTTGATGAGCAGCTCATTGCATTTAAGAGTTGCTGTCCCTACAGTTTATGCCTAGCAAACCTGCCAAATTTGTCCTGAAAATTTGGTGGTGCTGTGATGTAACAACATCATTCCCCCTGTCTGGAGACATCTACCTGGGCAACCAACCAAAAGCCCATGCCAATGTAATCTTGGTACCCAGGTTGATGAAAAACTGGTACAAGACAGGAAGGAATACTGTGGGTGACAATTTCTTCACATGTACTGACCTGGCAGAAAGACTGTTACAGCAGGACTTGACCTCTGCGGGTATGATTCAGAAAAAACAAGGTAGATATCCCAAACGAAATGGCATCAAATCAAAGAAGGGAATCTTTTTCATTCATTTTTGCTTTTGATGGAGAACTCACCCTAGTTTCCCATGTTCCAAAGAAGTGCAAAGTTGTACTGTTGCTGTCAAGCATGTACCGTGACCAGTCAGTGGGTTGAGGGCAAAAAAAGCCAGGCACCAACCATAACTACAATAAAAACAAGGTTGGGGTGGATAATCTTGACCACTTAGTTCATATGACCACCTGCAGATGGAAAATCAACAGGTGGCCAATTACACGATTTTTCAATATGCTGGCTGTGACCACCATTGCTAGCCTCATCATTTGGCTAAGCCACAAAGCAAACTTGGAGCAAAGATCACATTTAAGAAGATGGTGCTTTTTTTTGCAGGAGCTTGGGAAACAGTTGATCTGGGGACAAATAAGACAAACAATGATGGATACATGTAATATGTATAAGTCCATCAAGTCTGGTATGACTGCCCTAAATTACAGACTTCCACAACACACCCCAGTAGAACCTTCTGCAAGCACGTGTGGATGTTATGCTTTTTGCCCAAGGACCGCAAAACCCAGAAACGATGCAAAGATTGTAAGTGATTTGCTTTTGTGCACTGCACTACATCACTGATGCTTTGTGAGGAATGCAATATTTAGTTAAAACACTTAGGAAATGTTTTTGTAAGTAATGTTTAGTTTGAAAGCAGTGTGAACTACAAACTTAGCAAATTGTTCATTCACATTTTGAAATGCTAAAAAAAGTTTACATTTTTTTCACAGTTCTAGTAAAATAATATTTTGGGTTCAAATCATCATAAATACTCTTTCAAATAATCTGTACATTTAAGAAATAATTTTGGTACATTTATACTGTTGTCACTGGTTCCATTTTGTTTATGAGGGTGGGATAACAAGTTACCCCATGAGAACAACAATGATTATAGTTTCATGAGAATGGATGAGGGTTAAGTATGATCAGGTGAACACTGATGTCATATGTCAAGTAAAACACAAATTGTATCTTCCTCTCCTGGCCATCCTAGAGTTACACAAGGATCAAGCACAGTAAGTCTTGTGTTTCTCAACATAATACTAATACTTTCCCTTCAAAAAATCCATGTAGGCATGTCTACATGCATGCTTTACTGCACAGTAGGCTAATTTGCTGGTCAATAAAGCTTCACCATCTATACGTGTATAGCAATTAGATCTGTGTAGACTAATTTACTGTGCCATCAGATAGTCCTGTCAGACACAAGTATTATCTGACAATGGAGTAAATTACTGTGCACATGTAGACAGTGACATCCAGATTAGTTTACTCTGGCTTAACATGAGCCAGAGCTTATTCAATCACATTAATTGCACATAAAACTGTGCCCTGTGTTTCATGCAATTTAACTTATGCTGACTAAAAGGAAAATTCAAAGTTGTCTGGTGGTTGGTGCCTTCTAGTCGATCTAAAATTAAATTCCTATTTTTCCAGGAGTAGCACTAAACTAGCTCTGATCAGCTCTTCCCAAGACCCTCCAATATCTAACTAGTCTCATAATAACTAGCTTTTAGATGGCTACACTAGCTTTCTGATTAGGAGTTCAACTCCCATCAGACATAGGATCAAGCTTCTATTACAACTGACATTATTTAAATAAATGTTCTTTTTTACCACCCTAATAGGACATGGAGGATTAGAGTTTAATGAGATCCCACAGATGTTCCACATCACTATACCACAGCTGTAGTTTCTCAAAAACAGATGCATGTAACTTCTTCCAGAGCCTGTCAACATCTGGTCAACTCAAAGGTATCAATAGAACAAAGGACTTTTCCTGACTTTGAAAAACTGGAGACCAAAATTTAAGTCCTATTATGTATCAGTGTATGGCACCAATGAGACAGCTCTCAAGTAAAGGTTTAAACAAACTCAATTGTAGTATCAGCCTCAAAAATCCCTATTGGTGCACCCCTAATTTTTTGTCATTCTATGAAATCTTCTCGGAAAGCTATGGAACTCTGAAAGTCTGTGAAACATATTAGTCTGGATAACTTAGTTCCTGTTGGCACTGGATTTAGGATCCAGAGGCCTTGTTCGAGGGGGGAAGGGTGAGCGGCACCCTCACATTGACCATGACCTTTCCATTAGATAATAGGCAAATTTATTGATACAAAGTGATAACAGAAAAGAAGCAATACAAAAAACCTCAAGCAATTCTATATATCTACCAAATCCTAGGGCCGTTGTCAGATTCAAAATACATTTGGTCAGGATGCAGTCTCTACTCTGATGCTCTTTCTTAGGTGTCAGATGTCAGCATGTCAGCAGTCTGGAGGTGGGCTGCTGAAGCCTACACCCCTCCTTTCAGTGATGTGGATGAGATGGGCTGGTTGTGTACCCTCCATAGTGGCCTTGGGGGTCATTCCTAGGGAACTGGGGGATGGGGACCTCTCTCAGGGAGAAGAATGGGAAGGAGGAGGAACCCAGGGTGGGCTGAGACAAAGGGAGGGACTCTTAGTTACTCTCAAGTCACTGCTTTTGTATCTTCTTCCCTCACGATGATTCTTGATCCATGGATATCTCTGTTTGGTTGTCTCTCTGTGGTCACACATCCACATAGCCTTCTGGGCCATCTAATTTGGTATGTTCCCCCCCAAATGGGACTTAGGCCCCCCTGCTCTGTAGCTTTGTTAGCTCCCTTTGATCTCATGTTATGGGACAGTATGGTTTATGCTCCCAGTATGGTATATGGTATATGCTCCCAGTTCCCAGACTGTTTTCTAGACTATGTGTCCTTGTTGTGTTAGACAGCCTGTCTGCTTTCAGGGCTGCGAGACACTTTATGTATGAGACCCAAACTTTTAAGAAATCAATTAACACCTGCTGCCCATTTTGAACCATTCTAATATATATGTCTATACCTGTAAGCCAATTCCCCCAAAACAAACCTTTAAATACCATTTTTAAGGCAACAGTTCCAACATACTAAAAAGATAGTTTAGGTTAATCAAAATATATAATTTCAACAATTTCAAATCATTTTATTTAGTGTTGAATAGTTACTAACCATATGGTTTGGTTTTTTTTAACCATTAGCTCAAATTTCAAAATGAAATGAGAAAGTGGGTGCATCTACATGAGATGCTACACTGCCACAGTGATGAACTACAGCAGTGTAGCTCATTGCTATGGTGATGTAGCATCAGCAGACGCAAACAGTGATGTCAACACTATATTGCTGTAGCAATAAGCTATATCACTGTAGCTCATTGCTATGGTGATGTAGTATCTGAAAATAACCATGTGACACTTGGACTGCACAATGCCAGCAGTCTGCTGGTTGCAGTATCAGCCTACAGACTGCTCAGTACTGGCTAAAGCAAGTACTAAGTAACTATGCAGTATCAAATGCTTTGGGGGGCCTCTGTGTACCTGGTGGACTGGCCATGGCCCCTCCAGTGGGGCCAGCCTGGAGCTGGCTGCTGATTTCTGCACCACAGAAGAAGCATCTGGCCACTCCCACCCCTGCCCCCCACCCAGTTGCATGTGCCGGCTTTGTATCCACTGAAGAGCAGCTCATCTGGGACATGCAGGATATGCTTGGCCCCGGATGCCAAATTTCATTGTTCTGACACTGCTGTGTCCTGCCTTTGCAGGGGTTCCACAGCCCTGCACAATGTTAAAGGGCCTTGCACAGGCTGATTTGCCCTGGGCTCTTCACCCTGCTAAGGTCAGCTCTGGACGTGCTCATTGAGGTCATGAGACTGTCTGACAGTTTTGATTTTTTTCCAAAATCTTTCAAATGGAGTTACTCTTTGGAAATGTTTTTTCCTCCAAAATAGTTTTGGTTTCAGTAAACTACTATTTTCGCAAGAAAAGATTTTGCAAAGAAATAGCATACCAGTTTTGATAAGGAAGTCCATTTTTGTACCACTTAAGTAAAGCTAACTCTATAGTTCTTCTTAGGCTCAGAAAAAAAATATTCCAGAAACCCTAAGAAAACCAAATTCTGTTCATCTTTCATGTACCTAAATACTATGTTCTAGCCATGCATCTATAGTTTTTGGGATGTTGTGGGTGCCTCCGCATGTGCAATTAATTTGAAGCAATAAACTCCAGAGCAGTTTGAGCTACAGTAAACTATTTCTTGGGGCAGTATCTACACATGTATCCAAAACAGCAACAATTTGAGCCAGGGTAGACCAGTTTATGTCAGGACCACTCAGCCTTGGGCTCCAGGTTGCAGCATTGGGCAGCACAGAGTCTGGCTGGGGCATGAGGCCTCCCTCCCTCCCCCCCTCCCCGGCTAGCTGGGCTGACCGGGCACAATTTACATCCACAGTCAGCATTTACACATATGTTTAATCATAGTAAATTACCCCAGCATAAGATAGTACTGTCTTAAGATAGAACTATTTTAGTCCAGCGTTAATTATTTCACTGTGGCCTAATATCATCGCACATGTAAATGGTGATACTTTACTCTGTGGATAATTAGTCTACTTTAAAGTAAAGCACATGTGTAGATGCAGCCAGTGATTCAATTTCTCCCTGTAATGAAAAGGAATACTCTCTGCATGAACTTGCCTCAACTAAAATGGAGGAAAAGATGATGCTCTCTTGCCTTTTAGATCAACAGCCTAGTGGGTTTTGTACTCTCCCAAGGAGCATGAGTTTTATGTTTCAGGCCCCAGTGCCCAGAGTCCATTTGATCCTTCATCTCCTGATTTACTGCACTTTGCATTTGTGCATTTTTTGCCACTTTGGGGATCAGGGTCCAGGTTGAACAGTTAGGCAACCTTATTTCTAGGGCAGCATCACTATGCAATACAACCTATGGTTTGCACTCTTTTTCCTGGTCTCACATATCTTATCCTCTTGGCTTCCCAGTGGGACAGTTCAAAGAGGAGTAATACTGTCAATGCCTAGTTTGTGCCATAATGGTTAGAAGATTTTGCCAGGAAATAGAAGGTGCAGGTTTAGTCCCCACTTGGGGTGTTGAGGATCTAGAATGTGAATTACCTGGTTGGTGGGCAAGTGTGATAACAATTAGTTTCTTGGGCCAAAAGACCCTCTTTCATATTTAATATTTATCTTTGCTAATATTGCTAAAAAACCTCTCTGAACTTTGCGTTAAGCTACATAGTTTTGAGCCGATACACAATTGTTCTATCCTGCTATTGGTCCATTTAGTATCTCCACCATTTTATTTATTTTAATGTCACCTGTTTGAATGGGGGTAGGAGAAGACTATACTAATAGATGCTGATAAGGAGGATGTAAAAATTTATGAAAATGTGCATCACTACCTAACCCTGCTAGCCAGTGAGGGTGTGGAGAAATATACTGCCATAACTAAAATTTCTGCTTCTTGCATTCAATGGAGGAAAATTTGAAGCTATGTCTATGACTAAATGCTATGCTAGGTCTTCTTTTTTTTTGCTTCTTACCTTACCCATTTCAAATATATGGAATGTTAAACTCTTTCTTTCTTCACAACCCTTATTGCCTACTTTCTTTATGTTCCCCTTATAGGTTTCCACCAGTGTTATTATCTGACTTGATTAGTATTGTTATATGATTCCATTAGTGTCGTTGGGGGTTAGGTGTTACCAGTCACATCTGGCTCTCTTATTTTAGATATGTATGTGTGCTGTCAGGATACCATCTGTGATGTCATGACCCTAACAAGCTTATTATTCCAACAAAGAGCCTGTAGGTTTCCATTCATAGTAACAAAAACTTAGCCAGGTTTATTGTCCACAAGCAAACCTAGACAATAACATCCATGACCAAAAGATACATGGTTCTAGTCAGATCATTTGCAGGCATGGTACAGGTGTAAACATTACCTTTAAGCACAGTACAAAGTGGGCATGTCTATGTTGCTACAGCACTGTGCTTTAGCATGCTAAGCATGGTGCAGTAACCACCAGTAGTGTGCCATGTGTGCAGTGCATGGTTACATTTCGCAGCTATGTTGCTGCAGTGGCATGTTATAATGGGAGAGCCACTATGGTGACATAGCTGTTGATCACGTATAGATCCACATGATTGCTATATCACTGTAGTGTGCCATATGGTGGTGATGTGTGCCACTACATTGTCATAGGGTGGCCTGTAGTTGCACCCAGTGTATTCTGAGGCCCCTTTTTATACACAGATAAAAACAACTTTGAGTTTAGAGCATGTACATCCTAGTTTTCACCATTTATTGACACATATTTAGGTGATATCATCCACATCCAACTTCTCAGCAATTTGTGTAACCTTCCGACCAGGTACGGATGCCTGTGGTCAGGTCACCGATCTTTGTTTTGGTGTTTTGTAGTGGTTCAATTAATTTTCTATTTATTGGTTTGGAACACTCCTGTAAAATGAATTAGCTACTTTTCCAGCATTTCTGTGAAAGCTGTACATGATCTTGCGTAGTTTTGTAGTTAGTGGGGCCTATTTTCATTCATGCTGCTAGCAAGGCCTGCAGGTAATTTGTATATGCACTGACCAATGAATCCCTGTGCACTACAACCCCCAGTAAAAGAGGATGATGATTTCTATCCCTATTTGTTTTGCAGCAGCACAAAGGAGCCAAAATCAGGATTTAGGTAGGTGTTAAGTACAGTAGAATCATGTAACAAAAAGAAGAGTCCTGAGACAAAATATTATAATCTACAGGTCAGTTGAAACTTTTTGATTAAAAAATATTTCCATCAGAAAATATTGTTGTACTGGATTTGAAATTTTCCTTTGGAAAATGTCTATTTTGATATTTAAAAAAAACACATCCATCTGAAAAATGGAAATGGAACATTTCATTTTGAATCTGCATCCCAAATGAACTGATACATTTTATTCATGAAACGATATCTCAGAATATGTCATTAAATTATACAAATTAAGACTATGGGTCTTACCATTGTGTGCTCAAAAATCTGCAGAAAGCTTTGTTCAGCAAAGCTGTCCAATATTTTTAGCTTTCCATCTTGATTCAGGGTGAAAACAAATATCCGAATATTGGAATTTTTTCTGTAACTGAAACTCTGTTATTTTACTAGCTCTACTAAATAGACATATGGCAGGTGGCTATAACAAATAAAGAGAATAAGGAAATAATGAAAGAATTCTTGTAAGTACCATAAATAGTTGTCATGACACTCTAACAATAATTGTGCATAACATTTTGTATAGTGATTTAGTTGCAAACAAATATAAAATTTCTCTTGCCTAACTTTTCACACCTGTTTCTTATCCTTAATACCAGCCTTTCCTTCCCAAGTTTTCCTGTTCTTCTCAGTCACGAGGGAAAGATTATGATCCAGACTTGCTGACACACCACATTCATATTTAAGCTTCTTTGTTCCCATTATAATGCCAGTTGTTAACACTTCATAATTGTTCCAGGGTTACAGGAGAACCCCAGGCCAAAATAGAAGAAGAAGAGAGCCCCAACTTACCATTTGCAGGGTCTGGAAGGTGTGGGGAATTATGCACAGAGAAACCGCCCATGCGGTTCATCAGCTGCACCCATATTCATTTGGGGCCAGGTGACGTCAGCTGAAGACACCACCCAGCAGAAACAAAAGGCCGCCCCAAGGGCGCAGGAGGAGAGCCAGCCAGTGGAGGCTCTGCAGGGGAACCCACATCCAGAAACATGCAGCCACGGCATACAGTGTCCCGAGATGACAGGGGCAGTGGTGGCTGCAGAGGCGGCAAGAGCGGAACCAGCAGAGGAGCTGACTGGGAAGCTGGCAGAGAAGCCAGCAGAGGAGTCGGCAGAGGGACCGGCAGAGGAGCCGAATGGGAAGCCAGCAGAGGAACCGGCAGAGGACTGGCAGAGGAGCGATCTGGGAAGCCAGCAGAGGAGCCAGCAGACGAGTTGGCAGGAGCTGCAGTGTGAGTAGGGAGGGCAGCAGAGGAGATGAGCATCAGGGAAGCCAGAGCAACTACAGGGAAGCCCAGAGAAGAGGTAATGGAAGTGGGACTGGTGGGAGCCCCATCTGGGATAGCTGCTGGGAGAGCAGTGGAAGATCCCAAGTGGGGAAGGCTAGTGGAGCAAGGGACCCAGCAAAGGGGCCCACAACATCTCCAAGAGGAGCCTGCTGGGACCAACGTCATTCCAGGTTGACTGGAACAACATCCCCAGAGAGGGGCCAAGCCTAGGGGAGAGATAAGAGCCCCAATTGGGGGGCAAGCAACCAGGTCTGGGGCACTGAGGCACCGGGGAAGTACAGGGCTTGTAGAATGCGGGCACTCTATGTTCCTTTTTGTGGTCTCCTGACCCGGTGGTTGCACCTCTTCTGCAGTCACGGTGGTGGGTATCGCACATGGTGTCACGGTGGGTGTTAGGCTAGGGAGCTAGGGACACGGGATATTGGATCAAAGACCAAGGGCCTCAGAGCCTTTGCACCTGGGCCACAGCCCAGGGATAGTAGGGCTCATGGCTAGAGAGCTAGTGGAGGCCTGGGAGAAGAAACCGAAAGAGGGACGAGAGATACTGAGGGGCTAGAAGACCTGCGACCGAAGGTAGCATGTGGCTGGGGTGTAGGGGAGGTCAGAGACCCATGAGTGCCCGCCGCAAGGCGTGACAGCCCTGGAGGCGTCCTCAAAGGGGAACCCCTCCGCTGAGGTTCTATTCGAAGTTGTGGCAGGCGAGTTAAGGGGATCCCCTGACACCAAACAGGGTATCCTTTGGGGTTCACTTGCAGGCCCAGGACAGACCAGATCGACAGCCCAGGCAAAGACAGCACAAGAACGCCTGATAGAGCAGAGGCAGGCACAAACATAATCAAAAAAGAATCATTTTGCTGAAAAAAAACGTGTTTTATTTGCTGACCTTTCCGTAGACATCAATAAAACGTTGAAACAAAACTCAAAATTACCCTTATAGCTTGCAGTTTTAAAAATGTGAAAGCAATGCTTTTGAATGCCTTGTTCTTCTTTTCAAAGGTCTTGTGGGGGCGGGATGTGGAATTACACTGAGAAATAAATCTTAACACCATTACACAATTTTTATTCAGTCTTGATGTTAGCAGAGCCACTGATGATTATAGAAAAGTGTGTCTTGGGGATATGATTTTAAGCAGAGAAATAATGTTTTGACATGAATTAAATATATTTTGGGGTCACACCATGAAAGGCACTAAGCATCTACAGTTCCCATTAAAGTTACCAAATTCATCAAATGAATCAAGGTTTATCAAGGAGTTAAGCAGTTATGGTCATTGAAGTGCTCTGTTTTGTCAGCCTCCATAGTTTCCAAGTTATCTTCCACTTCCTTATTTTACAATCAGGGAAACATTTACAATATGTTGTTTCCACTTGGTAGCTTTAGAAACAAAAGGCAAGATTGTGTGACCCACCATTCTCTACAATCGTCCATAAGTCAAATGGATTTGACCCTTTTTCACTGCTTTTTGGTTTGTTGTTCATTCATCTTGGTTGTCAGGGCTCTGTATTTCTTGGTGATGATGTGAAATGTGAAAGTGCATCTTGTGCTGTGACTGCGTTTTATTTTTTAAAGGATAAAAATAGATTGAACCTCCAGACTCTTCTACGGTGAGGGGGAAAAAAAACAAGAAAAAGGAATAAAATGTTCCCTTGGGCTCTATCAATAGGGTGCATTCATTTAAATTGCCCCTCCAAAATTAGCATAGTAATAGGCTGAGCAACCAACAAAATAATTTGTTCAGTTTGTGATGTATATACAATGAATTATTACTATGTTTGCACAAATTTTGTTGGGGAAAATGTATGACTGTACCATGTGTATTTTAAAATCAACTCTTGCCTTTGATTAGTTTGTATACTGCCTTTACATGTTCATTTTCTTAATTGTTTGCACTGTCTTGTAAAAATATTCTTTACTCAGTTTTAGCTCACAACACAAAATACCAGCAACACAAAATTTACCAGCAACACAAAATACAGTGTGAACTTGAACCTTTTATCTGACATTGAAAACTATGTTAAGTGTGCCCTTCATCTTCCCAGTTGTCTTTCTTTCCAAACACTGAAGTCTGATTTCATTACCTCTAAGAAAGAACCAATACCTTAGGGCAACGCTTCTCAAACTTTTTAGATTCAAAGTATCCCTCATTAGACTTAAGGTACTACTAGAAAAATGCCAGCTCTTAGTTTTCATTTGTTTTTTTTGGCTACAGAAAAATAATAGGGCAATTCTTCTGCTGCAAAGAACTCAGAAAGACCACAAAAGGTCAGAATGTATTTGACACTGTGGATTCCTATCTGAAATCATCTGCCACACCCCCTGGTTGAGAATCACTGCCTTAGGGAAATAACTAATTATTAACTGTTATATTAAATCATGCCAGAATCTTCCTCACTGAAATACCATAAGTATCAAAGCACTCAAGGAAACCCATAAATTCCCAAGTATTTTCTAAAACTGTCTGATCTCAAGCTTGCTTTACACTAATTTAACCATTAACAGTTGTTTTCTTTGCATAGAATACTCAATCTACATAATACAACTACAGGATTTTCCATTAGAACAAGTAGTGGTATGCGAAACGGGCCCTATTCAATTTGGATTCAGATTTGGCCTGAATCGGGGACAGTGATTCAAGCCATTGGTTTGTGGGGGCCGAGAAACACTGGCAGAATGGGGCCTCCTATAGAGCAGAACTAGTTGGATGAGAGGCAGCAATGGATTGAAACAAAAAAACTTTACTTACAAGCTGTATACACGAGGTAAACAGTGTAGGCACAATTCGTAGACAAACAAACAGAACTGCAGACAGGCACATGGTTGCTCACACTCACGCGGGGATGGGATACATCATGGCGATTGCAACAGGAAGTTGATGGTGGGTGATCAGGCCTCCTCTGTGGCTCTGAAGTACATGTGGGAATCTCTCCCTACGCGTGTTCGAGCACTCCTCCAATTTGGGTGGGCATTGACCAAGCTTTTTATGAAGCCAGCAAGCCAATTGCTGACCACCACGTGTGCATAATTTGTTCTAAGCCAATCAAAAGCATGCACTTGCTGGTGCAGCTGCAAACCTTTGGGGGGCTCTGATCTTGCACCATGGACTTTTCCCACCTTACAGGGAAAATCCCTGCACCCGGGACTCGTAATGTGCCTAACATAGCTGTGCTGAGGCATCTTTTTAACCGTCCGGCTCTGACATTGTTCAGATCACTGACCCTGATTTGACTCGGCTGAATCTGAATCTGAAGATTCAATGCTGATTCAGAGAATCAGCAATTCGGACATAGATTCAGTTTTAAAAGTTTTTTCTGTATACCTTGAGGTAGCGGGGGTGGCTCTTGATCACTGCAGTGCTGGGGTGGATGGGGAGTCTTATAGGAGCACAGGGGGGCCCCCCGTATGGTCAGCGGTGAACCTGACAGTGGGCCAGAAGTACTTCCAGTCTATTTCCAGGTCTGCAGGGGAGTGCACGGGCCCTCCCCCCTGTGCCCCTCTGGCTCAGTGATCAACCACAAGGGGACAGCGGGTGCCCCCCCAAGACCCAGAAGGCACCATTTGCTGAGCTGGGGGGTGTGGGAAGGGGGCCCTAGCACACTCTTTGGTGGACCTGGAAGTGGACTGGAAGTGCTTCTGGTCCACTTCCAGGTCTGCTGCTGGGCACGCTGGGGAGCTCCCCACACTCCTGTGGGACACTCCATGTGCCCCAGCATCACAGCATTCACAACTGCCTGGTACCTAGAGGTATGTAAAAAAACATTTAAAGCTGCGTCTATGAACAAATTGCCGAATATTTCTGAATCTCTCTGAATCAATTCAGAGGGTTCTGATACAATTCAGAGAGATTAAAGTGTCCTCTGGTTCAATTTGGATTTGGAGATTTGGCCACCAAATCAGGCCAAATCTCTGCTGAATCAAATCAGGGACTGAAGCTTTGCACAGCCCTAATAAGAAGTTCCTTCTTGTTAGAAACTTTTTTTACCAAAATATAAAGTTGGCTATTCTGTATGTGTAGAGTTTTAAAAATATTTTTATGATTATTTTCTATTATATTAATTCACTATACAGCAAAATTTGATTAATCCATACTTACTTATAGCCATAATGCCCAATTCCCATTCATCTCTATTACATAAGTAGTTCTATGTATTCCCAAGGGTATTGGGAATACAAAAGTAGTTGGTGCATTTGTGCTTCATCATTTTTTCCCTAGTTAAGCAATTGATTTTAGTCAGGGTCTTGCTTTAGACATAGCTCAGTATATGTAGATTACTCAAGAAAGAGCTTTGTTCAGAAAATAAAAATGTATTTAGCTCACATCCACAGATATTAATTAAAAAATAAATTAGTCATATATGCATTTCTCAATTCTTGCAATAAGTGTTCTAACACTCTTTTCACAGGGAGGGAACCATTAAGGTGAACATCAGGACCGAAGCCTGTATGTATGTATGTGGTAGAAGTATCAGAGGTGGAAGCATTAGCATCCAGACTAATCATGGGAAGAAAGAAAGACAGAAGTCCTACTGGCTGAAACTCGTAAGGACAATAGAATCTCTTCACATGGATATTTATTAATTTTCTGTAAAGTTTTGCATCACTTAGGTAGCTACAATACAAAAACACATCAATCTTTTCTGTTCTCCATCCTCAATACTTTTCAGTCAGGTGTGTTCACAAGCTTGTTTTCAAATGGAGCAGGTGGATGCACATACACTATGTAAACAACACAGTCTTGGCAAGGACAAGTTTTGCCATTATCTCTTCTAGATACCAGACAGAGCTGGGGGAGGAGGGCACCAGCTCCTGCTTCTCCTAATGCCAGAAACCTGTTCATTTTTCTCCCATTGCATCTGCTTCACCTTCTGTTGCTCTATCAATTGCTCATAGGTCATGGCATGATTCTGAAGGGTGAAGAATGTTTTGGCATTTCAGGTTTGCTTTAGATTTCTGTTCCAATGCATTTGTTCCTTAAGATCAGTCATTAAGTAAGGTGTTTACCTGCACATAGCCAGAGAAAGGGAAATATAATGATACCTTTACAGGAATGGAAATGCTTGTCCATTATATGGTGAGATCTTTCAGAGCTCTGTGACACACACATGGCTGACATTGTCTATCACCAATAGTTACTGTTAGAAAGTCTGTCAGAAAGTCCTGGAGCAGAATTCTGTTTCTCTTTGTGAATCCAAAGAACTGTTTTCTAGCCATGTAAATGGCATTTCTAGCACTTGTACACACAGTGTTCTTCCCCTGCAGTGTGGTTGTGTAAGCATGTGTGTATAGATTGAACGTATGTAGTAGGCTATGCACTGGCCTGGAAGCTCTGTGTGCACATGCATTCTGGACACAAAGCAGCAACTAAGTCATGAAAATGTAGCTGGCCAGATACTCCATAATAAGTGGGTGTGGGTCCCTCTATTTTAGCTCCAGTAACTAAGTGGTTAGGGCAATCTGCTTGGCTGTACTAGCACATTCATTAAATGTAAGTCTCCAAAGTTTTTATAGCAGAAGAGAGGCTGTATTTTTATGTTATCCCCAGGAATACCACTTCTTTTAAACTACCCCTATTCTTCATGTGCCAATTAGATGGAATAGTCTCCATAATTATCACTACAGCTATCATGATTCTGGATATATCAAATTTCAGGGAGAGGGTAGTCTTTAATTCAAGATGAGGAGTAAATGTATGTAATGACTCACAGGGTTTTTTTTAAATTTAAAATTATTTCAGATATCTACGTATTTACTATGCTAGATTGGCCACAACAAGAAGTAGATAATATAACACACTAGTGCTCATTAATCCTTTATTTGAGAAGGCATCCTTGTTCAGGGCAGCATTTACTTGTGCATTTAACTTTAAGGAGATGTTGAAATTCATTTCATTGGAATCAACTCAAGTGTAAGCTCATAGGCTTTCCTGAATCAGGGCTTAAATCATGAGGAAATTACATTTAAGTAGTAAAATCTGCACTCCAGGCTGCCTTTGTTTTAATGACTTTTTCTCATGCTACTTCCATTTTTCTCATGTTTCTCTTCCTGGTCTTTGTCACAGATAAAGTGAGAATATTTTGTAATAAGTCATAAAGAAAACTGTATAACTTCTGTACATCAAAAAGTATAAGGATAGATTCTGGTTATGTAAGAACAAGAGCAAATATTTTCTTCAAAAATAAATAAATATATATATGTATATAAATATATAAGCATATATAAGCACACATACACACATAATATATAGGCAGAGCCAATTGGAGATGGGTGCAGGACTCAAGGCAAATCAGCTCATGCATGGACCCCGCCGTTGCCCCAATCCTGAGGTGGTGATAGGTCCCCACGCAAGCTGATTTTCTCCAAGTCCTGCACTGGAGCAGATTGGAGAAGGGTGAGGGGCCAGGGGAAAATCAGCTTGTGTGGGGACCCACTGCTACCTTGGGATCATGGTGGTGGTGGGTCTGCACATGACTTGATTTGCCCCAGGCTCCACACCAGAGCTGATCTGAGGAGGCAGGGAAGTAGGGAGAGTCAAGGCTGCACTCCCCGTGGGTCTGAGCTACATGGGACTGTGGAGCACTCAGAGTGTAGCCCTGGCTCTCCCCTTTCTCCCACCAGTGCGCTGCTTCCAGATTTGGCCTCGTTTCATTTTGAAGCTGTTTTGAAACGCTTCATTTCATTTTGGTTCTGCTGTTTCGAGCTTGAAATGTGTTGAAACAATGTGAAACAAAACATCTGTTGAAGCTTCATATGGCCCTAATAGATAGATAGATAGATAGAAAGATAGATATAGATATATGTTTCTTTCACTGAAAAAATAGCAAAAGAATTTCCTGGCTAAAAGGTCTTGCCTCTCTGCTCAGGATGATACTATACATACAAATACACACACATACTAAGTACATACACACATACAGACACACACTACATTAAAAGCTTTGTTATGTGGCACCCATAGGGAATGGGGGTGCCGGATAACAAAATATGCCAGTTAACTGAGCAGCCTGAACAGGTGTCTTTGCCTGTTTAGGCCAGCGCCTCACCTGCCATGTCTGGGGCATCGCCGCCCCTCCCGCTACATCACTGCCCCTCCCACTGCTTGCCAACTCTTCCATTGCCATGGTGGGTACTTCTGGCTTCACTTTTCCTTTACAAGCCAGCATGCCAGTTAATAGAGCATTAGTTACATTAATATCATTCTTTTAACACATTGTCCTATATATAAAATTGAACGCAACTTCCACAACATATTTAAAAACAATGTGAATCTATTTTATTAAAATGTCTGTGTTTAAAAAATCAAGATTCAAAAGATGCTAGAAAAAACAAGTAATAATTAGGACATTGAAGAATTATCATCTACATTTAGATAGAGGTTATGTGATTGCTGGAAAAAAGAACAATTTGTCATTATCTATCATATATAATTAAAAAACAAAACCCTGCATTCCACAAAAGAGACAGGTAGTCTCCTATCTATAGTGACTACTACACAACATTCCCAAGGTTTTCAGTACAGTTTGGATTGAACCTTTAATGTACACTTTCACAAGGCAACTGATTTTTGCTTGTCATTAACCCATTTCTATTTTTAGGAGAAGATATATAATTAAATATGGAAAACTCTTAATTCATCTCTACATGTCCATATGGCACCGTTGTTACTCCACCATCATTTAGTACTTCATTTTGGAAGTACTAAATAATGGCACAGTAACACCCTATACTGTGCTGTGCCAATGGTGCACAGTTATTTTTAGCTGCTATGTTGCTGTAGAAATGCATAATAGTGAGGGAGTGCATTGCTGCAGCAATGTAGCTGCAGGATCATGGTTTGTGCCCGCTGACATTATGTTGCCATAGTGCTTTGCTACTGTGAACAATTTAATTCACTTCATTTTCCCAGTGGAAAAAAAAAAAAGGACAGCTAGAGCCACAAGCAAATCAGAGATTTGAACCTGTGTCCTTTGCATAGCAGGTTAGTATTTTAAGCAGCAACAACGTGTGAAAGAACTGGTTTGTGTCCCTTCCCCCAGTGAGAAACATCTCAACACAAACTTCATCAAAAGATAAATATCTCCATAAAATGTTTGAATTTTATGAAATTTTATTTAATTAAACATGTTCCAATCACCTCTACAAGAAGCTACCTTTAATAGGCAGCCTACTGTTTTAATACACTGCCCAAATCTGTCTCCAAATGAGTTGAGTACAGTACTGCTCTAGCTGTATTAGCAGACAATATATGTTGGCAGGCAAGTTTTGTAGCTCCCATGAGTGGTTCTGTAAGTCAGAATTCACTGATAATTACTTTAATAAAATCTTTTTAAACATAAAAGATCTGATTTCACAATACCCTACATTTTTCTACATTCAGCCTTGTGCTAGCAAATTTCTGCGCAGGCCCATTTATGCACTTACTGGATTGCTTTCATGGCTAAAGCTAAACAAGCACATAAGTTGCGGAAGGCTGGGGCTAATGGGACTTGTATCCCCCAAACACGGGGCAGCAGTGGCAGAGCAGAGGGCCGACTCCAGGTTTCTGCAGAAGGGGGTGGGAGGAGGGGTACACAGACACAGATACACAGCTGCAGCAGCCTGGTGGCACATGGAGCACTGCTCACCAAAGCAGGTAAGTCTGTTGTGGGGAAGGTGCACGGGGGGCAGATCAAGGCCCCTGCGGTGAGGGAGGGAGTGGGCAGAAGCAGGGGTAGGGGTAGGAGCTGGGGTGAATGGGGCCCTGGGGCTGGGATGGGTTGTGGGATGCTTGGAGCCCAAGCAGCTTGTCCAGGGATGTGGTGGGGGATCCCACCACTGTGTGCACTGTGGCAGCTGCCCTAGGGGGCACATGCCCCCTTGATCTGTGCATGGATGGAGCCGGGCTGCTGTTGCAGGCTGGGCTCTGCACCCCACTGCTGCTACCTCAGAAGCAGTGCAAAGCCACGTGCGTGCTGACTGCATAGTGTCCCCTGCCCGTGCAATGGCAGCAGGCACATTTTGTCACACTGATCTTGAGACAGTGGCAGTAAGGCACAGATCTCAGCCCACAGGGGCAGCCTGTCTCCACTCCATGCACAGATTCAGGGGCATGTGTGCTCCTGGGTCTCTTCCAGGGTGTGCGCAGTGGTGGGACCCCTGGATGAGCTCTCTAGGCTCCGTGTCTCCTACTATGTGCATCCGGGCCCCACTCACACCTGCCTCAGCCTCACTCCCTCCCTCAGTGTGGGCACCTCAATCTGCCCCCCTCTCCATGCCTTCGCCTCACAACAGACTTACCTGCTGGGGGGAGGAGGTTGTGCACACATACACACACACACACACACACACACACACACATACACACACACATGCTGAACTCCTCCAAAATAATATTTTCTCCCTCTGCCTATGAACATACATAAATGCTTTGTGGGATTAAGACCTAACATCTATGTATGAACTTGATGGGCTTTATGTATATTTGTTAAAATGCTACAAACAAGTGAAAGAAGTTATTTTTATACAATTTTTTAGTAAATGACTATACAATTGACTATCTTAATTTGCATAGATGCAGGTGACAGCATTTGAAAAGGTACTATGTGATTTCACCCAATATTAATAATAATTAATAAAGTTGGATTCCCTCAACTTTACAGAGCCTTGATCTCAAAATTCATCATTTCATTCAAGCTTCTACTGGCAGCAGGTCACACAATATAGGTCACGGCCAGCAGTGTTTCTGGGATGAACACGTGCCTTTGTTGAAAGTCTACATTTTCCCCCTTCACATAACTTCTTGCTTCCTGTATACTTGCCATCTGTTAACACAGTAATCCAGCAGCTAGAAGTGCTGAACTGAACTCTGAACTGAGCTTCTTTCAGAGCTAAGTTAACAGCACTTCTCATAAGTCAGTAACCCAGGAATTAACTGTCCCCCACACATACGGATCACCTTTGTGCCATTCTGACTCCCTGCTGGATAGAGCATGAGAAGTCACACAGCAGGTTTCAAGTGTCTATGGTTGATTAATTTAATGCCCTTGTAATCCTACCTGCTGTCATTTATTTATTTAAAAAAGTAAACATTATAAATCGGTGGAAATATTATATTCAGATGTGGAAGTTATTTATATTTAAAGGCAGGATCTTAACATTTCTTGGTGATAGTTGGAACTACATATATGAAACCTAAAGGTATATGAAACTACCTTTATTGTTGACTTCTTGAACACATCCATTAGGCAAGCAGGAAGAGACTGAAATCACTCTGAATGCAAAGAGCAAATATTCAACCTGATCCAGGGTTCAAAAGCTGATAAAAGAATAGAAGACTCATGCAGCTATCACTGCCTTCCTTCCTCACCATTGCTCATCTGTATGCATCTCTCCTCTTTTTGTCAGAAGATGTTCACTCTGTTTCCCCTGATCTTTTTATCTCTCCACTCAGAAGTCCCTACCTCTCATTACATTGCTTACCATGAGATGTCTCCGAATGACAACATTGTAAACCCTTAAGCATGTCTTCCAGCAATGATGTCTTTGCAGGGAAGACTGGCCTCTTCAAAGAAAAAGTTTGCTTCCAGATGTGTCTTTTATGATGGAATAGTAAAAGCAGACTTATTTCATTCAAGAAAAGTCTTCAGGGCAGATTGGTAAAATGGAAGAGGCCTTCCCATCCTAGACTTTCCATGAGCACATAGAGGTTGGAAACCTTACTAGTCTGTTTGTTGAATGTCAGCCCTTCAGCCCTAGAATTGTGACCATCCAGAATTCAATGGGGAAACCTTATTTGCCTGAAACCAAGTGTTATCTTTAAGTCCAGAGTAGGAAAGGGAGATAATTCACTTGACTGATCCAGAAGAAATTATAGTGAGAAGCAAGGGACAGTGACAGTCCCAGGTCCTGTACACAGCTTAAGCTAGTGGTTTGAATAGGGAGAAATGAACCATGCTAGGGAAGAATTTGAGATTGTTAAAGGATGTTGGATCAGGCATTGCTCCTCTTAAGATGTGGGGATAGGATTCTCATGTTGGTGCAAGCTTTATTTCACTTCCCTGAGACAATGGATAGGAATCCACTCCTTACAGGTTACCTGGAAGAGACCTTACCAAGAAACAGCAGATAATCATGCTGCTAACGTAAGGTTGATCTGCACAACAAAGTTAGTATGGATTCACCTTCCCTATCAAAGTTACATTCTACATACTGCTTATCAAAAAAAGATTTGTAAAACCATTTTTTTCCGTTCTGGAAAAAAAAACAAAAAACAGGTCCAGAACAAGTTGTTCTGCTTGAAAGCCTTCTGTGAGTCTGATAAAGCTTTGTACTCATGTGAAAGTGTAAATTGCTAAATCCTGTTATCGCCCACCTTTTCCTGTTGTTCACAGACCACTACCCTGCCCCCCCACCCTTTGTGATGTACTCTCTCCCAGCTAAATAGGGCTAAATAACCTGTTCCATACCAAGTAACCCCTTTGGCGAGCAATATTGCTGGCCTGTAATTTGTTCAAAAGTGGTGGATTGCTGAGGGCCTTTCAAGCAAGCTGCATGAAAACCTCCACAAATGAGCCTATGCCATTAGTAACTGGAGCCCTAAGAGAGCCATTGTAGTGACTGAATGTATATTATGGATCATTCTCTGTAATTTAATTCAGGAACTGGGAATCTTAGATGGAATATGAAGAACTGATGAACTGCTCTACCACCTCCATTTCACTTGCGCTTTCTCTGCTTCTGTGTCTCTGTCTCTGTCTCTGTCTCTGTCTCACACACACACACACACACACACTAAAGGAAACCAATGGGAGAGATGTCCTTGCAGCCCTGAATCCGTATACACGTTGGCATTTATGAGAACTTTTGCTCCCTGTAGGGGATGGAAAATGTGGATAGAGGAAATTAGAACAGCCTGACACTGATGCAATAGCCCACCCTGCAGCACAAGATATGATTGACGTGCCTCTTGTAAATGGAAAACTTAAGAAGGGGGAGGCATTTAAAATTACACATATAGTGATTGAAATGACATTTAAAATGCCCATTTAAACAAGAATGCATTTTTGAATTATTCACTTCAGGAATGTGTTTTGCATCTCCACGTCATTTACAGAAAATTCATTGTTTTTTTATAAAAAGTCTTGTCCTGTGTGTTGTTGTTGCAGAGGATTGGGGGAGAAGTGTGGTTCTGGAGGGGAGACTGATTAAAATAGAACTGATTTATCTAGAGAGGAAGTGACTGTATATGATATACTACACTTTACAGCAAATGCACATTAATATTAGGTCAAATGCTTGCAGAACACTTTTACATGTAAATATTACGAGCATGTCTGGGCTAACTGCACAACTATAGGAAAAGAAGAGCAAGTGGTATTCTGAATACCTTTATAATTAATCCTTCAGACGTCTTAATATTTTAAAAGTAACCTTGCTAAACTATGAAACGATTGCAGAAGTAAACAAAATATGTAAAAACAGATTAGATTAATTAGAGGAAAGATCTCAGACATTCAGTGGGAGAAAGTTAATCTCTCCTAGACTGACAACGTTTTTTGTTCACAGTAATTACAGTCAAAGCTAATAAAAACAATTGTGATTTGCACTGAAGATCAGCTAGCTAATTCGCAAGAACAGAAGAATTTCACATTCACATTTACATAGCACACAATCAATCAATAGCATATTTGCAGGGCATACACTGCAGTTTTCATAGCAGTTAAGCATTAAAGGGCACCTGTTGTGAGCTGTGTGCAAGGATTTACAAGAGATATCTATTGGAGTGTGGTACCTTCCTGTTTTTCTCTTTGGAAATGTGCATTATCATTGAGATCCTGACAGCAGTTGCACCAAAAAGCGAATCACACTGTAATGCATGCTTTGACAACTTTTTGCCAATGGTGGCAACAGCTTTCCATTCAGTTGCCATTAGGCTGTTAGACCCTTCTGCCACCTCATTTGTACCTGCCCCTCTGCATAATGTAGCATCTGTCAACAAATCTGTTGTGAAGCAGTGTAGTGAGCAACAATTTGGAATGATCAATTTGATGGCAATGGTAAGCAGAGGAGGAGCAAGAAAGCAGCCTTCTGCACAGAGCAGGGTGGCTGGGGCAGCAGCAGGGAATCAACCTGCCATTAGTAAAACATAGAATGAGGAACATGGGACATGTTAGATGCTTGGGTCAGGAAGGGATCGGCATAACGTGAGCAAAGATGACAGAATCAGACTTTCATGGGCAGGACCCAATCCTTTTGTGGGCTGGATCCATCTCACAGACTCTGGTTGCCAACTTCTAACAAGACAGTGTATTGAGATACCGTTTTTTCCCTAAGGATTTGTTTTATTATTATTTTTTAAAAATGTGTTTTCATACTATTGAAGCTAATAGTAACTGCTAGAAAAAAGAGCTGTCTCAGCAAAATTCTCTCCCACAGTGAGCACAGCCTGGAAGAACGTAAGAAGATACTGTGTCAGCAGGGAACTGGGGTTCTCCAACATGATCATTTAAGAACAAAGAGAGAATGAGTTAGATGGTGATAATCCCCAATAATTTTGTAATTTCTCTGTATTCATGTCTACCAGTATTAGCCTGACATACGATTTAGTTTTTTTCTCCCTTAGTACATGAGGTGAGATTTTGTGGTAAAATTTCACTGGGGACGTGGGAGGAAATTGTTAAATTAAATTTCTCAGAGCTCTCAAATATAACCTGTGCATCTTGAGGCGGTGCAATCCAATATTCTGCCCTCTTCTGTTTACTCCTTCAACAATCAGCTCAGTGGAAGAAACCTGCAATTCACCTCTGCTATCTTCTTTTTGCTTTTCTTTCCTTATTGATGTAGCTGGCATATTCAGCTGCACAGCTGCCTCAACGCTTCTGTTCTTCTCTCCTCCCTTGCTGACTGACACTCAAACAGCATATTAAAGCTGAAGAGAGGCACTAAGATACAATAGGCCTGACAACTTCAGGAAGAAAAGCCAAAGAGCATGATTGGAGAGGTTTCTGCCATCTACTTTAAGCTAGTATTTTGGAGGCAAAGGAAAAGGGACAGACAGAAACTGTCAGCTGATACATAAAGGGGTTTGGGATTAGTAACTCATTTGCTTGCAGTTTTCATTTTGAATTCTTTGCATGTCAGGGTTTGAAAAGTATATTACAAACCACTCCAGTACTTCACTCTTGTTATCCTCTCTGCAATGATTCAAAGTATCAGATCTTTATACCAAGAACAAAGACATCTAGTAAAACAACATATGTAAGAGATGCAGAGAATGACTTCCAGCAGAGACAAGGTTAGGGAAGCTCTTATTTGTTGGCTGAAAGGAAACTTGATTCTGGCTTATGTAGTAATACTCAAGTTTGCACAGGGGAAATGGGTTGAATTGCCAGATAGGGAAACTTGGCATCTGTCTCAGGAAAGTGATCCCATTACACCCAGAATGGCACATCCTATTTGCCCTGAAGAATCACAGCACTGTCTGATTCTTTCAATGTGCAACCTTATGCTCCTCTAGCCTTATGTATCCCCAGAGGCAGATACTGGGAATCATAGACTAATAGAAAATTAGGGTTGGCAGGGACCTCAGGAAGTCATTTAGTCCAACTCCCTGCTCAAACCAGGACCATCCCAAAATAGCTTTTTCTAGTCAAGTTTTGAAAACCTCCAAAGATGGAGCTTCCACCATCTCTCTGGGTAACCTATTCCAGTGTTTTACTACCCTTATATTGAGAAAATTCTTCCTAATATCTATCCTGAACTTCCCTTGCTGCAACTTGAGACCATTGCTCCTTCTTCAGTCATCTGCCACCACTAAGAGTCTAGCTCCATCCTAGAAACACTTTCTGAAATAAACACCTTGTTTCTGACAATGCAACAACCAGGCTTCAATCTTACATGGAGCACATGGAAAACCCTTAATAGGATACACACTGAACATGGCTGGTGTGGCCACCTGATGTGCAAGAGGTACCTAAAAATCTTGCCTCACTGCGACTGTGGAAACCCTGACTAAACCATGGAGCACATAATAACATCTGGCCCCAGATACAAGTTGGAGGATGACATCCTAGAATAACACTCTCTTTCCAGCAGGGCATTGGTTTGGCTGGGGAATTTGGGATTTAAAATGTGACAATAATTCTTGCTTCTAAAACCATATGAAAGAAAGAAGCTCCATCTTTGTCTGAACCCCACTTCAGGTAGTTGAGGGCTGCTATTAAGTCCCCTCTCAGTATCCTTGTCTCTGGACTAAATAAGTCAAGTTCCCTCAGTTTTTCCACATAAGTCATGCCCCCATCTATTTTTGTTGCCCTCTGCTGGACTTTCTCCAATAGCTCTCCATTTTTTCAAAGGTGAGCTTTAGTACAGCCTTTGCCAATCCAGTGCCACCATCTTAGGATCCAACTTGATCCAGACAAGTTGGAAAGTAAACAACCTGTTAGGATCCAGTTACCAAGATCTAATAACAGCAGCAGTGCCTTTAGTTTAATTGAAAAAGAATGTCTCATCTTTTGCCCATTAACCGGTACAGTCATTTGCCCAGGAATTATGACCCAGGTGTTGCACTTCCCAGGTAAGTGCCTTAATTCCTTGGTTATTAGAGAAAACAGGACATACTTCTTCACTCTCAGGCCACTGCCTTGAACCTGGTGCCTTGGTTTGACATCACAGCACTCATCTCAGCCTACCAGCCAGGCCTGTCAAAGCTGGTGAGAAGCCTCTAATAGAATCCAGTCCTCCATGTGCTCCCTAGAGCGGCAAGCTGGGGTTAGCTAACCCTCCCATTTCTGTGTATGAACCCATGAACCAGAGCAGGAAGTGTATGGGCAACAAGCTGTATCTGATCTCATGCTGCTTTGTTGTTCCCTCTGGCTTGTGCTCTGACTTTGCTTTCTGCTTGATCCACTGGCTTCCTGACCCAGTTTTTTCCTAGATGCACCCCCACCCCTGTCCACCCTTTGGATTGACCTCCTGGTTCCTGACCTCGATTGTCCCTGGATTGTGCTTGTTCCTCCTGACCTGGTTGGTCCTTAGACCCACCGATGGTCCCAGACCTGCCTCCTCCCACCCCATCCAACCTGATGTAACATTTAGCTGCTTCTGAAATCAATGCTGAATTCTTTCAGTGCGACACCTCCTTTGACTGTGCGGAATCCCAATGAAGTGTCTTCCCTTCTCAGCAAATTAGATCAAACTGATACCAAAATGACAGAAGAATGCAACACTATTGCTAATTCTTCCCAGTTAGAAAATGGGAGAGATATCTGAGTCTCCCAAGGTGGACTAGAATTGCCCTTTGAGTGTGTATGAGACAGTATACACACTGCTAGTTGCCATAATGGGAAAGCTGTGTACATAATATGTATATGGTGGTAAATGGTCGGTTTGTAGGGATATACTAGACTTGACAGAATGAAAGACATAGGGACATTACTAGTCCCCTGGAGGAGATACACAACTTTAGAGTAAGTTAAAACTTCCAGCTAAGTCCTATTTCAGTTTTACACACTGAAGTCACTTTTTTCATAGCTGTGTTACTGCAATATTTGGTACTTAAACACATTTTCATTTCCAGGTAGTTATGCTTACGCTTTTGAGCTTGTTCAGTGGGCTGGACTCTGGCATTGTAGGTATGTGGAGGAAATAGAATCACCCAGGCATGCATTCATCCTCAAACTTTCATCACAGAAAAAAAAACAACCACAGCTAGTGAAGTCAAAGCATTCATATGGTAGCTGGAAATGTGGTAAAGAAAGGGGAGGAGGGGTCCTGAAGGCTAGGTCTCTTGATCCATGAAAACATGCCTTAGTCATTAGGCACTTGACTAAACACAAAAGGCCAGCCTCCTTCACTTTACTTTTAGCATGTAAAGTGGACAGGGTAAGTCTGCTCCACCACGGGTACAAATGGACTTCAAACAGTATAAGTGATGAAAATTGCTGGCTATACAAGTGCCACTAAGGCACCTGTTGGTGAAATAGGATTTTGCCCTGAGTCCATAGATGTCCAATAGATGTAATAGGATCTGGGCCACAGTACAAAATCAATTAGGTATGAAAGCAGTTCAAATTATACACTTTTTTATATATATTTCCTTTCCTATTTATCTTTCAAGGAATAGTTTTTTCTCTTTGTTGCCCACTAGCTTAAGTAATAAATTCAACTAAAACTCTTCAGGTTATATTATTGGAAACTATTGAAGAACTAAAACCTCAACAGTAAAATAAAAAAACCTAGTTTGGGTTTTTTGCTTGCCCTTCAAGTATTTGGACAAATCCTGTGAAATCTCATGACTTTGTCCATTCCATCTCAATTCCTATCTAGATTGTATTAATATATTTAGCCAGGTCAGTAGGACTTGCACTACACTCCTTTTAGTCACTGACTGTTTCACTGATTTTCTGCTTGTCTGCTTTCCTCCTTGGTGGCTGGTTTCTGAATGCATTTTTGAGGCTCTGTGTTCTTCTCTTGGATTGTCAGCTCCATTATTTTTTTCTGAATTCTTGCCCTTGTGCACTTAGTTCTCTTTCCTGAATTAGAACCTTGGAGGGTTTTTTTAATTATTATTTCCAATAGGAGAGATAAGTACTCTTATTCCTGGCAGTAGCCTATGATTCTTTGCCCGATTAACTTTTCCTTTGTTCCTTTAATAGTTAATACTCTTTCTTAGTGGGTGTTATAAGAAATTAAACCTTGAAAGCATCCCTAGTTGAAATCTTCAGTTAATGATCAGACCCAAAGTCTAATGCAAAGCCCATTAAAATTAAGGGGAAGGGATTGTTTCTATCAACTACACTGGGTTTGGGATCAGATGCAGCAGTAAAACTGTATCTGAGACTGTCTTAAAGTGAATGATCCTACTACAGAGGTTCTTGGCTAGACCTTCAGTACCACTTCAGTTTAGGTGGTACAGGGTACACCTATCCAAGATGCTACAGCACAGTAGCACTGCCAGGCACTAAGCATGTAGTGCCAATAACATTGTGTTGCCTCTAAAAGACACCCTGTTAAAGTATGCAGGTAAGACATGATCCAAAACCAACTGAAGTCAAGTGGGATTCTACAATAGCCCTGGGTCATACCATTAATTTCTAAAGTGAAAATCAGGAAGAGGTACATTTGACCATGACTGTAACTGCTGAATCCTAGAGGCTGCATTGGCTTATCTTTTTTGTGTTAACATTCTCCGGTTCAGTATCAGGTGTTGATAAATAAGGTTCTTTTAGTGGATATGTAGGTGTTTGTTTATTATCTTTTCCCTTGTGCATGTGTGTGCAATAAAGCAATAGAAAAAGGTGCCTTTTTAAAGTGGTAATAGAAAAATATTGCAATCCTGGCAAAGTGAAATGGAGACTACAATACATTTTATACATATATACATATAAGAAATGTCTATTGAACCAACGTCAAGAATACTTGCAATGCAAAAATATTGAAAAAGTTATTCTATTAAGGAGCACACCTTTGGCATGCATTTTTAAAATCAAATCCTGTTTGGAGTCTTTTCTTTAGGTACTGTCACTGATTGATTTCAAATAACGTGACAGTCTAAAAATACCACTTTTCTTTTTATTTCCTATCCGCTTGTTCCTTGCTGCTTGCATTTATACACTGTAGCTCTGCCAAATCTTTTCATATGTTTCAGACTCTCAAAAGAGGCTCTTAATTTTAAGCTAATCTTGCCTACGTGTCTCCCAGGTGTTGTAGCCTCATTTATCTTCCTTCTCACTGGAGCAATGCAACCAAGAACTGTCACACCCACCAATAAATCCAGCCATAATTGTGTTAAAACCTGGAACTAAACTTTCACTTGACAAAAACTTCTTTTCTTTTCCCTTCTTTCCTCCAACTTCTTTCCCCTTGGAATAACTGCTGTCAAGAAGTGTCCAGAAAATGTGGTGAAGATGAGCAACATGTCATTTCTCCCTCAAAAACCTTAGACCTCTCAAAAGGTTTGAGATGAAGTTTTAAACCTACTTGTGCCTGTGATTAGAAATTAGAGATTAATAAGGATTGACATCAAAGTTTCATAAAGAATTTGTAATTATAGCTGTACAAATGAACAGGGGAAAAATACAAAAGGACCAATTGATGATGATGCCAGTCAGACACTGCCCCCCTCTCCCTCCCTCCCTTTTTTTTAAATTACATGAAATGTTTCCAATTTCATTTTCTGGAGCTAATCAAAAAAGTGTTCTGCTGAAAATAAATCGAAAATGGCAAATATGGAGTCTTTCTAATCCACTATTTGCATTATGACACCCACACTCTCCATTCTGATCATGTTTTTATCGTTTTGGAGCTGTTATTAAATGAGAAAAGGGTGAAATGCATGAATAATACCTATTAATCATTCACTTGCTTAAATGAATAGAGGTAGGAGAGACCTCAGCCTGCCCCTGACACTACACAGCTTAACAGCTTACAGTAGACAGATATACACAACACACATACACAAAGATTCATTTTTTATTAGCATGAAGATATTTGTCTTAGCTTACTGTCTTGCATGGGACTTTCCTGTTGGTCTCAATTTTTTCTTCTCCAAATATTTATTTTACAAGTACCAGTGCAAATGATCCTGTCCCCAACCATCCATTAACAGAACATGACATAGATGACTTGCAATGATAAACAGCAATTAAACAACCACTCTTTGCTTTTATAGATATAAAAGTGGATTTTAAAAATTGGTACACATTGACATGCCCATTTCACACAGGTAGAATAACTAAGGCTTAAATCTATAAATGTGATTTGACCAATTTATAGAGTAAACTGGTCATAGAACAGGTGAATGTGATAAATCTCTTAACTGCCTTGAAAATTTCAACTCCTACTCCTACTCTACTACCCTTTTGAGTGAATTATTTTCCTTCCTGATATATTTGCTTCACTTGTAAAAAAATTTTGATTTAATAATTTGATTAAACAAAGACTCAAGTTTTGGAAAACAAAAATCATTAATGATATTTTATACCTGCTGGATCCAAAAGGCTCAGAAAGGAAGTTATGAAGGAAACTTTCTGATCAGACTTTGTGGGCAAGTCCAGATGAGTGTGGATGTGCAGCATGTAGCACTGAGGACCAATCTGTGGTGCCACACACTACTCATGCTGCACATGTAGGTGTTCCCCGCACTAATAATTTGCAGCACAAGAGGGGTTGACTCCAAAGCCACACTGTCAGCCAGGCTCCCTGCTGCAGGATCACCACAGCTCTGGCTCTGGGAGGGCACCAGGATGCCAGGTAAGGCTGCTGTGTCCAGCCTCCCCTACGCTACCTGGGGCAAAATGCTGCATGCCAGAATGCATGGGACATGGGCATTGTCCAGGGACAAGTAGCAGAAGCACACATTGTGCTACTGCTCTTGGTCCCCAGAAGAATACATGTTCTCACTTGTGGGGACACACCGTTTGGACATTCACATGCATTTGTCATAGATTCATAGATTGTAAGGCCAGAAGGGACCCTGGAAGAGCATTGGATACAGCCCCTGCACCAAGCAGGAAAGACAACTGGGATCAGATAACCTCAGCAAGGTGCTGTCTAGTCTCCTCTTGAAGATTTCCAGGATAGGCAATTGCACCATCTCTGGAGTGAGCTTATTCCACGGTCTGGACACCTTAACTGTGAAGACATTTTTTCTAGTGTTGAGCTTGAATCGATCTTCCAGGAGTTTGTGTGGCCATTACTCCTAAAATTCCCCTGGGTGCCCTGGTGAACAGTTGCTTGTCAAGCCCTTGATGTATTCCCCTAGTGTAGTGTATTTTTGCTGAGTATCTTCAAGAAAAAATATTTAATTACAAAACAAAACAAATCTTATATTTTTATAATCTCATACTTTTTAAATCAAACTCATGATTGCTTACACTTGACTCATATTTGGAACACTTAAAAATGAAATACTGCAAAAGACTGAGAAAACAAATGTCATTTACTACTTTAAAAAAAGGGTTAGCCTGGCATGCATGGCAGATCCAACTGTTTCAGGCAGATTCTTTGGGCAGAATTCTATTACCCTTCATGCCCTAAATAGCAGTTTTCCAGCTGAATAAATGGCATTTCTGGCAATTAGATGCAGATTATAATTAAAAATGTAGAATTAAAATTACCTAGGAAATGCAGTAGGCATACAGGTATGTGGCTAACTGAATGTAAGTCCTTGGAGGGAAGGGGATAGTGAGGAAGATGACAACAAGAAGGACTACACCCCTCCCATATTTTAACCCCAATAGCTGTGGTCTTAGGGTACTCACCCAGGAAGCAGACCTGGGTTATAGCCCCCCTCACTCAGAGAAGGCTTGAACCTGAATGTCTCTGACTTTCCAGCCT
Source organism: Caiman crocodilus (assembly GCA_030014935.1). Taxonomy (NCBI): domain Eukaryota; kingdom Metazoa; phylum Chordata; order Crocodylia; family Alligatoridae; genus Caiman; species Caiman crocodilus. The sequence continues at coordinate 216,183,208 of JAGPOW010000261.1, read as the reverse complement.
AGTATGCTACAGGTTGACTATCTTCCCATGCCTTTTCCAGTTCTCCTACTGAAGCTGAGTCATTTCACTTTTCATTTAATAACCAGTGGATCAAATGGATGCAAAGCGATTCAGAGTCATAACAATCAGTTTCTATGCCCTGGGTGGCCACAGTAGCTGCCATTCTTGGGTACCTGGGGCTAAGTGGGTGCCTGGGACTCATGTCTTGGTTGCTCACCCTAGATACATTTCTGATGTAATACAGTGCTACCTTCTCTCCCACTGGAGCAAGCCTCCAGCCTAGAAATTAGGCCCTACTTCTTATTACACTGCAACTGTAACAGAAATAAAAACTTCAAAAGTGACAAAAATGCCATTTATGTGGTTAGCAAAACTCCATGTCGATTCACAAAGTGAAACAGAGGCTCTCACCCCTTCAATTTGCAGTAGTATTAGTTTCAACTATTTTAAAATAATGGACAAGTCCCTCAGAAGCATGAAATTGGTTTAAAATCAGGAGCTCTTTAGAATAATCAACCCCAAGTACTGTTTATGTATTTCTCTTTGAATACTAGAACCTGTAAAGTTCTTTCTCACAAACAAATGTTTGTTTTTTTCAGTGAAAGCTGAGATTCTTAGGGACTAAAAAAGATTCAAGCATTCACGATTTAGAAAAAAATGACAGATCTTACCAGACTTGTGAAAAAAATAGAAGATTGGCAACAATGGTAATGAAATATTTAAATAGTAATGGAATTATTGTTAAATACTACTTCTCTATGCCTTCAGGAAATTAATACAATGGATAGATTGCTGATGTAGAAAGCCTCCAGAGTCACTCAGTCTTATAAATTTAACCACTGACATCAGTCCATAACTTTATGGATTTTCTCAAATATTATTTCTTATCAATGAAAAAAGTTTCTATATTTTAGATGTACTGCATGAAATACATACTATTAAAACCTATCCCACCTCTTTTAATACTTTAAAATGCTGCTATTTTCAAATTTTAAGTTTGTGTCTCATTTCTATGCCTGCTTGTAAAGGGAATTATAATTGCAAAACCAATATTTTTATTATTGTTATGTTTAAGTAATGACAAAAAGTTACTACTGGTCACCCAACCATTTATATTGCTTACTGTAGGCCACCAAAATTAATAATTTAATGTCTTATGGTTAATAAAATATTGTTGATTTAAAGAGGTAAATTACTGCCAACAGGGAAGTAATTTATCTTCTAAACTTACTTCATAGAATAGTTTTAAGTATTAGGCAAAAAAAAAGGTCATTCAGCCTATCAAGACTTCCACTTTTAATTTATTTCCAACCCCCAGGACAGTACTGAATTATATTTTCAACAACCCCTACCTGCCTTTGCCAAAACAACAAAACATTATTATTTCAATAGTGCCACAGGGTGTTAGCTTTTTTTTCTGATTTCTTAAAATCAGTTTCATTTTACAGCTATAGTAACAATCTTAAAGGCAATAGGTAATCATGTTGTTTCTTAAGGAAAACTATCCAAACAATCTGATAGTTTCCTCTCCCTATCCACAGTTGCTACATCATATTTTTCTTCTTTTCTCTTAATGCTCTTTTCTTCATCACTGAATCCTTCAACTTCTCCATCTCATTTGACATTGCCCCCCCCATCTACAGCCTTTGAGCACATTTGTCTGAGCTCCAGGCTTAGAATCATGCTGATTGCTATACTTCCCAATTTACTCCCCCCAGTGTCTTTCTCTTTTCACAGATTTCTTTTTGGTGTTTAACAATGTTAAGTTCTCAGCTGTTCCCTTAGTTCTCTTGACTTTTGGCCATAACTTCCCTTGGTTAGGGGCATCCCCAGAACATGTTATTCAACTATATATTATCATTAAAGTACAGTCAGAAGTGTGTCAAATGATTAGTGTAAGTTGTTACGGTACAAACAGGAGGAGCAGCACAGAAGAATCTTTCTTTTTAGAGAAGAAAGGAAGATAACCTACTCTCTTAAAAAGACTGGTCCTCTATATCAAAGAGAGAAAGATACTGATCAGCCTACAACCTCCTTACAGATCAAACCTGCTTTCATTCAACACTCGGTAGCCTGAATGGGAACATTCAGACACAATCTTTGTTAATACCTGGAAGGACAACAGATTAACTAGCCACCAACTTCTTCCTTGGAGTTCTTCCAAAGCTGAGAATAGGTAAACATGATAGACATCTATTTCATTAGTTCATATCTGGAGTTTGATAGCAAATAACCTTAAAACACAATAGTCAGAATTTAGACTAGCATCCAGTTGGTCTTCAGTAGGTCTGAATTTTACTTGAAGAAAATAATTGATTTTCAATTTTGTAACTCCCTTGCATTTGGAAGTAGGGCAGCCCTTTCTCAGGCACTTCGCAAGCGCAAATACAGGAGACACAGGTTCCCTTCTAACTGAGCAGTTATCTTCTTCAGGTAAACCATCTGGGACTTTCCTTTGGGACTCTCTCTCTCTAATACGTTTCCACAGGGATGGGTTGAAGCAGTGAAACTATGTCATTATCATCCCATTCTGCATGGAGCCTCTGAGGGAAGATAAGTAAACTGCAATTCCTTTTAGTACCCTAGGCTTCAAGAACCCATTGTGCCTGTCAAGGCAAAATGCCTCTTGATACTGCTGCTAAGGTACTGTTTCTATGCAATACAGTCATAGCACCCACAAAAATATGGTGTACAGATTAATGTTACAAAGCAGCCCATAAAAACAGGGAAAGAAATAATATAATGATACAGCCCCGGTACATTTTCAGGTAAATGTGCTATGGGATCTAATGCATGATACACAGTCATTCCTCCTGCCATGTCACATGCACATGGCAGAAGATGTGACTCTGGGATCACAAATCAGATCCCATCTTGCCTTATTGCTTATGCAGTGGTAGCCTGATCCCACAGCTGAAAGATCACATAAGCTAGTCTCCCAGCTGCAAGGTTGCATGGGGCATTCCCAGAGCTGGGAGTCCTGTCAATTGATGGGGCTCCCATTTTCAGGGACATGTGGTCCTGTGGCTGGGAGTCAGTATCAGCTGGGAGCTTCCAGGATCAGGAATGCAAATGGGCCCCTCTAGCCGGGAGCTCAGATCGGTTGATGGGGCTCCCAGTCACAGGGGCTGAGGCTACACATGCAAATGAAAGCTAGATAAAAAGCTATTGTTAGAGACCACTGAAATTCATACCAGAAGTGTGCTATGTGGCAGCTCCTTTACATTTGCAGTTTTCCTCACATGTCCCCCTGCTGATGACTGGCAGAGGGACCCTGTTGCCCACACCACTCAGTGCTCATTCCTGATGGCCAGGAGGTGAAAACCACAGTTTTAAAAATGCCTTCATTTTTGCCTCCCATCTGGTCAGCAGCAAGCAGCAAGGCTTCTGGGGCCCTTTTTTACAATCAGCAGCAGGAGGCAAAAAAATGCAGCATATTTAAAACGTCAGGGCACACAAGGGAAATTGCAAGATTAAAGAAGCTGCTGTGCAGCTTTCACAGTGGTTCATAGTTACTGCACATTTTATGATAATAATTTTATAGCTGGTTAGACCTTTTTAAGTCACTATAGTTCATTTGCACATGTAGATAGTCAAAATTAATTGCACAATTAACCAAGTAATTGTGTAATACATGTAATGTGTGGAGGGATCCATGCAATCCAGCTCAAGAACCCACAAAAACATGGTGTATAGATAAGGGTTTACCCACACTATAGAGGCAAGCAGCCAATTTTGTGGGCAGATTGTGGTCTTATAGCCATTTTTTGGGCTTACTATGGCGCCCCCCACCATTCCTCTGATTGGATGAAGGGCCCTGATGATCCCACCCCACTGATTAGTTAAAAAGGCTGTCTGTCATACAGCCTCACTCCTCACCACTGACTGGCTAAGAGGACTGTCCATCATGTGGCCCTGCCCCATGCTGCTGATTGCTGGAGAGGAGTTGGGCTGTACAACAACAGCCCTCACAACCAATCAGCAGAAAGGGGTGGGGACAACAGTTATCTTGCCTATTTCCCTTCATACCAGGAGCCCCCTTCCTCCCTTGCCCTCAGTGGGGTGCGTGGCCAGCTGCAGCAGCCATAAGGACTGCTGGCTCCCACTAGGGAGCCAGCATTTCATTTTTAGTTAGTTTATTTTTTTCTCTTGAGAATTTCACAGGCATTATCTGATTTCACATTTTCTGCAAAATCCATGAGACTGTGATTTAAGTAGACCCCTATGTATAGGGTAATGCCACACACTGGTCCACAAAATAGGAAAAGAAATAATATCATTATACCTGCCAGAATCTGCAAGTCAGAGGCAAGACACATGGAGGAACACACTGTTTTAGTCTATAAAATGGAAAATTCAGATGATATTGACAAAATATTTAGCAGTGGATAAGGTAGGAAGCATACAGTCTGTATGTTTTAGCAATCTATCTGTATTGTACATAGCAGGATTAGGGCTTTGCATTTTATGAATACATACGAAAGTAACAATATCATTGTTTCAAAAAAAGGACAAAGGTCTTAGAGAAGAAAACATTCTGTCTGCTACTAGATATTAAGTAAATAATATCAATATTAAAAGCACATTCTAAAGCTTAGCTATGGGTAAGAATCCAGAAGGAAATTTAAAAAGACCCATGCAGCAAGCTGTAGTTCATTCTTCCTTCCCTGGTTACACATAGATTTGCATTATTAATAGCCATCATTAGTCCTGAGATAACACCAGTTATTGTGTGTGGGCCCTGAGATGGGGTCCAAAATGGGCTAATTACTGTGCGTGCGCACATACACACACACAGACATACACAATAAAAAATAAAGCCTTACCCCAAAGAGTTTAAGCTCTCTTAGGATAATATACTCAATGTATTGAACACAACTACTAGCAGTTCATTGAAACAAGCTCTCCCTTGTTGGCCAGTGATCCTGAGAGCAAGAGACTGTTACCTAGCAACTACTGCAAGCTATTCAACCCTTTTGTCAGTGTCACTAGCTAGTGAGGTGGATGGTCAAATCCCCATTACAGTAACTATTTAGTTCGGGTCAAATCTATATTGTGAGTAGCAGCAGTGCAAGGTGCTGGGTAAAGTGTATGCTACATAGTGGAGTTGCCTTGAGAATCATTAGGCAGTTGCCACACAAGAATTCTGGTACATCACAGAAGTCTCCAATAGTAGCTTATGGACACTAGTACAGAGAACTAATATGGGACATGTCAGAACAGGGATTATGGAATTTTCAGTGATGTTTATTGGCATTGCATGACGATGACCATATCCTGCACTGTTCTGAGACTGACTCTCTAGGTCATTTGTATTTCTCTTGCATAGAATGAGATTATTGGAGCATCTGAATGTCAATCTCCATCTGATTGATCTGCATCAGGGTGTTCAATCCCTGACCCACAGACCAGATCCAGCCCCCACCATCTTGGCATTCAGCCTGCAGACTTCTATATAGGTTTATGGGAACCCCCACAGACTGTAATCCTTTTGCTAGATCCCATATGCAGGGCAGCACAGGGCCTGATCTGGAGTCCTATCCCCACACATGAGGCTGGGTGGAGGTGGCATAGGATTCTGGGGTCCCGAACATGGCACATGGGGACAGGTGGAGGCTGTACATAGTCTGAGGCCCTGGTACTGACACACAAGGCTAGGAAGGGGAGTCATGTGGTCTAGGGCCCTAATACCAGTACAAGGGATGCAAGCAGAGATGACACAGGGCTCTGGGGCCTATAACCTTGGCTCAACAGGGAACTCTTCAATGAACTAAAATACAAAAAGGAAGCTTACAAGAAGTGCAAACTTGGACAAATGACTAGGGAGGAGTATAAGAATCATGGCAGGAAAGAAATCAGGAAGGCCAAAGTGCAATTGGAGTTGCAGGTAGCAAGGGTATGAAGTATAACATGAAGGGTTTCCACAATTTTGTCAGCAATAAGAGGAAAATCAGGGAAAGTATGTGTCCCTTGCTGAATGGGAGAGGCAACCTAATGGCAAATGATGTGAAAAAGGCTGAATAATCAAAAAGCCCTTTTCACTTCCATCTTCACAGGCAAGGTAAACTGCCAGACTACTTGCACCTTGGCAGCACAGTTTGGGGAGGAGGTGACCAGCCAACAGTAGCAAAAGAACAGTTTAGGGACTATTTAGAAAAGGTGGATGTGTACATCCATGCAGCCAGATGCGATGAAGAAGTTGTCCACTGTGATTGTAGAGCTGCTGGCCATGATTTTTGAAAACTCATGGCAAATGGGAGAGGTTCCAGACAATTGGAAAAGGGCTCAAGTTTAAAAAAGGAAAATAGGAGGATCTGGGGAACTACAGATCAGTCAGCCTTACCTCAGTTCCTGGAAAAATCATGGAGCAGGTCCTCCAGGAATCCATTTCTAAACACTTGGAGGAGAAGAAAATGATTAGGAACAGTCAGCATGGATTCACCAAGGGCAAGTCATGCCTAACCTATCCAGTTGTCTTCTGTGACGAGAAGATTGGCTCTGTGAATGCAGGGATATCAGTGGACTTGATATACCTTGAATTTAGCAAGGGTTTTGAAGAAATAATATGACACACAACATTCTTGCAAGCAAGCTAAGGAAGTTCAAGTTGGATGAATGGATGAATGGACTGTAAGCTGGATAGAAAACTGTCTTGCTTTCAGCAGGATGTTGAACTAGATGATCTCCTGATGTTTCTTCTAACCCTAATTTTCTATGATTATATGATATGAATATTTTTAGTACTAGATTTTACTCTAGAGATTAGAGAGGACGTTTCTAGGAATTAGTTCCTGAAAAATGGTGCTTTTTCAAATGGTGCTTTTGTGAAATCTGTTTCATTATTATACATTGATATTGATTTAATATTATTCATTCATTGTCATTTCCTTTCATATTTTGTGGAATGTAGGTTTTTGTGCTTTTCTGCAGTTGACTAAAGACACTTTAAACTGGCTGCAGAGGAGGTAATAGAGACATTAAAGTATGTGCTGTGGGTCCCAAAGCATGTGTTAAAGCCCAGGTCTAGACTCCTGTCAAAAGTCACATCCCCAGCAATCCACATATAAATGACATGTAGTCATCTGGTTTGGGGAGTTAAAGGCAGTCAGATGTGACAGTGGCCATATCACACTCTTGTGTGTTACTGGCAGCTGCAGCTGGTATACCTTAACCATGATAGCTGCTTGAGATAATGTGATAGAAGACATTTTCAGGATTAACCCACGAATTATACAAAAGTGTTTCTGCAAGTTAAGTTTACTCAGTCTTATGACAAACATGTTCCAGTGCAACACAGCTTGCTACCATGCCCCCGCTAGGAAAATGAGTCTTGTTACCACCCTTTACAATTTTCTTTTCTCAGCATTTGACATTTGTTGTTTCTTTCTGGTTAAAACTGTAGATTGGACAGGAATTGACATTGGTTCCAAAACCTTATTTTTCCCTGCAGGAAATCTTGTGCAAGGGTCTAGTCTTCAAACTGGGTAAATGCACTGTGATTTAGGTAATGCACAGTGCAGTTTTTCTAGCAAGAAATACTTTGGGTGTCCATTGCCTTGAGAAACAAGCAGAGAAGCAATGACTGAGAATCAGAGGACACTGCTGTGAAGAAGAATATGCTTTATGCCCGCCTCTTTACTTGTTCAAGGCTCCAAGTGCACTGAACCTTTGGCAAATAATGGACATCACTCACAACAGGGGTTTATAAGATTTTATTGTAACCTCTATGTTACATCTGTAAAAATGTTAAAGACAGCAGTTAACCATTTGCTTTGCCTTTAGTCCCTCAAAACAACAACTAAGAAAAGTTTTTAAAAGTCTTGGCCCCTTTTTTTTAGGAGTGTGGAGTAGAAATGAAAAAAAAAATGAACCACTGATTTAAAAATAAAAGCTTATTTGCAAATTATCAAAATCACTTTCTTCCACACATGTAGGCCCCAATCCTTTAATTGTCTCTACATGTCGTTGTAGTACTTAGTTGATGCTACATCATGTTGTTGAGTTCAGTGTAGGCTCCACAGAAACAGAACTGATCTGAAGTTAATTAATCTCAGCACCAGTTACAAGATAAATTTCTGGAATAGTTCTGGCACTTTATGCTGAAATGATAAGGAGCCCTATTTTCAGAATTAAGTCCCTTCACTGTATACAAATCATTTGCCCACAAATATATAAGTAAATATTTACCTGTTTACCCCCCTACCCACTTTAAATAACAAATGACCATTTCATAGCTAATGCCTTTCACTTGGTTTTGATGCGTCCTTAAATAAGATTTGGAATTTTAATTCTACTGCAGTCTGCTTTTTCAAAGAAAGATAATTATTTTCATTATCAGGTGATAGCAGGTTTAGTTGCCACCAGTCACCTCTGACTCCCTCTGATTTTTATGCGTTTTAATAATATTTGTATTCTTTTACTATGAAAAATTCATGTGTGCCTTGTAAATGTAATGGAGGTTATCCATGTTACTCTGAAGTCAGGCAGAAGATGGAACAGGTTGGTAGCTTAGGCCACTTGCAGACATTTCCAGGATTCAATCTACAATCATACCACATACTTTCAGCAGCATAATTATAGATTGGGTCCCAGTTGTACCTGTGTTTGCCTATGCTGGGAGCCTGATCTAAGTAAGTTGGTGCAGAGAGAGAATAGTCAGGATTGGGGAAGCTAGTGAATTCATGGGGGATGAGAGAGAGGGAGGGTTGGCAGGATTGTGCAGGTGCTAATAAATCCACAGGGAAGGTTAGTTGGTCTGGGGCCAGTTTGGCAGGTTTGAGGGGAGTGAGAAGGTCTATGCGGGGTGAAGTCAAGTGTGCTAGGGGACTAGGATGCCCGTGGTGGGGTTGTCCATCCAGGGTTATGCTGGTGCATGTTTAGGTTAGGTTAGATAAGAATTAGCTCAATCTACATGAATTAAATTTAGATTGGACCAGTCATTTTTGCCCAATCTAATTTTCCCAAACGTCTATATGGATTGGCACTGAAATCAACCTAACCAGGGCTAGATCAATCTAAATGTGACATCTGTACATACTCCCAGTGGCTAATTGAGTCACAGAAGCATGAGCCTTTATAGGGAACAACCTACTTTGTCAGATGCTAAATTTACATTCATTAACATAGGAAACTTTTGGCATCCTTTTCCAGTGGCATCATTATACCAGGATATTGGGACAAAAAACACTCAGGGGAGAGAAAATGAAAAAACTAAGAATGTTTGGGGATTTGTAGGGTCTGAATTTGATTTTGGAGGCATTTTGTAATGGAGTGTTTACACTGACTTCAGGAGAGCTTGTTTTTGAAAAAAGGATATCAGAATCTAGCTCAGAATTTGCATACACAGAATTGATGACCTAGCTAGGTTTTTGTTTGGTTTCATTTTAATTCATGGAAGTTCATATTTGGTATTTTTCCAGTAAAAAGATCTGAAGGCCAAAGATTGACTAATTATAAAATTTGACTATAATATGAGAATAAGATTAAGTTTAAGTACCTATCCACCTATTCTAGCATTAGCTTGATTTTAGTGGGCAAGTCTACACCAGATGCTTTAATGTTCAATAGAGCAAATTAGTGCATAGTGAACATCATCTGCACACATGCAGACTACTGCACAGAAATTTGTTCTACTCAGCAAGTAATTTGCTATCTGCAACTCCAAGTAGCAAATTAACTGCTGAGTAACTAAGGCACATGTAGACAGCCGACTCAGAACAAATTTGGTCAGATGGTGAGCAGGGGGCAGGAGATTGCCAGTAGTTGCCTGCCACTGGGTTGGGCTCTGCCACCAGAACATGGGCAGGGACAGTGTCCCCTTGCCCCAGCAGCAGGGAGATCCCAGCCCAGGCTCGATGATAACAGAGCCAGAGCTAGGAGTTTCCTGCATGGGGAGAGTTCCCCACCCAGCATGGAGCTGGCTGGGATTTGCTCTAAACTGGGTCAGTTCTCAGCCAACCCCAGGCTGCATGGGGAAGTCTGCACAGGCTGCCTGGAGATGCCTGGGGACTATCCTATTTCCAGAATACCTGCCCAGCCAGGGGCACACTGTTAACTGTCCCACCAGATGATCGGGAAAGGGGGATGAGACCTGCCTCTTCCTCACAGCTCTTTCCAAGGCCCCTGATCCCAAGGCCTTTGGATCTGGCTGTCCCTTGTGGTGGGTGCTTTAGCCCTTCAATTGTTCTGGTCCTGGCCCCAACATTGACCAGTCAAAGGGTTCTCTGGTTAGGTTGTTGAGCCACTTGCTAGGCCTGTGTGAAACTTTGGCAGCTGTTTAATTTCAGAGGTGTTTCGGCTCATTTCAGCAGCTGAATTACCAAATATGAATCAAAGTGAAAGGCTTCAAAACATCTCTGGAAGGCTCTGGAACATCATGGAAACAAAAACATCCAAAACAGTCGGAAATGTTTTGCAATATTTTGGAGTTTTGGGGGCAGTCTTGCAGGGAAACAGGAACTAAGAAGGAGAGGGAAGGGGGGCAGGGGGAAGGACTCCTCTGATATTGCCTTCTGTAGCTGGCCAATGGCTATGATTTTTCCCTGAGTTCCTTCCCAATCACAGCGCTTTGAGAGAGGAATGGAAAAGCAACACATATGGATCTGTCTCAAGCTCTCTCTCTGCCTTTTCTGTCAGCTGTGTCTCTTTTGCAGCAAAGCAGTAGAGCACACAGCATCTGAAAGGTATAGGTTTGCTTGGTAGCAGTAGGTACTGGGAGTCTCTAGCAACCAAGTTGTAGCCAATACTTTCCCACTTACCCTTGCCTACCATCCCTATTTTATCCCTTTCAATTAATTCTTCCTCAAAAATCCTCTTATTTGTTCTTATTTTTTTTCCTGAAACAAAAAGAAAGCTATGTGTGCTTTCCCTGGCAGTGTGTTATTCATCACTGTTCAGGAAAGCACAACACGTATAAATTATACACACACTTTCCAGCACACCAACCATGAAGCTGGTAAGGCAGGTGCCAGATCTTCTGGCAGGAAAGTGAGAAGGGGCAGAGAAAAGCTATAAATTCTGCACCCCCAAACTTAGATGCACCTTCTTTCCTACCAGGCATGAGGCTTCTGCTGCTAATGGCAGCAAGGAGGCGAGAGCAGTATCTACACTTGTACCACCTCCACTTACACCACAAATAGCCACCATTACCAGCATGACAGTCTTCTCCACCCCAATTTTAGCTCCCAGCGTGAGCCTCCCAGAGCCAGAGGAGGAATCGAATCTGGAGGCATGGGAGCTCAGTGCCATAGCCAGAGAAATTCTGGGGAAGGAGGCAGAATCTGAGTATGTGCTCCACATTCCTCAGTGTTCCCCTAGAGCCAGGTCTCTTTCTCTGAAAGGCACTTTGGAGAAGATTGAGGTCCTGCTACATGTGTGACCGGAGGGTGAAGGGGAGCATCTGCACTAGCAGAACCCTCGATCACTGGACATAGGTGCTAGTGAGCAGAGGCAGAGGCAGAAGGACAGAAGTGGGGGATGTTGAAGAAGAGGATCCACTTTCCCATGCCAGCACTCCACCCTCCAGCCAGTCTCCTCCATGCCAGCCTCTGCCAATGTGGGCCAAGGGCATGGATTCCATGTTGGGGTCAAGAGGCACCAGACTCCAGCATCGGGCAAGTAGTGCTGAGGTCTCTGTGGCTACCTATCTCACCGAGGATGTGGAGCTGCTGCTCTGCAATCCCTTGACCTATTGGGCAAACTGCAGCCACATGTGGCAGGATCTGGCCACAGTTACCTGGGAACACCTGTCCTGTCCACTGATCAGTGTTCTGACTGAGAGGGTGTTCATCATTGCTGGGGATATTGTGACACCCACTGCATATCAGGATGCCATTTGTGAGGCATGGGCCACAGTGTAGGGAAGTGGAACAGATGTCACCCCGGGACATCAGGAGCCTAAATGGGCAGCCTCTTGCCTGGGTAACATCTGAATCAATTTTCCATTGAGGCGTGGCAGGAAAAAGAGGTGTGGGCCCAGAAACTGGTGGGCGAGATGAGATCTCACCTACACTGGGAAGGCCCCCGTTACAGTCTATCATTCCTGCTGCATTCATCCCACTCTGCCTTAACACACACAAGGCAGCCAAGATTCTTTGGGTCAATCTGATATCTTTTAGTAGACCAGCTGAATAGTTGGGGATTTATATCTTAGCAAGCTCCTCGATACAGAAACTCGAGGACTCAATATAGACATTGGATTTATGACACACTATAACCGGCCTGACATCTGAGTCCCCAGGTACCTCTACACTTTTACCTGCCACATCCCCCTTTACACACCCCCAGCCTGTCTCTCACCCACTGATGCCTCAATTTACATTTTAACTGACAGGATTTCTTGCCTGCATTCCTGCATTCCAACCTCTGGCTTCTTTACTGTTCCTTCCATCCAGGAAGAGCACATACCAACTACAGATACTTCCTCATCCCATGGAAGGGTTTTTAAACCCAAAAGCTTGTGAAGAACAAATTTTCCAACTATTTAGTTGTTCTAATAAGAGGTCACATTTGCCCAAAGAACCTTGTATGCTTATGCCCTTAGACCAACCTACGCACACCCCTTAACACATACAAGTGTCATGAGTTTTGCTTTGAACAGTTTGAGGTGCAGTTTCACAGAAATCCCTATACCTATCTCCTTGAAATCTGGCAGGCTTCATGGCCTCATAAAGGGCTACCATCCCTGCTATTTTCACCCCGCTGCACCTTAACACACACACACAGAGTCACACATGTCATAAGTTTTGCTTTGAATAGTTTGAGGAGGTGCAGTTTCACAGAAACCCCTGTATCTACGTCCTTGAAACTTGGCAGGCTTCATGACCTCCAAATGCGCTACCATTCCTGCTGTTTTTATCTGAATCATCCCAAAAATGACAATGTTATAGGTATTTCAGTGATTCCCCGTTATAATCTATGGCCGAATATCCAAATTGGCATCAAAATCCAGAACGGATTTGGCCAAATCAAATCGGGACAGTGACCCAAAACACTTACTTAATTGAATCACTGTCCCTCTGAAATGGCCAAATTTGAATCTGAATAGAAACAGAGCCATTTCATACAGCCCTGCCACTCACCCTCTTTCTCACATATGGGTCTGCCTTCTCAGGCCCCTCCAAACCCATCTTACTCAATCACCAAGGCCAGCCTATGTGCAGTCCTTCAGACCCACCCATGTGGACCTTACTCTACAAGGCTTATAGAAAGTCCTTTGGGCCTTTCTATGCAAACCCTACTCTACACAGCCTTCTCACTTGAATCTAGTGCTTTCTCTTATGCCCTCACTGCTCCCACCACTCCACCCCCTCACTGGGGCTCTCAGTCTTATGCCTCTTGGGTCTCCGGCCTGATGATATGCCTTGCATTCCTTGCTTGACCTCTTTATGGGGTAACCCACCAGGTCATGGGGGCTGAGGCTATACAGCACCCCATACTCACCTTTCACTAGGGAGGAGCTGGTGTTTGCATTTCCTGGGGGCCACCCTGCCACAGGCAACACCACTACACCATCCTACTCTAACAGAGCATAGCTTTAGGTCATTCCCCAGGACCAGGAACCTTCGTAGTTCCTACCCTTAACCTTCTGAGATGGAGCTGGAACAGCAGCTCTGGCTTGGCCATGTGTCTCACTGGCTCCCTACAGCAACTTCCCACTTAGATCTGAGGGCTTGAGTTTATATTGAGGCTGTTGAGCCCCATCCTTCAATCCAGGAGTCCTCTTGAAGTCATGCAGCCACCTTGTGAAGCCACATCACCTGTCAGCTGCTCCACAGCCTGCTCAAACCTCTTGAAGTGGCAGGCACCAAAGGTGTCCTGCCACAGTTCATTTGCCTTGTATTAGCTTTTTGATAACTGCGTACGTTATAGTATCTCATACTTGTGACTATATAAATTTGTAAACATAAAATCCTACTCAATTTTTTGACAACTGTTTATTTGTAAATTAGGAACTGTATGGCTTTTCGGCAGTACAGTGATGAAGCGCATGACAATTTAAATGATTTTGAGTTTTTTAATTTTTTTGATAGTTCTCAACACATACCATAGTTTCTATGAAATCAAATTTCCATAAAGAAACTGTATTGAAGAGGCTTGGGAATTATGTATGTAGTGGAATTATAAAACTTTTTTATTTTAAGGAGTGGCTAATATGACCCATTTGGAAAAGTCTTTAATAGTCTGATAAAAATATCCTTGAAGCCAATTAAAATATTTCCATTTACTTGATTGGATTCTGAGACAGGGCACATGTAAGAAAGAAGGAAAAATAAACATTAAAACATATGCATCTTCCTCTATAATTCATCTTGATAAAGCTCTGGGAGAATCATGATATCTGATTTGATTTTACAACCACTCTATTAAAATATTTGAACCTACTACATTAAGACCAGTCAGAGTAGCATATTTTGTTATATACACCCCCACACACACTGGGATGTGGAGTTGGTTACCATTAACTCCACACAAAACATCAAGTAGTAGTGATAGATGTGCGCAAATTGGAAAAAGACCGGAGGAGAACAAAAAAAAATGATTAGAGGACTAAAAAACATGACATGGAAGAAAGTTTTGAAGAACTGAGGTTATTTAGTCTGGAGACAAGACTGAGCAGGATGTAGTAACGTTTTTCAAATACAAAAGGAATGCTATTAAGATGATGGCAATCCACTATTTTCTGTTTCCACAGAGGTAAGGATGAGTAATAATTGGCTTACATTTCAACAAGGGTGATTTAGGATAGACATAGGGAAACATTCTAAATATAAAATTGTCTAACTAGTAGAATACATTGCCTAGAGAGATTATAGAATTTCCATCCCTGGAGATTTTTAAGTAATAGAGAAACATTCATCTGGGCTGGTTTATACTAGTTTGTTTTGGCCTCAGGCCAAGAATCAATGACCTCTTGAGGGCCCTTTCATCTCTACTTTTGCATGATTGTAATAGGTTTTCATTCACTGCCTAGCTAACTTATGTTCAAGCTAGTAATCTGGAGATGAAGGCTCATTTGACCAAATTTTGGATAACCTCAATTTGTACCTATTATTTTTAAAACATATTTTAAAAATAATTTAACGATTCCTTGGAACACCATTTATTTCTGTTGTGTCTGGGAATAAGTATTATATCCTGATGTCATAGGACGCATACTTCACAATGCTGTCACAGGTGCATCTGTGGGGTTTCCCAAACTAGCCAGATTGTATTAAACAAACACGGTATTGCTTTACCTACTACAAAAATGTTGTTTTGCCGATCTCTGTTGGTGCCATATTCCTTATTATTGTCCAGGAAAGAGCTGACATCAACTGAAGAAATTCTAACTAGGAAACTAAGAAAAATATTTGGTAGGTGAATTACTTACCAGTTCATTCCTTGCTTGTATCTGTGACCTACGCTGAAATTAAGTAAAGGAAGAATTTGGTCTAAAAACATTTTTAGCCTTATTAAAAACATAAATATTAATCTTGACTCCAGTGAGCTTTAGATTAGGCTTTCAAACATTAATTCTCTACTCTCATATGTCAATTTCTAATGCAGAGTCCCCAAACCCAGTCTACAGTCAAATGCATGGAATTGTATTCCAGATTGTCTTGAATACCAAATAAGCATCATACACTTCCAGATGCAGAAGTGTCTGTCTCATAAGAAAATTGAGTCCTGTGTACAAAAAACCCAAGTCTCACAAAATACTCATTCCTTTTGTGTCTTTCATCCAGCATAAAATTAAGAACAAAAGGAACTTTTTGATTAATGACCTCTGCTAATCATTCCAGTAGAATACACTGAGACATTTCTTATTTGATTCTGCTAACAAATTAAGTTTGCGTTAATCATAAATGTCACTTGCACATAAATCTCACATAAATATTCAGAGTGATCTATATTTTATCAGTTATAACAGAATGCTTGCCAGCCAGAGTGGGTTTAAACAAGCAATTAATGAATAAGTTATTAAACATTTTAAACAAATGTGCTGTATGAAACCCAAATTAGAGGAGTTCAAAGAAATTTAACAGTGTCTTGATTACACAGGTGTCTGAGCTGGAGGCAGATTTGCCACGTACAAAAAGATGAAATACGTATTATATTCCAGTGCTATGACTTTTATATATTGTCAGTTCAGTTATTTTAAAAAAGTATCTGAAGACTTCAAATACCATTTCTGTAGATGCTCACCCAAATAATTTATTTTGATTTGTATTTGTTTGGTTCTGTACGTGTCATTTTTTTCTTTCGTTCCCCACGAATATTGATGCACTCAAGTTTATGAGAACATGAGTTCACAGAAAGTGAGTCTGAAAGTTGCAAGAAGAGCATAATATGGAGATTGTTTTTCTTTAAAATATTCACATCAACATTCACACTAGAAATGGTTCCATATTTAACCCAGTCAGGAAATAGTCATTATACTATGGTCTAAACTCCAAGGGTCCCTGTACATGAGACTGGGCAAAGTTAAGGGATTGTTTGAAAACCAAGGAGCAGAGGGGATGGGAATATTTCTCTCAAGGTCTGATCTTTCTTGAGTGTATGCTGTTGTTGTCTGATAATTTTTGTAATCAGTTCCAGTGTGTGTGGTAAGTGACCATTAGGGATGTGCTGTCACAGAGGGATTTCTTTTTGTATTGTAGCAGGTTACTGCATGGTATTTGAATGTCCTTTTCAAAAATACAGTCTATTTCTCTACTGGATTCTCCTTGCTGCATGAAGGCTGATTTTATGCTGGCCAAGTGGGCATCAAAAGTGTTCTTCTCAGAGTAGATGGTATCCGGGGGCCTGACTGTAGATTAAATCTTTTTTGGTGTGCTTGGGATGATTGCTGGCCTGGTAGACATTAAGTATGGCAATCCACAGATTTTTGTGTATATGGTGGTTATTAGAGTGCCATCCTATATTTAGATCCTAGTGTCTAGAAAGCTGATGCTGATGCATGAGTATTCCAAAGAAAGTTTGATCGGGGGTGATAGTTGTTACACCTGTGAGTCCAGCTGTTCAAACGATGAAAATATCCATCTATAATACAGGTACAGCGCACATTCGATGGTGCAGTTTTCTAGTAATCCCCCCTGCAGGTGGCTTATGGAGAGGTTGGCATATTGAGGGCCCATGTTTGTATCCATAGTTGTTCTCATATTTGGGTGAAGAGTCTACCATTGAATGTGAGCATGTTGTGAGTAAGAATGAAGTAGATGATTTGTGCTACAGGCTTTTTATCATAACCCCTAAACTGAAAAAAAAATGTTTTTAAATCTAACCTTAACAAAAGGTTAACACAAAACCCATGATAGTTCTTCCAAAATATCCAGTGGAACAACTGAAATTACATTAGCTGTGAGAGAAATCTACAGAGGATTTTCCATTCTGAGTTTATGTTTGTAATAATAATAGTAATAATAATAATAATGACCTAAGCACAAGGCATTTCCTGGAGATTAATGATTGGCTGGGGTTAATGACCCAGAGCACAGCCTTTAGCTATCAACTCCTCCCAGGCAATCATCAATCCTCCAGAAATGCTCAGTTACTTAATTTGTGCTGCTTAATTAATATTAGAACAAATATGTTTTATAGCTTTTCCAATATCAATGGGGATTAAAGCTTCCTCTTTCAACTTTTTGCTTCTGATACATTTTGCAGTTAAGTAAAAATGAAAGCCAACCAGTTGAGAGATACTCTGGATCTCACATATTGATGATTAAGTGCTTGTCTCACTCTTGCTTTGAATCAATAGAGTTCCCCTGCTGGGCCAAGTGAGAGAATTAGGCATTTAGGTTCTAAAATAATAATCGGTTCCTCAGAAAATATTGAACCAATAATCAATAAAGAACATGATCTCTGATAAATAGCATATTTAATGCCAAGATAAAGCATGTCTATAAAAGTGGATGCTACATACCTTTTGGTTAAAAAACATATTGATAAAAAAAATATTGCATTGCAAACCATATCAGCACAATATTAAGACTGCTGTTTCTGCAGATAGAGTTATACATGCTGCAAAACTTATTGTGTGCCAAACAAAATCAGCCTTGAGCAAATGAAAAGGTCTTTTAGAAGATTCTGGAGTTCAACATCACATCTGAATTCTGATCTCTTATGGGTGTAGGTCAAGGTGCTTTGATCTACCATGGTGTATAAAGAAGAAAGGTAACATACATTAGTTAATGTGAGAACTTATTCATAACAAGTAATGAAATCAGCCTATTTTTGTATGAATTGTCTAAAAACAGATTGTTCATTTCTCAAATGTATCTTTATTCAAGAAATAATTTGTTCCTTGTCCTGGATCCAATGTGAAGAAAGCTCTCTGTGAATGTTCAATATTAAAAATTTCATTTGGGTTCGCCATTTTGAACTGGCATATGAGGGCCTGACTATAGATTACATCTGTTTTGGTGTGTTTAGGATGATAGCTAGTTAATCATCTAAATAGATGAGCTTATCGTGCAATCATTTTTTTCCTGCAAATATACCTGAAATCAATATTGTTTCTTTCTGAGACTATTCACCAATATCTATTTAAAATTCCCTGATCCCATAAACATACTATCTAGTAATATTATTTGCTAAAATTCTCACAAAAAGTGAACACGTGAACAGTCAAACACCTCCAACCCAATTGATTTGGGGATAACTATACCTTTAGGACACATTATAGTAAGTATTTATGTTAAAGTAAAACAACACAAGAATTTACAGTACATCAGTTTTTCATGTCACTTACTTTAGAGTAAATAAAAACTAATCATAGTAGCTTAACCCTCAGTGATTCTTATGGCTTAGCATTCATCTACTGTGGGATAATAGCATATACACAACATTTACTAAAGAGCAGCTAAAGCACAATAAATCCTTTCCCCTCTTCTTCCTCCCAGCAATTATTTTGTGTGGCCATTATCATAGTCTAAGCCCTGTGTCTAGGACAGCAGGGAAATTGTGTATACCATACCATATATACTTATTTAACCATTTCATTTAGTGGGGTGATTTTATACCAAAGTAGTTAAATCAGTGCAATTGCCAGTGTGGTATAAAGGTCCTGTACACCATCTATAGCTTAGTTTTGGAAGTGAAGGGGAATAAGGTATCTAGGTAGAAGCAGGGATTCAGTGCCCTAACCATAATCATTTCTGAGCCAAGGCATTTTAAGTGGTACAAAAACTGTGTATAGCCTACAGTCATAATTCTATCCATGTTGCCTATTGCTCTGGGGTAAAAATAATTTACTGCAGCCCTGAAGAAGTTGCACTTTACTTCCTGGATAACACACAATGAGTAAAGAGCTCTACTGAAAATGTACTTGCTATCTGTTAGCCTTAAAATAGTGTTGTGGCATGCAAGAATGTATTCCTTTACAACCATGTGAATCACATGTCCTACCATGAAAGACGTTCAAGATCTAGCATGGCAGGACACATGATTCTTGAGATCTGGGATGAAATTCCTCAAAACCCATTGAGCACTCAGACCTTTAAAGTATGCTATGCACCCCAGCATCAGGAACCTGTCCTCAGTGTCAGGCTGCAAGGCCGTTTTAAATTTTCCTACATGTGGTACATATTAGCCACATAGTCCACATAAAGCATGGAACATCTTTGTGGCTGGTTTGCCATTTTAATTTTTTGATAAATTGTTTGAACATGTGACACGTTAGAATTTATTGAAAGCATAACCTGTTAACCATGCAAGTAATGTCACGTGTGCCAGGGTCTTGCATACCCACCCAAAGCTAGTCTCTCAACAGAAAAAAATATATACATATTCTTTTCAAGCCTTCTATATTGTCACAGAACTTCAACTTATGAAGATCCAACTAAATTGAGCACAATGTAAAAAACTGTCTGCTTATTAACAGTGATGTAAGTCCATAAGACAATGTTTTAAAATAATAATAAAAAGTATATAGATGCTATTAAAATAATATATCAGTTAAAAAGAGAAATAAAAAAATTTAAATTAAGAACACAAAACAAAGACATTTTATGTTTCTGTAAATAATAATGTAAACTCTTATGCTAGTAGCTTTGAGGTTGTTTTCTCAAGCTGATTTATCAAAGTCAAGTGTTTTGTCATTGCGTAAAATTTTCCAAGGATAGAAAATAAACCTCCAAAATGGAATGTATCTGCAATGCCACTCTAAATCAACATATAATGAAAACAATATTTGGTAGTGAAAACTCCATTTACAATTAGAAATCAAAAAGAAATAAACCTAAATATTCATTTGCACTAAAAACTTTTTTGTGCATGCAAGTACTTAAATACTAAAATGTGAAATGGAAAAGCAGCAATATGAAAATTGGGATTTAATTGCAGGTACAAAACTGAGGTACATACAGTGTCCAGACAAGCCCACACATGCCTCTTGCAGCATCTCATACGCCTTTGAGATGCTGCAAGAGGCATGTGTGGAAACAAAAAAAAAAATTCCCCCTACTGAAAATTTGTAGTGAGGGAGCAAAATTAGAACCCTGGATATCCAAGGGTCAAACAAAACCCTGAAGGAGAAAAACAGGTCAGGTCTCCAGCCCATCGCTTGTTCCCCTACTTGTCCACCAGCCCACCTGCCACCTGTCACCCAACACCAGGCCAAAGCTCTTGACCCAGCTAAGCCAGGCAGAGGAGGCCACCAAGTACAATGTCTGGCAGGCCTCCACCTGCACCAGGTCACCTGAGTCCTGGACCATGTACATCATCAGCACATGCTGACAGGACCAGCCATACCACCAGCTCCTGGAGCTTCAACCCCACCACCCACTTCCACAGGAGAATGAAGAAGGACTCCAGGGCCAAGGCATACATCTGACCTGACAGTGGGCAACCTTGATGCACCCCCTCTCCTATGAATGGGATGGGCTCCATCAGGGTCCAGATGAGCTTGAACTAACACTCTGCAGAGGCATACAGCACCTGGAGAGCCCACACAAAGTGAGGTCCAAAGCCAAAGGCCCACAGTGTGCCTGTGAGCTACCTACGATCCACTCTGTCAAACATCTACTTCTGGTCCAGGATAGGAGGACAAAAGACAGGCCCTCCAAGTGCACTAGCTCCAGGAGGTCCCAAACCAGGTACAGACTGTCAAAGATGGAACGCCCAGACACCATGTACATTTGGTCACAATGGATCATGTCTGTCAGCATGGACTGTAGGCACAGTGAGATGGCCTCAGTGAGATACCACCTTGTAGTCCATATAGAGGAAGGACACAGGATGCCAGTTCCTCAGGTCATGGGGATCCCCCTTCTTTGGCAGGGAGGTCCCCTCCAGAACAGCAGGGGCAGCTCTCCACTTTCCTCAGATTCAGCCCAGGCTGTGAATGTGGCAAGCCCAGACCATCGGGCACTGGTCAGACCACAGTTGGAGTACCACATGCAATTCTGGGCACTGCACTTCAAGAGGGATGCAGATAACCTGGAGAGGGTCCAGAGAAGGGCCACTCATATGGTTAAGGGCTTGCAGACCAAGCC
>JAGPOW010000261.1:216117772-216146678 GCA_030014935.1 Caiman crocodilus | reverse complement strand
ATAGATAGATAGATAGATAGATAGATAGATAGATAGATAGATGTGTGTGTATTAGGGCTGTGCAAAATAGCACCATTCCGCTTTGACTTCCATTTTGATATTTCAGTGGAACAGTGGGTTTTTTTTATTTTCATTTTATTCCAAGTACTGATCAGTCCTGTTTTGTCTAAACTGTTTTGACACTGTTTTGATGTTTCACCCATAGGCTATAATGGGGAAGCACAAAGCTGCCTGTAACTTTGCTATTTCTTACTTTATTCAGATGAAACTTGCAGGGTGGTAGCCCCTTCTGAAGGCATGAAGCTTGCCATGTGTCAAGGAGATAGGTATAGGTATAAAGGTTTCTGGGAAACTGCACCTCAAGTTGATGATAAGCAAAACTCTTGTCACTTGCCGGCGGCAGCAGCCTCCTGTCATCCAGCAGGCAGATCTGGGGCCTGCACCCCCAGGAAGGCTGCAGGGCTGTGCTAAACACCTCCCGGTGGTGTGGCCCCCTGATTTGCTTTCTGGATCACAGGGGACTGCTGCTGCTACCTGGGACCAGTGCTGGGCTCAGCCCACACCCAGTGGCAGGAAGATTGGTATTGCTGCTGACTCCAACCAACAGCAGTAACCTTCTGCCATCTGGCAGGCAGATAGGGGGCCTGCCTGCACTCCCAGGAGGGCGGCAGAGTCTGTGTTGGACTCCTCCCAGGGGTTCAGGTCTCCAATCTGCCTGCCAGATGACAGGAGGCTGGTTCTGTCACCTGGGACCAGCAGCAGCACCAGTCTTCCCAGAGCTGGGTGTGGGCTGCGCCTAGTGCTGGTCTCAAGCAGCTGCAGCAGCCTCCTGTCATATGGCAGACAGATCGGTGGCCCACACTCCCAGGAGCAGTCTGGCAGAGACCTACAGCCCTCCTGGGAGTGCGGGTAGGTTCCGGATCTGCCTGCTGGCTGACAGGAGGTTGTTGCTGCTGGCTGAGACCAGTGCTGGGCACAGCCCGTGCCGAGCACAGCCTGTGCCAAGCACCAGGAAGATTGGTGCTGCTGCTGGCCGCAGCCAGCAACAACAGCATGCTATCATCCAGCACAGACCCGGGGGTCCACACCCCAGGAGGGCTGGAGGCTGTGCCAGAATCTTCCTGGGGGACGAGGTACCTGGATCTGTGCTGGATGACAGAAGGCTGCCAGCAGAGACTGGTGCTGAAGCCATGCAAGCCCAGCTTGGAAACTCGAAATGTTTCAAAACTTTCAAAACATTTTGAATGCCCTTGTTTCATTTTGAAGGCTTTTGTTTCTTTTTCATTTCACTGTTTTGAGCTTGAAATGCATTGCAGCAGCTTTGAAATGAAATGCCCAGTGAAATTTTGCATAGCCCTAATATATATATATATATTACATATATATATATATGTATGTTTGTATATATCTGCAGGGAATTTCTGAAAGTGTAGAACTAAACACTGCCTGGTGAGAGAACTTTATAGAACTACATATTTTGTACAGCTTTTAAAAGAAAGAAAAATGTAGATGAGGTAAAAAGAGAATTTGCAAATCCCCAAACTGGCATTGGATCGGTGGCCAGCATTTCCATACTCTGCCTTAGAGAAGTGCTGAGGCTTACAGTTTTCATGAAAGGAATGGCACTGAAAAGCAGGAAAGAGGCAGAAAGTCCATGTGGAGTGGAATATGTAGGAGGGAAATTAAAAGCTTTGATTCTTTATTTGGGAATTCAAAATAAGGATTTATCTAAAAGTGCAGAATCTGAAGAGACGGATGCTGTATAAGAGTCTGGTTTAGTGCTGCCTTTGAAGAAATGTTGCTTTCCTGCACTTACTATGTATATTTAGAAAAGCATGGCATTTTAATATTTTGTAAGATCTAAGAATACAGACAGGCTTATTTCAAGTTTTGGAGTGTTAGAAAAGTGTCTATGACCAACATGAGAAAACAGTCTCTTCATGCTTTTCAATGCTCAAAACATATTCAAATGTAAAAATCCAATAATTTAATTGCAATAACAAACTCACTGATGTGTGTTTATCTTACTTTTACACACAGGGATTTACTAAAAATCACCTTATGGAAAAGTAGTTCTATGTGCTAAAATCCAAACTCAATGGAGCACTACACATAAAAGTTATTAAAAATCAAACAGTTCCTTAAAACTTTAAATTCAAACTCAGAGCACTAGCTAATCCAAAAGCAAATTAAGTGAAATGTCCCTTTGGGAAACTGTAAAACTACTGCATTCAAGAAAAAAGTTAAATGATGAACAGTTCAATTTTTAGTTAAAAATGAATTTTCTAATTAGCTTTTTGGATGCAAAAATGTACAATTGCTACAAGGGTACATTTCTAAAAAAATCATTTAAATGACCTTTTGCCTCTTCTCTTTTTATTAACTTGTAAATTCAAAGATAAATTGGGTTCTTTAAAACTTTGTTTATTGACCTTTTCATATTGTACAAAATATAAATGTCAAGCCTATAACAAAACAATCATATTATCAATAGCCAATGCTGAATTATGCTATTAAGGTTAATAGCCAAAAGTCAGAGAAAACCCACTATCTACCAGTGCAGATCTTCCACTTAAGTCAATTGAGCTCTGATATTTTTTACTACCTGATGGTATGTCTTGTGTCACTCCAAATCATCTCAGCACAGATGAAACCTTTGCTACCATCCTTTATTTATTTTCTACAAAGCCACGTTAGAATAAAAAGTTAAATTATAATAATATATTATTCACATATATAGTGCTATAAGAAGGTGTCTGTTGTCCTTATTTGAAATCCTTACTGTCAAGATTGGTATCATCTACAGATGTTTCCTCATCCATGTAGTCCTGGCTTTGGACCAATGACATTTGGATTCCTTCAGGAGTTACCCAATATTAATATGAAATGATTTCTCAGAGGCCAGGAGGCAGACACTGCTGATACACTGGTACACCCTCTGACTATTTGTTGCCTATAGACCAACATGGCTAAAACTTGAATCCCTGAAACAAGCAAGATACTGTAATTAGCTATTTTGAAATGAAAACGTCATTATTTTTTACAAAAATAGAAGCAAAAATTCAACACCCTGGGACCTGAAGAATACCACCCATTTTGTTTGAGCCTAATTTGCATACCTGCTAGCTAACAGAACTGATTCAGCCAGGAGAAACTTTCCATCGACCCTCTCTCCTGTGCAATAGACAACATCATATCAGGAAAGAAGTAGAATTCAAAACCCTACTTGCCATCAGATACCTTTGAGGTAAACAGACTGCTCCAACTTTTATTTGTGTCTAATTTGCATAAAATGAATTTTTCCACCCAGGGGAACCTACAACATCTTTCTATTCTCCTGTGCAATACGAATTTTCATTTCTGCCTGGGAGAAATATTACAACCTGTGCATGCTCTTTCACTTAAGGAAGGATGTGTGAGCCTGAAAGTTTGCAAATGAAGACTTTTTTTGCAACTATTTAGATGGTCTAATAAAAGATATTGCCTCGACCAAGAGTTTTGACTACTTTAAAAAAGAAATTACTACATCTTCTGGAGGGAAGATAAGGCTGCACATAGCTTGACCCCATCCATCTATACAGAGACTACACACACTGCATCAGTAAAACTGTCAGAGCTGAATGGTTAAGAGATGCTTCGGCACAGCTGTGTTAGGTACATTGCGAGTCCTCGGTGCAGGGATTTTCCCTGTAAGGCAGGAAAAATCCTTGGTGCAAGATCAGAGACCACCAAAAGCTTGCAGGTGCATCATTGAGTGCATGCTCACGTTTGGCTTGGAGTAAATTATGCACACATGGTGGTCAGCAATTGGCTCACTGGCCATACAAAAGGCTTGGGTGGTACCTGCCCAAATTGGAGGATAGCTCAGACGTGCATAGGGAAAGATCCCCACATGTACTTTGGAGCCACAGAGGAGGCCTGATCAACCACCAACGACTCCCCGTAGCGGTTTTCCACGACATACCCCATGCCCTGCATGAGTGTGAACGTCAGTGTGCTTCCCTACAGTTTTGTTCTGTCTGTCTATGGATTGTAACTACACTGCATACCTCATGTATACAGCTTGTAAATAAAGTTTTTTTGTTACATCCACTGCTGTCTCTCATCCAAACAATTCTGCTCCATAGGTGGCCATTCCACTGGTGTTTCTCGGCCTCCACAAAAACAACCTCAAGAAACCACGCAAGGCACTCCACAAACCCTTCAATTTCACGACAGTCATAAAACAGACACACTTGAGCAATTGTCGCGTGAAAAAAATATGACTTTATTGAAAAAACAAGCTTATTGCCAGCCACATTTCCATAGAACAGGTTAAAATTATTGCTCAGGGAATTAAAAGTTGCATAATCATGAATACTCCACTTTTGGGGGAAAAAAAGCTCAAAGTGGTAGAAAGGGTGAGTGGAACACCTACTAAGTACTATTAATTTCCTTTTCCTCCATTACACTAAACAAAATTATTCCTCCATTGAGGATAGTCTTATAAAGCTAGCTATATAGGATCTGGAAAAATTGCCTAGGCTCTAAAAATTGCCTCACTGGCATCATTTCGGAAAAACCTATTTCCTTCAAAAATGCCATAAACTATACTCCCCAAATCAGTTAAGTTTAGTTACTGGTTCCGATGTTACTGTTCTGAGTGTAGCCAATTTTTATTTAGCACCTACCTAAACAAAAATGTTTATGGCAGCACAAATGATGAGCAAATAGATATAATACTCTTTGACTAGGTGCACACATTACACATATTGCGCATTAAGCCATAACTGAACATTGCTTTCTAAGTACTTTAAAAATGGTGGATCAAACTATACGTTAATCCCGGATGGATGTGTGCTAACCTAAAGCACTTCCTATTAGAGTACTTTATCAAACATCTGTGCCAGATCCCATCAAGTGTTAACTTAGATCTTGGTGGTCACCATCCTAGGTGGTGTTGTACAGGGCTGTGCTATAGCCGCGAGCAGAACTCTCTGCTCTGCCCAAGTGTCAGGTCAGTCCTGCCCCCTTGGCTGTCATGATCCCAGCCAGGTGCGCAACCTAGTGGGGGAGGGAGCAGGGGTGGGAGAAAGAGGGTTTTTATCCCTGAAGCCATCCCAGCCCTGCAATATGCTTCAGCCCAGCCAGGGGGGTTGCAAGGAAAGGGTCCAAACTCTCACTCCATGGAGTTGCCTCTGCCTGGTTTCACCACAGCACATCCCAGGTTGGGGGCCTATGGGGTGAGGGGTTGGGGGGTGTCTCTTCTCCCCAAAAAGCAGCTTCAACCAGGCAGTAGTTCAGGGGGCTGCAGGGGATGACTCTGGGCTCTCTTCCCCACAACAGCAGGCCCAGCAGTTCAGGGGTGCTGTGGGAAAAGGGCTCTAAGGTCCATCCTTCACATATCTGCCTCTGATGGGCCATGCTGCAGCACAGCCTGACTGCGGGCGGGAGGCAGGGCAGGGAGAGGGGTCCAGGGTCTCTTCCCCCAGCTGCTGCTGTCAATTGTCAGCTAGTGATGGTGGGGGGAGGGGGAGGCTGGGGACAGGGGGTCACTCTTTCAGCTCCTGGGAAGCATGAAAGTGTCCCAGTGGCCACTGTGGGCAGACTCTGAGCCCTCCCCTCCCCTCATACTGAACATTGAGTATCTGTTCAGCTCACTTGCACTCTAACTTACAGTGCTTTAAGTAAAGCATCGTACAGCACTTCCACCAGGGTCTTTGTCATGCCACATCAAAAGAAAATCAATTGTGCAGCAGAGGGTGGCAATAGATTCTGCTGCTTTATTGCAGTAGATGTCTATTACCTCTGTGGTGGAAGAGTACATGTAGCCTCTAGCTGTCCCTTGAATGCAATCAGCTGTGCTTTAACATATCATGGCACAGTTGATTGTGCCCCGCCTAGGATATGTTTCCAGCTTGTGTGACTGGATTTTTCTGGGTTGTCCTTTGAAACTGTTTTCCTTTCCCCATTTCCTTTAGAGTGTGATTCAATGCCTCAAACTAGTCAAACTCCATTCTCCCAGGCTAACGTACCTTAATGTCCACAATGTATTTTTTTCCTTCTCAACATGAGCTTTGGTGGAAAAAAATGTAGTGAAAGTCCATCCCCAGCAGCAGTGAATTCTGCTTCTGTTCTAGAGAACTACAATGGCCAGAGCACCTTACACTACATGATTCACTCTGATCCTCCATGCTGCAGGGCTTAGTGTGGAAGCCAAAAGTTGGGAGGGGCAGAGAGCAGGTTAAAGAAGGCCACTTTGAGCACTTTCTCCATTCATTGTGCCTCTGGCACCATCTACTCCCATTTCTAAACTTGGACTATATTGGGGAGGTGGCTCCACAATCACCCCCAACCTGTCTTTTCAAATAGGCCAGAGTCTATAGTCTCAAGTAGCTGAAGAGGAACTCCCCAGAGATCCCCCTTCCCAGTGCATTTCTGAGCTTGGAGCAGGTAGGCAGGCCTTACTAAGCTAAATTAAACAGGACACTGCACAAGGCCCTGTCAAGCTGATAACACAGTGCTTAGAACAGATTGCTAGGAAGTGGGAGTTGTACCTCCAACCCCTGTCTCTCTGGGATGGCCTACAACTTGCTGGAGAAGTATCCTAAACATTAGATTATTGGGCTAAAGTTGTAGGTGAGTCCTTCTTATCTCATAATTTTTTTCTGGGTTGGGGGTTCATAGTAAGTTTTTCTTGAAAGGAAGGTTGTTTCTGGAATAGTGAATACTAACACATACTGTAACTGGTCCTTATACTGGCTCTTACGTAAATCTTCCAGACATTCAACTTTTCTGTTTTAGCTTACATATAAACAACAGAAACCCTTTGGAGGTGACAAGGGAGTCTGCATTTGAAATATTGTTTATAGTTAAATTACAAGTCAGCTGATCAACATGTCATATTTCATTCCAATAAAATGTCCCAAAAAAATTAGATACTTGAAAAACGCCAAAAGCTTGTGCCAATGAATAGCCTAATATGGAACATAGCAGTGATAGCTCTTCAAGTAACTATCATGGAAGGTCACACAATATAGCTAGGTTATTTCACTGGAATCCAGTGGTGGTATTCATAGCTGTGGTACTAAAGACTTTTTCAATGAGGAAATACAGTAGGAGTAACCCCTTTAACTGAAGTCCCTTTAAATGAATACAGTGTATATAATAACTGCATGTGCTCTTGGTTTCTTTTCTGCACTGTGCCATCTTTGGAGTAATATATCATCTCAGCATCTTATTCTGATGATGTATTGTTCAAATACATCATCAGCCTGAGCAGTGTTTCAAATGATTTATAAGCCTAGTAAATCATTAGAGTGAGGCACACTGATGATGTATTATTCAAAGATGGTGCCATATGGGTAAGAATGCTTTAAGAGCAGATTCAACAGAATTACAGGACAAAGCACCTAGCACAAGCAAATTTACACTATATTGGAGGCTGCTTTCCTTAATATTGTAGGAAAGCTGAACCCAAATTAGCATTATAGGTTATGAACAATTATACTTATGAACAATTGTTTCCCATTTCTCTGGGTATGGTCTGACCCACATTGGGTAACAAAGAATCAAACTGCCTGTATTTCTGAATAATTATACATTATATAAAATATATAGTGTATGAAGAATCTGAAGTAGAGTGTCAAGAATACTGGAAGAGGAAATTAAGCCTGGCAGTCCATCCTTATCCTAAACTTCAATTTTGAGGTACAGAAGAAGGCTATTCTCTGAATTATATTCCTGCAATTCTTAGGTGCATTAGTAGGTATTAAACTAAGTTGGAAGCTCTCATTGGTTTGGGGATCAGACCTAGCTCACTGAAGTTAATGGGAGTCTTGCCATCGATTTACACATAAAGGAATAGCACCTTAAGTAAAATGTACTGTTTGCATTCATTTTTTACATGGAAGGGCCTCAAAGAATTTGAGTATATAGTACAATATTATTTAGCAGCCTTTGGAAACAGAATTTGGCCATAACAACTTGACAGCACTTATATAGGTTAGAGGTAAGTATAATAATGCTTCCTATAGTTATTTATTCCTTGCTGTTGCAAATTACTTTTTTTCCTACAATAGGGTATACAATACAGATCCACTTTCTTTACAAAGCACTATTGTCAAGGAAAGAAAAATGGGGAAACTTACTATGACTAACACTGACATTCTAGTTACACTTAAAGGTAGCACTTTCTCTTTACAGAACAGTGTACCAAACTGTTTCATAAGTTTTGGGAAATAAATACATGATGCTATTTTGCTAGGTTCTTCCTGATGAGTTGGCAGCCCCAGCACAGCATAGAGGAGAGCCAGCAGCATGGAGAGCTGCCTCGAGCTGGTAAGTAGGAAGGGAAGGGGACAGTGAAGGCGCAGGGGGCCGGGGTGCAGATCAACACCCCCTGCAGTGATGGAGAGAGGGGACAGGGGCTGACCAGCCGGGGGGGAGAGGGCTCGGGATGGAGGTGCTGCTAGTGGGGTGGGAGCAGTTTTCACCATTGCTTGTACCCTGGGAGGGTTGGGGAGGGGGGGCATGTGCTCCTAGATCTGCATAGTGCAGGGCAGGGCCAGAGCCAGAGCCGGAGCCAGAGCCGGAGCCGGTGCTGTTCAGGGCTTTTCTTGCCAGGGGCTGGGCTCAGAGGAAGCTCTGATAGTGCTGGAATGAGGTGTCAACCATTCCAAATCTCACTACAGCTCCACTCCCACCCCACTCCACAGCCTGCCATAGCCTCAGTTTTTCCCAGCACTTGGGTGGAGGCAGGGCGTTCAACTGGTCAAAGCCAGGGCTGCAGCAGGTGGCTGCACGGGGATGGGAGTGAAGCTGTGGCACCACCAGAGCCCACTCCAAGCCCAGCCCCTGGCAAGAAAAGCCACATGTAGTGCCGGATCTGGCTCCACCCTGCAGCTGCAGCCCGCCCCATACCATGCAGATCCAGAGACATGCCCTCCCTCTCTCAGGGTGCAAGCAGTGGTGGGAGCTACCCCCACTCCATGAACAGGCCTCCAGCCCATGCCCACCCCGCCACTATGGCTGGGCTACACCTGCCTTGTCCCCTCCCTTACAATGGGGAGGCATTGATCTGCCACCCATGCCCCTTCCCTCCCCTCCTCCCCTTCCACCACACCGGACTTACCAGTCAATGCCAGCTGTATTGGATATCAGATCGGTACCAGCTGATATGCCTCCTTAAATATCAGCTCTCGGTATTGGCCCCCAAAATCTCTATCAGTGCATCCCTATTTTTTTCCTCTCTTTTCTCTCTCTTTCTTTTTTAAATAAAGAAAATTAGTGAGAGGGAAAAGGGCCATAGGAAAACCCCCACAGTTTGTCCACCATACATTTATGTAAATATTAAGTGAAATATTCTCTCTCAGTGTATGGAGCAGTAGTTATTTGACTGAGTTTTTACACCTACTGTAAGTGTACCCAATGGAAATGTCTCTTTGACATGTCACTCACTCATCCTTCATTTTCTGCACATTCCACTTATGGTTTGCTGATTCTGGTTAGTGAAGTCCCTGAGCCTAGGAATGTATGGTAGCCCTTAGCAGAAAGAAATCCCATGAATATATGCCTTGATGATGGCAATAAATATTAAAAAGATTGTAGGGAAGTGTTTAAACTAAAAGCCCAGGGAAAGCTGACAGATGTGGAAGAGAACACAAGTTGGGTTGATGCAGCCCTAAAAGAGAATTCAGAATTATCTTGAAGAACATAGTAGAGGAATGTAACAGGGAGCCAAGGGCTTCTGTTACTTTAAGAAAATGCTAAGTTGGCTGTGTAGGACTGCTGGAACAGGAGCCCATGCTGGCCCATAAGTAAAAGGGAAATTCCTGTGTACAGGTGGGGAGCCATATAACAGAAAGGGGTGGGGCTTCAAGGCATCTAAAGACAGGGCCTGAGCCAGACCAGGCAGTCTGACCTTGCATGTGGCAGGGAGAGGAGCTCACTAGGGAAAGCAGCTGCAGAAAACAGACCTGTCAACACATAAACTATTCATAAAAATGACAGTGAGATGGAAACAGCTAAGGGGAAAGTACAGTTTACGGTACAGTATTGACTAAGAGTTGAGGGGAAGAACATTTCTGGAAGCAACTTGCTTCTATTCCAGTTGTGCTGGTGGACTAGGTTGTAGCTATGAGGGCAATTTGGAAGCCATGGGGTTGCCTGAGAGGCACCCAGTATAGAGCAACCATGCCAGGGTCTGGGACACTAAGGCCTGCCACATGAAACAGGGGACAGGAATCCAGAGCACCCAAGTACAAAACAGGACCACAGCCCAAAATCTGAGATCCAGCACAGTTGAACACCCTTGCTCTAGATAAATGTAGTTCAATGCTGTCTTTCTAAAGCATTCACCCATCTCACTGTCTGAGGCAAGATACTGGACTAAATGGACCATTGATCTGACCCATTACGGCACCTCTTGTACTCTTGTTGATGGCTTAAAAATGTTATTTAAAGGTTTACCTTTTGGGAATGGGCTTATAGATATATAGATAGAGAGATATATCTCTCTATATATGGACAGATAGAGATATATATCTATACCTATAGATATAGATATAAATACAGATATAGATAGATATCTATATAGATATAGGTATATATAGAGATAAACTTAGTGCCAAATGCATTAACATCAGTGCCAAGTCCCTGTATGTGTAGACACCTGCCAAAAATCATGTAATATGCTTTAGCTTAATGTGCATTAAATTTAGCCATGCTTAAATGAACATGTAGATGTGCCCTATTGGTACTAAAGAGGTGCTACGTTCAGGTCCCTACTACTGTTCATTCAGCTCTGACATTACCTGGTGAAGGAGGTTCAAGGGCATATCAGACACTTGCTTGTAGTGTTTGTGCTAGGGACTGACTTGTTCCCATGGGACAGAATTCTCAGTTGTGCGTGCACCCAAGCATATACAACTGAGACACTGGATGTTGTGAACTCTTCACTTAAGGCATGTTAGAAAGAGTTCTCTTGCCCTTGGTCATACAATAAAGATAATAATAATTTATTACCCCTACAGCCAAAACTTAAATTAATTTTAATCAAAAGAAACAAAATATTCCCACTAGCACAGTGGGCATCACCCATGCAAAACAGGTCTGCCTTATTCTGTCTCTTTCTCTAGTTAATCAATAGATAGTGTCAGATAGCTTCTTCCCTTGTGAGCTTCTAGTCACAGGGCTCCTATGTAATACAAAAGAAATTATGATTTTTTTCTCTAGATAATAAAGTTGTAGAAAGAGAATCTATCTTCATAGGTCAGCAGAAACTTTGGTAACAGGTGAATTTCCTAGAATGAGCTTTTGTTTAAGTTTACCTTTCTATTCGAAATTTATGAGCATTTGTAATTGCATGTGTTAGGGAAGGATCCAATAGACCTCTCACACTGTTATACAAATACATTTTCCATCATTTCTTAATGTTTAATTTTTGTGCTTGTTATATTTATTCTTTACTTTTTATACCATTCCCACAGAAAAACAAAACCCCTTTTTTAAGGGATCTGTATCTTTTTAAAAAGTCAGTCTGGTGCAAACTAGATTCCATTTATATTTAGCAGATGTAGATTGCAGAAGGACTATTGAAATTAATGGGAGGAAAACAACAACATCCAACAACTGTGACATGTCTGCATCCACATGGTACCCGAGGGGAAGTTTTCCCTTCAGTGGGCAGAAAGCAGAGCCTTTTACTACTTCCTTAGTGTGTCTTGTGAACATAACATTAAATAAGATCTTCCTAAGAGTTCTATTGGAAAAAGTTGCACAGAAGAGGTGTAGCATCTGCAGAATTTTCAAAGGCAATATTTTACTCTTTCCTATTACCCTTCTTCAGTGTTGGGGCTATGCTACTCAAGTACCCATCCAGTGGTATAGTGGAAGTTATCATTTCCGTCTTTCTTTCAAATAAAGTTTCATAGATTTCATAGGCATTAGGGCTAGAATGGACCTCACAAGATCATTGGGTATGGCCCCCTGTCCAAAGGGCAGTCAGTCAACAGGGGTCAAATGATTCCAGCAAGATAGGCATCTAAGTGTTTCTTAAAGGAATCCAAAGTAGGTGCCTGAACTACCTCTGAGGGGGGTGGAATCTATTCCAGGCCCTGGGGACTCAGGCAATAAAGAAGTTTTTCCTTATGTCCAGCTTAAAATGGTCCTCCAAGAGTTTGTGATTGTTGAACCTAGTCATCCCATGGGGTGCCCTGGTGAACAGAAGTTCTCCCAGTTCCTGGTGCACCCTCTTATATACTTATATGCTGCCACCAAGTCACCCTGAACCTATGCTTTTCCATGCTGAAGTGTCCCATGTCTCTCAGCCTCTCCTCATAAGGCCTATTCTCTTGTCCTCTAATCATTTGTGTAGCTCTCCTCTGGACTATCTCAAGCTTTTCCACATCTCTTCTGAATTGTAGAGCCCAGAACTGGACACAGTATTGGAGCTGTGGTCTCACCAAGAGACCACAAATGGGAGGGTGAATTCTTGGATTTTCTTTGAGATACATCAGAAGATGCAAGACAGAGTTTGGCTTGCTTTGCCGGCTGCAGCATCACATTGATTGTTCATGTTCATCTTGTGGTCAATCAAGACTCCCAAGTCTCTTTCAGGTGTGGTGCTAGCTAGCATAGCACTGCCAAACCTATAAGTGTGGTGTGGGTTTTTTCTCCCAAGGTGGAGCAGCTTGCATTTCTTGGTGTTAAATGCCATCAAGTTTTGATCCACTCACCTTGTAAGCCTGTTGAGTTTGGCCTCGATTGCCAGCCTATCCTCTAAGGTGGCCTCATTTCCCCATAGTTAGGTGTCATCGGCAAACTGAGCCAGTCTTCTTATAACACATGAGTCCAGATCATTTAGAAACACACTGAAGAACACAGGTCTGAGGATGGGGCCCCATGGGATGCCACTAGTTACAGTGAACCAAGTTGATTTGGTTCCATCATTCCCTGAGTCCGTCCACAGAGCCAGTTCCCCAGCCATCAGACCATGACATTTTCTGGAATTTCTGCTAACATGAACCAAAACCTACATCCTTTTGATAGAAAATAAAATTAATTAATAGCTATAGTGCCACATATGTGAAGAACAATTGTTCATAAATGTGTGAATGCATGGCAGAACATTCAACTGTGGGATCAGGCATAGAATTTCTCAAGGCTCAGTCACATGACTGTAGAGTGGGAAGCCAGCAATATCAGTGAAGCCCAGCATTGGAGAATCAGTTTTCCAATGCCAGGCTGCTCCAACATGCATTTCAACAGGAAGGGAGTAGCCCTAGTTCACAGAACCTTTGTCCTGGTGGAAGTATACAGCTGGAAACCACAGAGCTCCCTAGTCCCCAACTGCATGTGCCCTGGAGTGGAGTGGTGCATGTACAGGCAGAGATCAAGGAGTTACCCCCCACCTAGGTCCCCAGCTGTTCTTGCCATGAACCTAACACTGGGCTGAAGATCATGAATGTCAATGTGTCCATGTGGGAGGTGCGCATAGGGTTCCCTATCAGGGATGTTTAAAGCCACACCATGTAGCCTGATGCTGCATGACACATGTTCAAATTAGAGCATAATACAAACAAGCCAAAAAGATGTCTTGCATCAAATGGAATATCTTGGTGCCTTGATTGCCGTCTTATTACACTACAAATTCAATGAATATGTGGCATGTTTCAATTTATGGAGCAATTAATATTTTGATCATTCCATAAATGTAATGTTGGCTAGGCCCTTAGCTAATGTAATAAACAAAATAAAGAGATCATAGACAGATATATTGTATATTAAGGCAGGACATTCTCTTTAACCCAGTGTGGGACCCTTAAAGTAATTTGTAGTATAAAACCTAAAGAACCAGCCATTGATGACATTTGCTTTTTTGTTGTCTTGCACTGGAACTGCTACTCTTGTGGTTTCTGCCAGGTACTTTATCTACCATGACCAACATCAGTAAATAATACAAGAAAGTAGCAAATATATCTTGCTTAGTGATTTTATTTTCCTGGGGAAAATCTGAAATGGGAGCTCCATCCCTGTATAATTCTGACTTGGTTACTCAATGAAGGAACACAATTGGCTCATTAATTGTGGAGACTTATCTTATTTTTATATAAAAATGCAAACTCTAAATAAATATAAAGGTTGTTGATCTTCAGTGGTATTGCTGTCAAGGCTTCAACTGAATATAAACAATTTTGTGAACTCACTGGCTGTAGAAAGTATTTTCAGGAAAATAGGTTTAGGCTGTGGAAATTTTACCAATTCTAAGAACCCTTAATAAGAAACTACTATTGTTAATTTCCATGGCATTTGAAGTCCCAGAAGTATCAAAAGAAGACTTGCAACTGTGTACTTGCACATATGTGCTTGTATGCAAGGTGACTTCTCTATGGCAAATGTTTAGCCCTAATCTGTTTTTGTTGCCCTGTGGGGTCAGGCCAACTCTCAGGATCTTAATATTGTGCTGTTAGACAGGAGGATGTGACACAATTGCACATATACAAACATACAAATCAATTAGGTGCATAAACACACACTCTACCAGCTCAGGCACATACACATCCAAACCAGCCTAGGCACATGCATACCTATCACTAATTCATGCACATACACTATACACCCCAAAAGTTAGACCCAGTGACATATATATATATATAGAGAGAGAGAGAGAGAGAGACACTCACCAGTTCACATACATATAGCCCACCTACACATACACACAGATAAGTTTCTAACTTAGATGGTACAGTGTGTATGTGTGTGTTTGAGGTACCTGAGATACTTGGAGGAAGGGTAAGGTGAGAGAGAGAGTTAAAGTGTAGGGAATGAAAGTTGCCAGAACCAGGTTTAGAACAAGTGGACTACAGAGAAACTGGCTAAGAAATTGAGGTTTGGGTTTACCAGACTACAGCTGGAAACTGAGGCATTGTGGGGGGGTGGGGAGGGGAGAGATAAGTGATGGCAAGGAAGAGACAGCCAGGAAAGAAACTGAGGCAGAAACCTGGTTGCTCAGGGGAAAAGGAAAAGGCAGTAGGGATAAGAAGGTGTCAAAGAAACAGAGGGGTTGGAGGCAGAGAGGAGCTCAGGACAGATGTTGGATGTGGCAGTGAGCCAGAAGCAGGAGAGGGAGAAATAAGACAGAACTTAGAGGGGCAAGGAGCAGAGATTGGAGCAGGGCCAAACCATAGTAAAGCAAAACCCAACTAAGGGATCCAAATAATAGTTGTATTACACAGACAACACACTACACAGCCCCATAAAGTTATTGGTTCACACACACACAAACACTCACAATGGCAGCAGGAGAAAGAGACTCAGTGGAAGGGCTGGAGTCCAGGTAGGGAAGAGAAGCAGAGTCCAAGTCCTTGGTTGAAGAGGGTGTGGTCAGTGATAGCTACCTATCCAGGCTGGAGAGTGGTCTTTGTCCAGCAGGTGGTGCTGTCCAGAGCGGGGTCTCCCGCAGGGCTTATGGGTAGATAGATAGGTGGTGTGGCATGGTGCTGATCCAGATGGAGAGGGCGTCCCACTGGGTCTGTCTTCACTGCCCCTTTTTATAGGGGCAAACCTTGTGTCAGCCCCTGGTGTACTCAGCATGCGTGCTGCATGCAGGGATGTGCAGTTTCGGGTGTCTGTAATGGTGGGGTACAATGGTAGAGTTGCTGGTTCTGCAAGGTCCTTTGTCTTTCAAATGCTGGGTTCTTGTATCTGTTTCTGGGTGAGGTTCGTAGTTCCTGGATGAATCAATGCGAGGTGATGGCCTGGTCATTACAGGCCATTCAGTAGAGGCCTGCTACTGCTATATTTCAATTATTCTGAATCACTCATTCATCCGGGAACAAGTTACATGGGAGGGACACGTGAATCATACAGTTGCAACACGGGGTTGCCTGGGCAGAGGACACAAGATGGAGACTTGATACAAAATGTTAACTTGACATGACGTTGGTTGACTTACAAACACAGGCCTAAACCATACAATATCCGTATGAAACAATAAAAATCAATACAAAGACAATAATAATACAATATACAACAGTAGAAATCAATACAAAACAAAAAATAATACAATATAAAACAGTGGATATCCAAAACCAAAACCTTGCTACCCAAATAAAAATGTTAAGGTTTATCCTAAGTCTGAGCTCACTTATGCTTGTCTATAGAGAATAAAGAGGGAGAGAAAGAAAAGCCAGAAATTATTGGGGAAGGGAAGGGAATACATATCTATCGTATAGATATATATAGATATATACATATATACATATATCAATTAGGTGTATAAACACACACTGTACCAGCTCAGGCACATACACATCCAAACCAGCCTAGGTACATGTATACCTATCAGCAATGTATATATACGTATTAAAAATGAAAAACTGGGGGTTTTGCTACATTTTAACCTTTCTTTGGGAAGGTATCTGGAGCTCTTATGTAAGCTGTGAAGCAAAGAAAATAAGAGAAATACTTACTGAAAGCCGGAGGGAGCTGGCAAAAGAGAGATGAGTACCTCGGGAGCTGCGGTTCCAAAGCAGCTGCTCCATGCAACTGGAGCAGCCCTGGAAAGCCAAAAGGGAGGGGCGCAGAAGCATGGAGAGCTGAGAAGTGGGGATCAGCATCCCAAGACCTGAGCGTCTGGGCGGGATGTCCTCAGTGGTGGAGAGCCAGTGGTGGAGAACTGACTACAAAACTTTGAGGAGTTTAATTAGGCTGGGCCAGAGAGACACTGCAGATCAGAGTGGCATTTGCAGCAGGGGAGCTGTGCCCCAAAATGGTCAGCTGGCAGAGAAGCAGCTGAGCCCTGATACTAGGGTATTGATTTGTGTGTTACTTTATTCTTCCTTTTGTTTTTGCTGGTGCAACCTGTCATGCTCTTGCTTTAGTGGAACAGTAGTGTGCTGAACTAAAGTGGCAGGACTTCAGCCTGGCCGGCAGAAAGGGGATAAATCCCCAGAAAAGTCAATATACCCCAGGACGGGATATCAACCTGGACAGGCTTTGGGGTTTTTTTTCTGTTATGTTTATATTGTTTTGTGGGTGTTACTAGAGGGCATAACTCTCAGGGAAGAGGGTAGGCAAAAAGCCCTCTCATAACCAACAGCGTGTCTCACCCAAGATTGGGTAAAAAGTCCAGTAGTCTGTGTTGAGGCTGACAGTCAAGATCGGGAGGGTACCCAGGGCCATGCCCCTGACTTTAACTGCTAAGCCCTGACATAAACCATTTTTTTTGTCCTACCCTACAGATTTCATTGCTGTTGTTTTGGTTCTTGTGTTTTTTGTAATATTGCAGTAGTATAAATTGTAGCAAACCCAGGACGTTGAAGAACTTCAATTTTTTTGTATTTTTAAATGGCCTGACAGTCATTAGTGTGGCTAGTGTTTTAATCTTGTTTTCTTGTATGAAATAATGACTGGAAACCTCAGCATTTGACCAGTGTTTAATAAATGCAGTGACTGTCCAAGAGTATAGGAAGTGGCATTTTTTGCTCTTTGAAAATATTCTCGATCATTTCTGAGGAAGGGGTTGACAGGAACCATAGAAGTTTTAGGGAGGAAATGAAAGCACAAATGTTTCTAACACCCAAAGCTGTATTTTGATTCCTCAATAAGAATAAATCTTTTCTTCTTTAAACCATTATTAGCTCTTAATAAAGTCAGATACTGACATGACATAATATCGGTCTATGATTTTCCTATTCTGTTTATTAAGTTTACTAGGTCAGAGCAATTTGTTTTTCTATTTACAGCACAGCAGGGATCACCCAGTTTTCTGATAATCAAGCTGTGTTGTTTTTACTTCACAACAGCAGCACCTGTCAGCACCATTACGTTGATGGCTTGTTGGGGTTTCCAATCTAGTTTCCAAAGGTTATTGTATGCTGTAAAATCTGGTTCTATACCTAGATTTTGAACACCGTGGTCCAGAGATATTCTAATTTAGAATTGAAAAATCTGACCCTCCATAGCGATGGATGCCATTTGTAAAATTCAAATCTAGATAAACATTCAAACTTTAATTATTGCCAAAGTTTAAAGATGTTCATTCTGGACCTTAATCTGTGGCCAGCTTCAGTATGTATTTTTACATCTCTTACTCCCAGTCAACTCTCCTTAGCCTCATTCTTGGCTGCAGAGAGGATCCGTTTCAACAGGACCTCGACATATCTACAGGCTGGTATATAAAATTATTTTTTTTGTAAAGTGGACATAAATCTCTGCTGGATAAGGAATGCCTAGCACACAAGTCTCCCACTTCCTGGGTGACTGATTTACCCGCAAGAATGTTATGCCAAAGGTCACCATTACAGTAACATAAATAGAGTAGGTCAACAAGGACATCAACTTGGGGAAGTTAGTGGGGGCAAAATGGAAAAAAGTGGCTGCTGCAGAAGCAACTATGACATTTTATGGCATGACAGCAAGTGGAAGTTGTGTGTGGCAGCTGTCATAAGCCCCTAGTCACATTGTTGTTATATCTCTGCATCATTAATTGCCTACCCACTCAAGGGCTTCTCCTCAGAAGAAGACTCTTCACTCTGGATCCAGAGTCGTCTGAGACACCCTAAAGTGCAATTTTAGGTGCCTAAACTTTAGAGAGGGGCAGGATTACAGATATGCTTCTCTACTGCATATTCCTGATTGGCTAGCTGTAAGTGGCACATGGCACCCTGGTTCTCTGAATCACCCTGTAGGGGTGCATAACCCTTCAAGAGTGGGAAAGGAGTTTAGATTACTATCCCTGTTCCCACTTCAGGGGCTATGGACCTAAGTTTTCAGTGTTGTGATGCCTAAGTTGTGATGGTACCCAGTCTAAGGCACCAGTCTAGATTTCTCCTGGGTTTTTTTGCTCCATGCATCAGGACCACAAATACTTGGTAAAATCTTAACTTTATTTGTTGACTTTTGTAAAATAATTTGCAGTCAACTTTTTGTTTTTGTTTTTGGTAATTGGGAAGTCCTCAAGCCATGAATATTTTTAAAATAATTTAGCATGTAAATATTATGTTAGAAATCTCCTTTATTATGTATTGAAATGTTAAATTTTAGGTATTTTTCAAGTTTAAGATAGACTACCCAAGAAAACCCACTTATGATTTTCTCTTTTCTAATTGACCAAAAACTGCATCACACTGAGGTGTGTGAAATTTTAGAATTACCATTAGAAGGTCTGCAGGACACAGGATCATGATGACAAACAACAGATTGAAACTTTCAAGGGAAAATGGCATATACAGTCATAACAATTTGGCATCTTTAATTTCAAAGGTGTGTATATACTGTTGTGTGAAAAGCATGATTTCACACTTTTGTGCTTCCTGCAGCTATAGTTTTGTACAATCTCCAGTAGTGCATTCTTCTCACATCAGTAAATCTGTGCTTTTCTCAAAATAAGGATAGGTATATTATGCAATGTTTTGGGGGTTTTTTTGAAAGGCAATTGTATCTTTAAAATTTTTATGCATCTGATTACTGATTAAGAGACTAAATCTTCCTTCTTAAATGATTTATCAACAAAAAACAAACCCATTGAACTGCTGTCATTTAGTTTATCAGAATACCACTTAAACAGACCATTATTAGCATGGGCATATGTATTTTAGAATACATTGCGACAAGTACAATTTAGCTGTCTTGTGTTGGCCTAGTTTAACAATTAAGAAATCACAGTTACTTTAAAAATATGTTAATCCATAACAGAAGATGAAGTAAATTACATGTTGTATATTGCCTTGTATTTTGTATGCAACTTCTCTATGTGCTTCTTAAAGAAACAACCTTTGCTATGCATCTGTATGGATTTCACTATGAAGGCATTCCAACTTCATGCATTAGGAGAGTATTCTCACCATTAGAATACTATCAGAATACTCAACTAAGGTGTCATGTCACCCTGAGGTGTCTTGAGATCCTTTTAAAGGAGGCCTTGAATGCTGCAAGTGCATAACAATGGGTGTGTAAATATTGAAACAGAAGAATAAAAGAAAAAAGTCAAAGACCAAAGCTGGTATTTTTAGGGATGTTTAGTGTCTAAAGAGGGGTGCCGTGAGAAACACATCCTTATATTAACAAAGGGTGAAAAACCTACCAACACACCTCCACTGCTACTACAATCAATGCCCCCCACAACTATCCCATCAGAATCCATAGATCC
The DNA here is from genome assembly GCA_030014935.1 of Caiman crocodilus. Classification (NCBI taxonomy): domain Eukaryota; kingdom Metazoa; phylum Chordata; order Crocodylia; family Alligatoridae; genus Caiman; species Caiman crocodilus. Next base: position 216,126,547 of record JAGPOW010000261.1, on the reverse strand, counting down.
TATAGATAGATAGATAGATAGATAGATAGATAGATAGGAAGGAAGGACTTTTTAACAACTTTATTTCACAAGAGATCAGGTGCAAAAAGCAAAAAACCATCAAACCACACCAAAGAGAAACCATTCCAGGATGTTCAGAACATCACACCGTGACAAACACCTTCGCTTTAAAACACGTCATGTCTAACATGCCAAAATCTCACTTAACAGTTCCACCTTTCCCTGTCCCATAGTACACATAAAAAAACCTTCCACATCTCACCCCGAGAAAATAAACACAAGCATCCTGGTGAGGTCCCAGGACACAGCACAAGCTGGAAGCCACAGTCCGCCACCGCGCACGCCCGGTCGCCCAGACCGGTCAAAACATCACAGCGCGTATTTGAGATGGCCGTCTTCCACATGGCACAGCGCTCCCTCAAGGGCCCAGACGGCCTCGAAGGCGGGTACCTCCCGCCAGAACACAGCGTTCTCAAACTCCAGCGAGAGGCGTGCCCGCACCAGGAGGCCGAAGAGCCGTGGGGCATCATCTGAACAGGTGCCAGCAAGCCAGTTGTGGTGGCTCTTGAGGACGGCCACTTTAATCTAGCCCAGCAAGAAGTTGGCCAGGCAGATGGCGCCCCGCTCGGCTGCCCTGTATGGGTAGGAGCACACATACGCAGTCTCTGAGAAGCTCCTGCCCGGCAGCCGCAGTGGCGGCTCCAGGGTGGCAAAGAGCGGCCACAGGTGGGGACAGTCCAGGAAAACATGAAACAGATCCTTCTCCACGCCCCTTGGGCAGAAGGGGCAGGCCATCAAAGTGGCTGGGTCCAAATGGGACACGAACATGCCAGTGGCTAGGATGCCATGCAGCAACCGCCACTGCAGGTTGCCAGTCTTCTTGGTGGTCAGTGGCTTATACAATGTGTGCCACGCCGTGTGGGCCAGTGGGGAAGCCGGTGGCCCCAGACGCCGTCGCCACAGTGTATCAGGGTGGCCAGCAGCACCTGAGCAAGGCAGACACAAACCACCCAGGCATACAAGCTTCTACGTGACAGAGAAGCAAAGGGACAACCCATGTCAATATTGGGAGGTGTGGGGAGCCGCAATAGAGTGCCTGGCCCGCCGGCCAACTCCGCAGCCACAGCCAGGGTGACCGGCAGTGGAGGGAAACCTCACTCGTGGTATCCATGGCCTGCGGGATCTGGCGCACCCGGAGATGTTTGTCCAAGGCGGCCGCTGGTGCCGGCAGGAGGGCGGTGCGGATGTCATCCAGGGGATGGCCCATGGTGCAGACAGAGCACACGCCTAGCCATGCGGCCAGCACCTCAGGCAAGAGCCAGACTGACCGAGGGGGTCAAGGAGATGATGCAGGTGGAAGACACGTGCCTGGATGAGAGTGGCTGTGAGGCTGGCAGAGGCCAGGCTTGGCACAGAGCATGACAGGGCCGAGTTGTGCACCAGAGGCTCCCTCAGCAGCTGTAGGAAACACAGAGTCCAGGCTCAAGGCTGGAGATGGAATGCGGCTTGCCAGGCCCGTACCATGCGGCAGTAAAAGGCTGGAAGCACTGCCCAGTTCAGGAGCATGGGGGTCAGCAAAAAGAGCTCCTGGTCAAAGCCAAGGGTGCTGACCCTCTGCAGGAACCGGCACGCCAGTTGTTGCCAGGGTAGGAAATCCTCGCTGTAAAGCAGTCGCTGAAGGTCCTGCAGGTGGAAGGCTGCCACCTTGCTCACCAGATCAACCAGACCCTGGTCCCCGTTGGTGACAGGTAGGTGAAGGATGGCTCGCAGGAGCCACTGGCGCCCATCCCAGAAGAAGTCCACCAGGTTGCACTGGATTCTCTCAAGTAGATCCGGTGGGGGCGTTGAGCACGGTGCACTGGTGCCACAAGGTCACTGCCACCAGGTTGTTGATGACGAGGACGCGCCTCCGGTAGGAAAGGCTGGGCAGGCGCCAGCGCCACCACTGCACGCAGGCTTCCCCCCCTCTTTGAGATCTTCCCAGTTGTGCGCCATGAAGGTCGGTGGCTCCAGGAACACGTCCAAGACCTTGAGGCCCTCGCGGCACCAGGTGAGGCCACCCGGTAAATCCAGGGGGGGCGTGTCTGTCCATGCACCAAGCAGCAGAGTGTCGCTCTTGGCCCAGTTGATGCAGGTGGAGAAGATGCGTTCATAGGCATGCTGGCAATCCGCCAGGGCCCGCACATCTCCCTGGGTGTTGAGGAAGGTGGTGACGTCATCCGCATATGCCGACAGCTGGAGAGGAAGGTCAGCGGACGGGCTCATGGCTGATGGGAGGGCCACACTACTCAGGCGGTGCGTGCAGCAGCAGCTCAATGGCCAGGGCATAGAGCATGCCCGGCAGCGGACACCCCTGATGAATGCCCCTGCGTGCGGGAAACGGAGCGCAAAGCACACCATTCACCTTGAGCAGGCTGGAAATGTCTTGGTACAAGACCCGAAGGGCCTCGGTGAAGAAGGGCCCAAATCCAAAAGCCTCCAGAGTCTGGAAGAGATAGGCATGGCCCACCCAGTCGAAGGCCTTCTCCTGGTCTAAAGAAATGAGGCCGACGTCAAGGCCAAAGGGCTCACTAGCCATGAGTAGATCATGCAGCAGGAACAGGTTGTCTTCAATGGTCCTACCTGGCACGCAGTAGCTCTGCTCAGGCCGAGTGAGAGAGGCCATGACTACATGGAGGCGGGTGGCCAGCGCTTTGGCCAGAATCTTATAGTCCACACACAGCAGGGAGACCGGCCACCAGTTCTTAATGTAGCCGAGGTCCCCCTTCTTGGGCAGAAGGGTCATCACCGCTCGGCGGCAGCTGGTCAGCAGGATCTTGTTGGTGAGGCTCTTCTGAAAAACGTGCAGGAGGCTGGGGGTGAGGAGAGGCCAGAAGATCTTGTAAAACTCGGCAGGCAATCCATCGAGGCCCAGGGCTTTGCTGGAGGCAAGGCCGGCCATGGCGGCCACCAGCTCTTCCAGGGACAACTCCCGCTCAAGCTCTCTGACCTCCAGGGCATCCAGATGTGGTAGGCCCTTGTGGAGTTCCTGCGTGGTCTCGGGGCATGCCGGCTCGGCCACAAACAGATCACGACAGAAGGCGATGGCATGTTCATGTATTTTGCCCGGCTCTGTGATTACCCGGCCTTCAGGAGTCTTGAGATAATCCAAGAAATTGCTCGCTGCCCTCCGCCGCTCTAGGTTGAAAAAGCAGCAGGTCGGGGCATCAGTTTCCACCAGCTCCTGGCAGCAGGCATGGATCCTTGCACCGTGGGTCGTGCTCTCTGCCAAGTCACGCAGGCATTTCCTGTGGAACCAGAGGCTCTCGCTCAGTGTCATGTCGCTGCTATCGGGCAGCAGAGCAGCCTCGAGCTCCGCCACGTCCTCCTCCAACTCCCAGATACGCCAGCACGTCTCATCCACGGCCAGGTGGATGTACTGCTGGCAAAAGGCTCGGATCTGTACCTTGCCCATTTCCCACCACAGCTTCCAGGAGAAGTGTCTCGGTCTTGCAGCCTCCCACCTCCGCCAAAAGTGGGCAAAGCAGTCCCGGAAATAGGACTCCTGAACCAGGCTGACATTGAAACACAAATAAGGTGCCCGTGCACAGGCTCTCCCCGGCAGCCTTAGTTCGCTGAAGTCCAGGCCAAGATCTGACAGGCCCGAGGGATCGATGCGGCTGCTGCACAGGAGAGGCAGGCGGTGCCTGTGGACATAAAGGCGGTGGAGGCAAGCCATGGTGAGACCACCAGCACCCATCCTCGCCCAGGTGTACTGGCCTGCATCAGGATGCAGGGCTCACCAGATGTCCACGAGGCCTGCCCCCTCCAGGGCAGATGGCAGCTTGCAAGCAGAGGGCAGTTGAGCTGCAGGGCAGTGGTACAGTTGAAATCCCCACCGAGGAGGAGCAAGTCATCATCCTCACTAGCATCGTGCAGGAGTGCAGCCAAGGTCTCAAAGAAAATGACCCTTTCCTGGCCATCGGAGGGCACGTAGATGTTGACGAACAGCAGGTGGTGTTGTGCAAGGATGACATGGACGGTCAGCAGGCAGCCGGGGATGACCTCCCGCGGCACCACCGTGTCAGGCTGCAGCTGCGGAGATAAGAGAGTTGCGACCCCAGCGCTGAGGTTGGTGCCATGGCTCAGGGACACCTGGACTCATCAGGCAGCCCGCCAGGCCGCCTGGTTGAATCTGTCAGATTGCGTCTCTTGAAGGAAGGTGATGGCCAGCCTCTTCTGTCGCAGGAGCTCCAGGACGGCCTCATGCCTCACCGAGTCTCGACAGCCATTGATGTTGTAGGTGCCAATGGTTGTGGCTGCCATGGATGTGGGTGTGAGAGAGGGAGAGCAAAGCAAAGTGCGGGTGGAAGAGCAAGCACCCAAGAGCAGAGCAAGGCGATACAGACAGGTCAAGGAAGGCCTACCGTGCCCTACTCTAGTCGAGGGACCTGCCCAGGCCCCACTCAACTCTCACCCTTTGGGCAAGCTTCTCCAAATGGTAGGCCATCTGTTGCGTGCCCAGATCCTGCTGCATGAGCTTGGCTGCCACCCTGGCAGCCTTGACAAACACTTTGGGGTCTGCACACCACTGAGTGATGCATCCCGCTAAGTTCTTCTGCCCCTTAATTAACTTCAACAAGGACAGGAGTCCCTCATAGTTAGGAGGGAGCCAGGGGGGTTCCGCCAACTTGAGGTGGATGTTGCCTAAGGAAGCGTGGCGAGGCTGCACCCTTAGCGGGAGCTCACCTATCACCACAGTGTTCACACCCTCGATGTCCAGGCACATCAGCCGCCTCTCATTGTCTGAGTCAAGGACCGGCTCCATGAGGACATACTCTGTCTTAGGGGAGAGGCCATTCCACTCACGTCTTTTGTGAGACTCAGAGAACTGGACCTCCATCTTACTAACTTCTCTGTCCAATCTGCTAGGCTGAGGTGTGACTGAGGGGATAGCAGGCTCTCCTGCCACCCCCAGGGCCAGACCCCCAGAAGAGAGGCATTCACCACTATCCCTGTTGCTGCCCGACTCCGGAGGCTGGGGGACAGGCGAGGGGAGGGGGACCCCAGCAGCCTCCTCCCCTGCCACTGAGTCTGCCTCGTTGATGGCTACATCCAACAGGGTCGGTGGTATGGCAGCCAGAGTGGGGTCAGGATCTGTAGTGGGGGGGGCCCTTGGCACTAGCTGAGGAGGGTCTTGATAGTCATGGGGCATCCCGAGAGGCCTCCTTTCCCTTCTTCTCTTTGTCCTTCGTCTTCTTCTTGGTGGTTGTGGTGTGCAGCTCCTCTTGTGCCAGGGATGGGCCAGACTGCTCCTGGCCCGTCCCAGCAGGGTCAGCCGTCTCAGGCAGCACCACATTAGTGGGTGGTTGGGAGGAGGCCCAAGCCCCATGATCCGATGAGGCTCTAACGCCACAGTCCCCGGCCACCCCAGCCACTTTGGCCGAGGCAGGCAGGGGGCAAAGGGAGGCGTCCGCCCATCCACCCAGTGGGGCTTTCACACTGAGGGTGAAACTGAGGGTGCTACAGATAAGGGAGGTGGTGGTGGGGCCTGGGTAGTAGCACCAGCCCCTGCACTGGACGGTGGTTTCGCACCGGAGACCCCAGTGCCCTAAGATGGAATAAGGGTGGAAGGAAGTTGGGAGGAAGAGCTTTCAGCCTTCCTGGGCCTGCTGCGTGCCCAAGAAGTCAACGTGCCCTCTTTCGGTGCTGCCGCAAGTGGCGATGGTCCAGGTGCCTTGCCCTGAGGGCACCAAGCTGCCAGGTGGGAAGAGCCACAGCACTTGCACTTAAAACACGTGATCTCCCCTACCGACAAATAAATGATAAACCTCCGACCCTCAAGAGTGAGGCTCAGGGAGCGAGGTAGACACTGGGGACCCTCCTTGAGGAGCATGAAGACCTGCCTCTGGAAAGACACGATGTACCTCAGTTGAGGGTCCCTGCTTCTCATCGGCAGTCAGCAAAAAGGACTCGTAGGAATCCCGTAGGCCTCGAGTCCCCTGGCCAGCTCTTGGTCAGAAACGTGTGGTGGGACGTTGGAGATCACCACCCTCAATGCCTGAGTCTTCAGGGACATGACAGGGTAGTGGATGCCCTCAATGTCTAGGCCCTCTGCACACACCCGGTCAACCAAGGCAGGCGTGCTCAAATAAATCATCCAGACCGTGTTCACACGATCCGCATAGCAGATGCTATGCTGTCCCAGGAGTGCAGCCAGAGCTTCTACGCAAACCTTGAGCCCCACATGGAGAGGGGTATGAACCCTCAGGCCATGAGACAGCAGGAGGTCTCAAGAGACATCCTTATGCCAGCTGCCAGATGTAGAAGCAGCCATTCCTCACTAGGACAGGGTTAAAAAACTGCAAAGCAAAGGGTTAAAAAACTGCAAAGCAAAAAAAACTAGGGGAATGAAAAGAAAACTTAAACACAGGAGCTCAAGGCTGAGCTCCAGGGAATGCGGCCAAAACAGAAAATGAAGATAAGCCACCAAAGAGTCGGTAGAAATGGGGAGTGAAAGAAAAGCGTGCATAGAGCAAAGTAAGAGGCGGGGAAAGAAAAATGCACCCTCAAGTGGCAAATGATAAGAGACCTCCCCACAGAGGATGAGAAGGGTGGAGGGGGATAAAAAAAAAAAAATTGGCAGGGGAAAGAGGGGGGTTTAAAAAAAGGGAAAACAAAGGGGTGAGGGGGGATGGAGGGGTAATTAAGAGCACCTCTGGAAGGCAGGCTAGTGGAAAAGGTAACTCCCCACAACAAGCAGACAGAAAAGAGAGAAAACAAGGGGAAAAGACTGTAAAAGAGAAGGCTGCGAGAAGTGACACGCAGACAAAGAAACCGGAAGCAGAGGGGGAGGGAAGAGAGAAGAGGGAAAAGTGAGAAAAAAAGCAGCAAAAAAGCAAGAAAAGAGCCAGAAAGCGAAATAAATAGAGGCTAGAGAGCTTTAGACAGGTGGGAGTGAAGAAAGAAACGAGATAGGATGCAGGGGAGTCTTACGCTCGGGATTGCCCAGCGCAGTTTCAAGTGAGCCTAGTCCGAAGCGTCCGAAGAGGAAGGAAGGCTTTGACTTTTTAACAACTTTATTTCACAAAAGATCAGGTACAGAAATCAAAAAAACCATCAAACCACACCAAAGAGAAACCATTCCAAGACATACAGAACATCACGCTGCAACAAACACTTTTGCAATAATACATGTTGTGTTTAACATGCCAAAGTCAAAGACTCCCAAACATATATAAAAACAGTTCCATCCTTCCCTGTCCCATGGTTCATGTGCAAAAAACTATCAGAGTGCGTATTTGAGACAGCCGTCCTCCACATGGCACAGCGCTCCCTCAAGGGCCCAGAGGCCTTCGAAGGCGGGCACCCCCCGCCGGAGCACAGCGTTCTCAAACTCCAGTGAGAGGTGCGCCCGCACCAGGAGGACGAAGAGCCGCAGGGCATCGTCTGAGCCGGTGCCGGTCAGCCGGTTGCGGCGGCTCTTGAGGATGGCCACCTTAGCCTGGCCCAGCAAGACGTTGGCCAGGCAGATGGCGCCCCACTCGGCCGCCCGGTACAGGTAGGAGCACACGTAGGTGGTCTCTGAGAAGCTCCTGCCCAGAGCTCGCAGCGCTGGCTCGAGGGTGACAAAGAGCGGCCGCAGGCGGGGACAGTCCAGGAAGGCATGAAACACATCCTCCTGCACACTGCCCAGGCAGAAGGGGCAGGCCGTTGAGGCGGCTGGGTCCAAGTGGGCTGCAAACATACCAGTGGCTAGGACGCCGTGCAGCAACCGCCACTGGAGGTCGCCAGTCTTCTTGGCAGTCGGCAGCTTGTACAATGTGCGCCACGCCAGGCTGGCCGGTGGGGAAGCCGGTGGCCCCAGACGCCATCGCCACGGTGTATTGGGGCGACCCGCCAATACCTGAGCGTGGCGGACACAAACCACCCACGCGTACAAGCTTCTGCATGGCAGAGAAGCAAAGGGGCAACCCGTGTCAATGTCGGGAGGCACGGGGAGCCGCAACAGGGTGCCCGGCCCACCAGCCAACTCCGCGGCCACAGCTAGGGTGACTGGCAGCGAAGGGAAAGCCCCGCTCGCAGCATCCATGGCCTGCAGGATCTGGCGTGCCTGGAGATGTTCGTCCAAGGCTACCGCCGCCGCCGGCGGGAGGGTGGCGCGGATGTCATGCAGGAGATGACCCATGGCGCGGACGGAGCCCACGCCCAGCCGTGCGGCCAACTCCTCGGGCGAGAGACAGGCTGACCGAGTGAGGTCGAAGAGATGGTGCAGGCAGAGGATGCGCGCCTGGATGAGAGCTGCCATGAGGCTGGCAGAGGCCAGGCTCGGCACAGAGCATGCCAGGGCTGAGTTGTGAACCAGAGGCTCTCTCAACAGCTGCGGGAAACGCAGAGTCCAGGCTCAAGGCTGGAGGCGGAAGGTAGCCTGCCAGGCTCTTACCATGCTGCGGTAATAGGCTGGAAGCACAGCCCAGTTCAGGAGCGTGGGGGTCAGCAGAAAGAGCTCCCGGTCAAAGCCAAGGGGGCCGACCCTCTGCAGGAACCGGCACGCCAGTTGTTGCCAGGGCGGGTGCTCCTCGCTGTAGAGCAGTCGCTGAAGGGCCTGCAGGTGGAAGGCCGCCACCCTGCTCGCTAGATCAACCAGACCCTGGCCCCCCTCAGCGACAGAACAGCTCGCGGGAGTCAGTGGCGCCTGTCCCAGAAAAAGTCCACCAGGTTGCGCTGGATCCGCTCAAGCAGATCTGGTGGGGGGTCGAGCACGGCGCACCGGTGCCACAAGGTCGCTGCTGCCAG
>JAGPOW010000261.1:216101531-216117672 GCA_030014935.1 Caiman crocodilus | reverse complement strand
AGAGCTAGGAAGCCGGGGAGTCTTACGCTCGGGATCGCCCCACGCAGCTCCAAGCCAGCCTGGTCTGCAGCGTCCGAAGCGGAAGGAAGGCAGGAAGGAAGGAAAGACAGGGACACACATATATCAATAGGAGCGCATTTTTTCAAAAAACTGTTACTCTCTTTCTGACCTTACTATCCTCATGCTTAAGAGAAACCTACCAAACACCTTGAAAAAGTGAGGTTGGGGGAAAAAAAACATAAGCTGACTGGACACTAAGAACCAAAGGCTGAACAACATTTTTTATTTTATGACACACCATAACATATCTACTTCCTGAACTTCTTCCTGTACACTATGGAAGCATTCAGGTATAAATATCCTTCCTCAGGCTGAGGATGCATCTGCAGTTGGTGTGTAGTCTTCTTGGATGGAAGTAAAGATGCTTTCTTACCCTACAGATGTATTTATACCCAAAAGCCTGCAAAGAAGAATTATTCCAACTATTTGGGTTGGTCTAATAAGAGATATCAGATTTTTCCAAAGAACCATGTCTGCCTATGTCTTTAGGCCAGCATGGCTACAACCTATACTCCTATACACTATAGCTGACAATAACCCTCTTCTTTTTGAGGAATCTGAATCTCCCAGTAATCAAACTTTTATTCTTTTGCTAATTGCCTGTCTGCTACCCTTGGGAATTTACTCCCCTCCAATTTCATAGATCTAACCACTATTATTTTTCTTTTGCAAAAGCATTTATTTCTATATATAAGGATATCAAAATACACATATGCACAGCCACACACACACATATCTCTCTCTCTCTCTCTCTATATATATATATCTATATCTCTATATCTCACTATACTTCTACCGATCTGTCTTGTGCCTGTTGTGGTTCACTTGACAGACCAAAACACACTTTTACAGCTGCACCATTCTTATTCCCATTACAAAGCCACACTGCACACATATGCACCTGAGCACCTGAATTCCTGCATGCCCACATGATCATTTGCTCATCGCCTTTAACCATCACAATTATGCAAAGTACCACCTCAGTGCCCTCCCTACTGCTTTTTGTCTTCCCCATCTCCCAACTCCCTCACCTGTTTTCCCCATCCTTTCATTCATCATTGTGTTCATCATGGTCTCTGTCACCATCATTGTCCTCCTCCTCATCATCATTGCTGCTGTCTTCAAGAGTCCTGCCTCTGAACAGTCTGTGCCAGTCCCCTCTTCTATATGATGTCTGCAGTCTAGCCCATCATGTTCTACCATCTTCCTGTAGTACAAGTATATCTCATTCAGTCCCATTTTGATGCAGCCCTCGACTGAGAGGTTTCTGTGCCTGTTTACAAGCAGGTTTCTGGCATTCCACAGGGCATTCCTGAAGCAGGAGATGAATTGGTCAAAGCAGGCTGTCAGGGTCCCTTGCTGCTTAGTCAAGTGTCCATACAGAACCGTGTCTCTGGTCAAGGTTATGAACCTCATCCATACTTTACTGGTGTACTGGCAGTTCCAGAGGAGGTGGTCGATTGTTTCCATCTCCCACCAGCAGGTTTGCCTGGAGAACTTTGATGGGCCTCTCTGACCCTCACTAGGCGTGTCCAGTGGGATACCTGCCAGTTAAAAGCTCTGTGCTTTTTCTACAGGTCCTTGTGGAAGATTTTCTTTGATATGACCTGGCAGCTATTCCTGTGTAATATGTCCACAGGCAACATGATGTCTCTTGCCCTTACCACCACCTGCATCTTCTGGTGGTTCATCAGGGTCACTGAGGCCTTGGCCTGCAGTTTGTATTTGTCTTGGAAGTGTTTCAGGACCTTGTAGAACCACAGCAACTCCACGGACCACAGGCTCACATTAGTCATCATGTACATCTGCCGCTGTTGCAGTAATTGCCCTGCCAAATACTTTACAAACTAGGCTGTTCTGGATTTTGTCCCCAGCACCAGTTTGCAGATGAAGGTAGTCTTAGGAATAAATTCAGAACAAAACTTTGAACTCATGGTTTTAGGGCTATAACATCATGCCTTAACTGTTTAGAAAGCATACCCCATACAAAGTAGAATTGGCATACTATTATTTATAACTCTATAATTGAAAGAAATATAATTTCCAAATAAATTAATATTTTATACACTATGATATTGCAATCAGGGTCTTCCACACAATAACTGTGAAGTGCTTTCTGAAAAGTCCTTAAAAAGACAGAGTCCCAGTGCTCCAGTAATGAGTTAAGCTTAGTTGCGGGAACGGAGAGTATAATAGAATTATAATATTTCCCTAGCAGCCTATTTCTTCTTTTCCTCCTCTATTTTCTTCTTTTACATCTGCAGCATCAATAGGCCTGAGATTACAACTCCCACTCAGGAGATTACTAACATATATGCCATATGTGTAGGTAAGTGATGCACCTGTACAGAAATTTACCGTAGCTCTTTTCCAGCTCCACTTTTTTGCAGGTTTTATTATTTTTCTGCACATTTGAAAACAGCAATTTAACCCAAAGCCTCAGTCAAGGACTTTAGCAGACTGCACCCTTCATAATTTTTTGAGTTTAACACATTTGGGGGATGACATTTCATAATGTGCTGGTGAAACCAGGCATGAGATGTTATTCTGATAGTGCATGAAGTCCAAGAACTGAAAGAAATAGTTTACTAACAATATACTGAAGCAGACCTTTAAAAAAATCATATTGTGGTTTACCATCTAGATAATTAATATATGATTATAAGTGTGTTAATAAAGATGATCTCAAAAATGATTGTTTACATTTCTTCTCATTCCAAGATTAACACTTCACAATACTGAGATTTAAAAAAAAGCCGTATTGACTTAAACCTTTTCAAGTAGATGAGAAAATCACTGATTGTTTTGCATCTCTCCCTCCAGAGGATGTTGTTTGTCACATGCAATTAAGCAGAGACATCTTTTGAAGTCATATTTCTGTTACAGCAATGTACAGGTGTAATAGCATTACCTTCAATGTGTGTTTTAAACGTTTTAACATAAGAGGTTCTTCATTAAGACCTTGACCTAAAAATATGCTCTTGTTTTGTTGATCTAGGTTTAGCACAATAACTTCTTAAAAGAAGTCAACATAATTTCTCTTCTGAACCTTTTATATTAATAGTTGAAATCCTAACCTTGTTGAACAAAATATGAGTTTTGTCTTTGACTTCAGCAGCATCAGAATTTTACCCTATGTATCCATCACAGAGATTCTTTGAGTTCTGCATTGGCAAGTATGCACTTGGAAAGTTCATTTCAGCTTGAGAGAGTTAAAGGGTTAGGGTTTGGGGGTTTTTTACACTAAAGGCAGAATTCTATTACACTTTGTATGTCTTACCCAACTGTGTAGGTGGCATTTCTTGCACTTCTGCACAGTTTGCAGTTCTTTTGCCCCTACAGTGCGATACATAAGCACTTTAGGCTATGAACTGACCTGGTAAGCATGTGACTATAAAACCACATACCTATTTATAAATCTGGAGGCAGAGGGGAGAAGCACACTGGAAAAGGAGGACAACCTTCTCATGTTTTAGTACTCCTTTTGAAGCTAAGCTCTTATACCATCTCATCAAATAACATGTAGTAGGGAAATTTCTGCCCCTATTTGAAGAAAAAGCCCATGCTACAGACCCAGGGTGTGGTCCTTTCAAGAGTAGTAGCCATCTTATCAAACTTCACAATTATGTGACTTACATATCTACATTGGGTGTGTATAGCATATTGTGAATACTCAGTATACATGTGCATGCTTACATGTCCACACTAAAGGGTAAGACAACTGAAAATTTTGTGTAAGTGCCAAAAATTCCACTGAGAAACTGCTATTTAGAGGGTGCGTACACATGAACTAAGTACTCTTAAAATAAAGCAATTTAACTAAGTTGATTTAACTAAGTCAGCTTAAATTAAGCCACATCGGTGCATGCATACGTGCAGCTCCTTGACATGTTGGCAGCCATCTTGTGAGCTAAGTCAACTTAACTAATGCAACTCAAGATAATACACCTTGGAGGTATAACGTCTGTCTTATGCTGCATTTAAGTCAACCTTGCTCCACATACCTGTGTACACTCTGGCAGTTAAGTTAACTTGAAAAAGTTAAGTTGGCTTAACTGTCAGAAAGTCAGTACTTGTATATGCAACCTAAGTGCACAGATAGTAAGAATTCCACTCCAAAAGTCCATGAGAAGCACAGCAAAGTAACATTTCAAAAATGTTAAGCACTGACTTATGCTTATTTCATGACTTATGACACTTAGGAGGTTTACATACAAGCAGACAGATGGAGTAGTAAGCAGGTTAATTAATTTAACTGAAACTCCAGAGAAAATCCAGATTAAAAGCTGGATTGTATGCAAGGCCAAGAGAGCATGAACATTCATAAGTATGGACTAGTGGTTTGTTAGAAACAGTTATTACTGCTTCTTTTGCAGATGTGAACTACTAAGCAAGGAGATAGTGATTTTAAAAGCTTTACCATTTGTTTAAAGCTTATAGTTAAATATTAGATTGTCTTGAAAGTTTTATTTCCTTAAAAAACCTTGTAATTAACAAACTTCTTCTGACATATTTTCTGTAAATTTGTTACTCAATTTACAGTGACCACTGTATGATTTTTGTTGTGATATATTATGACAAACTGCTAAGACTAAGTTGCATATACCGGACCTATCTTTTATTTGTATGTAAAAGTGCATAGGTACTTATACATCTTATACAGAAATAATTAGTACTCCCAATAAGAAATTGTTTTAGAATTTTAGCCACTATATTAATGAACTTTGTAGAAGGCTATAATATATTGTCTTATCTTAAAGCTACTGCTATCCACTTCTATCAGTCATAGCGCTATCATAGTACTATTCTGTGCATCAGATTAAAGGAAACAATCACTTGTACATCTGTGGAATATTTTTCACAAAAGGTAAGCCATACCAGTTCCATGGCATTTATAAGAAAAAATGTTCTTGTGGTTTAAACACCTAGGTTTTGTTCTCAACTTTGCCAAGGACTGGTGGCTTTGGTCAAATTCTTATCCCTCCCCACCTCATTTTCACATCTTTGGGGCTGTCATAGTTCTAGTTCTGTCCAACAAAGTATAGTCAGGTTAAATTCTTAACTTTATCTACAGTAGAAAAAGAAATACTTTTTGAGCCTCTAGAAAGGGAAGCAAGAAAAGCATGAGAGTGAAGTGAGAAAAAGAGAGAATGTATATGTAATTATAAATGTGAACCTTTGGGGGTTCACACACACACACACACACACACACACACACACACACACACACACGGACTCATTCATAGTATCATAGTATCTAGGGTCAGAAGGGGCCTAAAGCAGGCCATTCATTCAAACCCATGCAGTATAATATAGGACTGTGTGAAACATCATCGTTTCACTTCGACATCTGTTTCGCCATTTTGAAGGGACAGTGTTTCATTTCATCATTTCATTTAGTTTTGAAGCACTGTCCCATTTAATTTCAGCAAAATTGTTTCTCTGTTTTGATGCATTTAGACGTTTCGCCAATAGACTATAATAAGGTATCATGAAAATGCCTAAAACATTGTCATTTGTTCCCTGATTTGGATGCAAATTGCATGGATGGTAGCCTTTTCTGAAGCGGGGCTGTGCTGAACTATTCCTAGGGGTGTGGGCCCCTGGATCTGCTCCAAATGACATGTGATTATGCTGCCACCTGAGACTGGCACTGGGCACAGCCTTCACACAGCACTGGGGAAGACAGATGCTGCTGCTAGCCCCAGGCAGCAGCAACAGCCTCCTGTCATCCGCACACAAATCCAGGGGCCCGCTGGACCATGGAGCTCAGCCCAGCAGTGGGAGGCAGAGCGCAGCTTCAACTCTCCCTACCTCCCTCTGCTGGGCTGCACTGTGATCAGCTTCACCAGCCCCATTTTGAGTGCCCTCATTTCATTTTGAAGCTGTTTCAAAGCTTTTTGTTTCTTTTAGATTTTGCTGTTTTGAGCTCAATATGCTTCAAAACAGCTTTGAAATGAAACACTCAGCAAAATTTCACACAGCCTTAGCATAGTATAATAGTAGCTGCTACAGTGATTGTGAGAACACTTCTGTCAGTATATCTACCTATCTGGGGCATTGAAGTCTGCTGACAATGACCAGTTGAGTTTTCCTCCAAGGCGGTGTTGTCTCCAGAATGGAGTCGCCGGCTGATCCTTCTGGTTGGACAGGTTGGGCGCTGATCAGGTTGAAGATGAAGAGGCCGCCACTGAGGGTCATGCTTCACTGCCTTTTGTTCCTTGTCTGGCAGACTTCTTTGATCCCCCAGCACCATCTTGGCTGCCCAGTTCAGTGATCGCTGTCCCACACAGGTCTTGAGTAGTGTTTGACAGCTGTTAGTCACAGTCACTTGGAGTTCCACCCAATGGTGCTGTTTCAGGAGTCAGTTTATGATTTTGATTAATTTAACAGTGGTATTGTTAAAGGTTACAGGAGCAGTCTGGGGGACATCTATCCTAGCAACTGGTCTTCAGCATTGATTATCTCAAACCAGATACCTTGTTGAGCATACAATGGAGTTCCAGGCAATGTCATCAATACCTTCCTCCAGTCAGTCTGTGGCTAGAGCTGTTAATTGCCACTTGTTAACTTGTAACCACAGCTGACTCTGCCTGTTACTCAATCACTCACTCACTCAGATTCACTCCCATTCATTCAGGAAACCAACCCCAATGCAGCAATGCAATTCCAGTGATTACAATTCTAATGCATTCTTACAATAATAGTTCTAAGTAATACAAGGTATGACTTGATTTTAAACAAAAATACATTTGTTAAAAGGTATAAAATATAGAATGCCTGCATAAAGATGAGACAGATGAAATGTAAAAAAGAAATATATCTTAGTCAATAAATGCAAATATGAGGTAGTAAAGATTAACGGCTACTGGGAACAATAAGTGAGTTAGGTTAGATGCAGTTACATAGACTGATTTAGCATAAACTTTAGACAAATATGGGAAGTTTGTTTTGGGAAATAAGTTTTAATCAAAGGAGGAATGTGCTCACCCAGGAAATATTTACAATCATGTTTTCAATGCACCTTGGCTTTTCTCGTCTCTTACAGGCTTTATTTTGAAGTGGATATTTTAGTTCTTTCGTTTTCTTCAGTGACACTTAGCTCAGCTAATATGTAGATGTAGAGTGTAGGTTTGTACAAATTGGCTTGCACTGAGCCTTGCCACACTCATGCAATGAGTGTGCTAGGTCTCTGCAAGAAGGGGATTCTTGTTACATTGGCTTTACTATTTCTTTGGCAGAAATGCTATTTTCATTATTTCTACTAGTTATCTAATTCTGTTCTTGAAAGTGCATCCAAGGAAATATTCCTTTTCTTACCTTACTACATTTTGTTTCCTTTCTCCCTTATATGCTTCTTTCATCCATGCATAAATTGCTGTTTAGCAATCTGCCACAAAAGGCTCATTACCAGTGAAGAGAGAGGTTTTTCATTTTACAGACCGGTATTCAACATGCACTTCCCATTTCCATCTGCTTGTGCAATTCTTGTGATAGATTAGTATCTCTGCCAAAGAAGAATTATTTATTTGGTCTTTCATTTTAAGTAATTGTCAGTTCATTATATAGTCTCCATTGTTTCAGTATCACAAAGTGTATTTATCATGTATCTTGGATTGTTATTAGTTGCAGAAGTGCTTCCAGGTGTCTTTGGCAACTTATGAAGTGTTTAGAAAAAGATCCCATTTTACATGCTACTACAAAAGGCTTCTTTATATGGAGTCAGAAAGCAGCTTATGTACAAGACCTTTACATCCTCTTGGCCTTGGTAGTATTTAGATGCCTCATTTTTCAACAAGACATTCAAGTGTGAAAAGCTCTTTCCTTATTTGACCTGACCTAGAAGTAACCCCAATATTCAAAAGAACATGCATTTAATCAGCTTGTAGTATTTTCCTCTGTTAGTATGGCGTGTGACAGGCAGGGACAGCCTTGATTGCAAAGAAAACCTGTAATTCATGTGAGGTAGTGAAGAGCACTAAGGAATATGGTACTTGTAGCAGAAGCCATGAACTATAAGGGAAGTTAAAATATAACACTTTTGACAGCTGTGCACAATGATCATGTGTCATTCAGTCCTATTATCATGACTAGCATCAATGAAACCCTCAAAACAGTGAACTTGTAATCAAGGAAAATATATTTAAAGTGCTAAAGAGAGCCAGTTGCAAATGCTAGGAAATACATCCATTTCAGAAAAGAGTTCTATTATATTTTTTGTATTTCAGGTTTTTCATCTATTTCATTTAGAAATAGTTTATTTTTCTTCCTGTGCTTCAGAGAGTTCCATCATTCATGAAGCTGACCTATTAAAGACTTCCCAGAGGCTTACTGACTACTCACCCAGAGATTTAATGAAATTATTAATGTAAAAATGAATCTCAAAGGTGAAGAATCAGGTTAAGTCCATAAAGTTCTGTCTACAACATGTTAAGTTAACTCCCTGTACTTGTGACTGAAGAGTAAAGGTCTTGGTAGTTAATCAGTCACTAGACCCTTACACCATTAGTAATAAATAAAATATAATCATTTAAAAAAGGTGTGTCTTCAATATATATACCTGAAAAATAATATTCCTAAGCAACAGATTGAAGATGCTATGGTCAAAAGTTCATTGCCGATTCACTTTGTATGAAATCTGGTAACATACTGTGTCCATTAATTAATTAATGTTTAACCAAGCTACGTTATAGTGGCTCACTTACGCGAGTCAACATGACAGTCACATTTCTATCAAATTAATTCATTATGGTCATTGAATGAATAACTAATGAATTTGCAATTGAGGAGCACTTACAGGAAAATGTAACCTATAGGGAAATACCCAAGTAAAACCCTATAGAGATTTTACTCAAAATGCTAATCAAATAAAAAAGCACAAGCAAGCTAAGAGGCAAACTATCTAGTACATTTCTTGACAGGCAGCACTGAATGTAACAGAATTTAAATAAGGGTCCAAATGGAGTTACTTGATGCGTAAACAACAGAGAAAGGAATTAGCATGGTTTGTTTTCTTTCTAAAGCTGAAAAGAGGAGAAAATTTGACCCCCCTTTAATTTGCTTGCAATATCAAAAAAAAGCACAGGACATCTACAATACCCAATGTCACAGCAGATAAAACTGAAGTAGATGATCTCTGACCCCATTTTTGAAGGTCAGAGTATAATGTTGAAAATCCAACAATATTATGTGGTATGGTTCTTTACAACTCTGTTTATTTAGAGTGCCTAATGCAAAAATTGGATGAAGGATTCTGTCTCTTCTTTCTGTGCTTCGTCTTCCTGACACAATAAAAGTGCTGTGTTTCCTTTAAACTAAAATGATGATAAAATCTTGAGCCTAAGGATTCAGATCTGTCAGTTATGTAATAATGAGTTTCTTCAAGAGGCAGAATAACAACATTTGAGATATGCTGGGTCATCAAAAGGTAAAAAAAACCTTTGATATTAAATAATAAAGTCAAAAGGCAAAGAAAAAGAAATGAAGAAAAAAGCCATTAACTCATTAAACTCCCATCACAAACTATATCTCCGTATTGTCCTGTGTTAGTTACTTTCTGTACAGTGCCATAGATCTCTCCACTTTCAGTAACTGGAACTCACTGGGGCTGTGCGAGTCAGCAGTGATCCGATCTGGCCGCTTCAGATACCAGCGATCTGATCCAGAGCCCCAGACCAGGTTTCTGCCTCAATCTGGCCAAAGCGTCTCCGCCTCAAGAGATCCGGCCATAGGGTATAATGGGGAATCAATGAAAGATCTATAACTTTGTTGTTTTTTTTATTATTTGCATGAAGCTTGCAAGGATGGTAGCCTCTGCTAAGAGTATAAAGTTTGCCAAGTTTCAAGAAGATCAGTGCAGGGATTTGGGGGGAACTGCACCCCAAAGCGTTGAAAGCAAAGCTCCTGTCACATCTATGTGTTACACTGCAGGGGGCTGAAAACTGCAGGTGTGGTGGCTTCTGGTGAGCCACTAAGCCTGACAAGTTTCAAGAAGATCAGTGCAGGGGTTTGGGAGGAACTGCACCCCCAACTCCTGAAAGCAAAACTCCTGTCACATCTATGTGTTACAACACAGGGGGGTCAAAACTGCAGCGGTGGTAGCTCTTCCTGTGGCACGAAGCCAGGCAGCTGTGTGTGTGTCTCTCTGGGGGAATCTGTCATCCAGGGCCTGCACCCCAAGCTGTTGACAGGCAAAACTAGTGGTGTGGGTGGGTTACATTATGTATGTGTTAAGGTGTGCCCTTCCTGGCATTGGGGCCTCTGCACAACATGGCAATGTGCCCCACTGAGGTCTCCTTCTCCCCTACAGCCTCACGCCCTGTCCTCCACTTTATGGGACAACAGGTACAATAACTTAGCTGGCTCAACACCAGTAGCAGCAGCAGCAGCAGCAGCAAAGGTACCCACATGGAACTGTCACAGAGCCTGTCATTTTATAAAGGAATTGTCAGCAAGAAGTAAAGATGTTGTGTTGTGTTGGGCATATGATGTTATTCATGGTATGTGATGGCTTATCTTGTGTTTTTATGTCTATATGTGTATTATGAAAAAAAAAGAAGTACTTATAAAAAATGTATCTTTGGAAGCTTTAGGGTTGAAAACCCCTTTGTCAGGCTGAGGAAGTACCTGCAATTGGCCCTGGATGGAAGGAATGGTAAAGAAGCCAGAGTCTAGCCTGGCCTGCAATACAGGCAAGAAATCCAGTCAGTGAAAATGGAAATGGAGGCATCGGGGGGAGGGACAGGCTGGGGTGGGGCGTAGGGAGGAAAGGGTGATGTAGCAACACAGGTAAAAGTGCAGAGGTGCCTGGGGCAGGTCGCAGCGTGCCAGAATTCCACTGTCTATTTTGAGTCCATGAGTTTCTGTACCTACTACCAAGGAGGCTGATGAAGTGCAGTTCATTGGCCCAGCTCTGAAAAGTGGTTTGTACATTCAAACAAGCACCTAACCTCATCACCAGAACTGAAGCCAACTTCCTCCAGCTCAAAACACAAAACCTGCCAACTATCTCCAGTACCTCCACAAACTGCACACCAGAATCTATCAAAGACAACGAAACCCAACTACCTGTGGGGGCACGTTCCTCACCAAAAAAACACTCTGCATCCAGTCTCTCAGGCCTGATTCTGAGAGGGAACAAATTACAATGCAAACCACTTTTCAGAGCTGGGCCTATGAACTGCACTTCATCAGCTTCCTAGGTAGTATGTGCAGAACCTCATGGACTCATAGACAGTGAAATTCTGGCACGCTGCGGCCTGCCAGACATCTGACACCCCTGGCACCTCTGCACTTTTACTTGCATTCCTACATCCCCCTTCCCCCCCTACCCGCACCCCAGCCTGTCCCTCACCCCTGACGCCTCCATTTCCATTTTTACTGACTGGCTTTCTTGCCTGCATTGCAGGCCAAGCCAGGCCAGGCCTGCCTCTGGCTTCTTTACTATTCCTTCCATCCAGGACCAACTGCAGGTACTTTCTCAGCCTGAAAAAGGGGTTTTCAACTCTAAAGCTCGCATTCCGAGCTAAGCTAAGCTCACCAGAGGCCTCATAACTGCACTGCAACCAGCAAGCATCAGGTCTGTCAAAGACATGACAGGTCTAGCCATTCCTGAGCCAGGACATTGTGTGTGCATGCATTAGCTGGAAGTTATGGTGCCTCCTACCTGCCTTTCACCAGGGGATCATTGGTCCTGGCATTTATGGGGCTGCTGTGCTGCCAGCAGTCCCACCAGGCCTCCCTACCCTGACAGGGTGCAATTTTAGTGGTCATGCCCAGGACCTGAGGCCTCATCTTTCCCCATAGCCCCAATCCCATACCTTCAAGTTCATCCTGGCAGGGGAATGAGCTCAGCAGGGATGTGTTTTTCTGTTGCTGGCTGGTGATGCAGTTAGTGCCCCCTCTAGTTGAAAATGGGGCATTACTTGGCCATTCAAAACATCAAAAAAGGAAATTGGTGCAGACAGAGTGAGAAGGGTGGCATTTAGTCAATCTGCAGGTGAAGCTTGGGGAACCCCATCAGCAAGAGGTTCACCTTTAAGAACACCAGCTGCTTCACCAACGTAGGATCCAAGCAGGTGTGGTGGGATGTCACAACATCCCCAGCAATGCTGAACACCCTCTTGCTTGGAACACTGGTTGATGGACAGGATAGGTGTTGTTGGGCAATTGTGGCCAGATCCTGCCACATCTGGCTACAGCTTGACCAGTAGTCCAAGGGGACATAGTCCAGTGGCTCCACAACCTCAGCAAGATAGGTAGCCACCAAAACCTCAGTGCTACCTGCCCAAGGCTGGGGTCTGGTGCATTTGGACCCGCTGGTGCTGGTGCTGGTGCTGGTGCTGGTGCTGGTGCTGGTGCTGGTGCTGGTGCTGGAATGTGGATCCCTGTCTTCCACATCCCCTCACCTCAGCAACTTCAGCCTCCTTGACTTTGTTCACCAGCACCTGCATCCAGTGATCGAGGGCTTTGGGGCTGCCAGTGCACATGCTCCCCTTCAGTCTTGTGTCGCACGTGCCTATCATCATGTGGACCATACTGGACTGCAAGGGATCCAGACATCTTCTGATGACCTCCTTCAACTGCCTCACCAGTGCCTGCATGTCTGGTGACAGCTGCCTGCCCCAGCCAGGAACATTGATCCCCATTTGGTTATCCAGTTGCCTCACTAGGGGGAATCACTGGGCTGAGGAGGGTATTGCCAGCACTGAGGGTCTCAGTGGCCTCAAGGAAGGGCTTGAGGACTGCCAACATCTGGGAGATGGTACCCCACTCAGCTCTATTAAGCAGGGCCCTGATCCCTATCTCCCCAAGCAAAGCCATCTTATGGATGGCCTTCTGTTGCTCCACCAGCCTCTCAAGCATCAGGTATGTGGAATTCCACTGAGTCTCCACATCCTGTATGATTCTGTGCTGCAGGAATCTGAGCTCTGTCTGTTTCTCCCACAGCATCTTGCCCCGCTTGATGCTATGGTGGAAGTAGCCCATCACCTTCCTGCATTTTGAAATCAGTTGGCTTATAGCAATGCTGGTATCCCTTGGTATTAAGTGCAGCCTGTGTACCACACAGTGGATGCCAACAAAGTTGGCATCGTGGACAGCCATCACCATATTGGCCCCATTGTTGGTGACCATGAGCCCACAGGTGAGCTCAGCCTGCCCAATAAGCCACCCCTGCACCAAGCAGTTCATGACCTTCATGATCTCCTTTGCCTTGTGGAACTTATCCAGCACCTCGGCTTGCAGTAGAGCCCACCGACGGCCTGAGTGCACCAGTGCCCAATGAGGGAGAGGTAGGCATGATCGCCAGCCCAGCTGCTCCAGATGTCAGAAGTGAAGTGCAAGGCTACCTGTGGCTCTGCCTTGCACAGCTCCTCCCACAAGTAGTCCCTGCATGCCTAGAGGGAGGCACCACTACCCTGCTAAAGGTGGTGCATGAGGGCACTTTTTAAAATGGGGCCAGAAGCGCTACGAACTGCCTGAACTCTGGTCACTCAACTAGGGAAAAGGGCTGGCTATCCAGAGCAAGCATCTCCCCAATGCTGTAGGTGATCTCGCGTGCCTTGGGAATGCACCCCCCTTATTGTCCACCATTTTCCCACTGGTCCAGGGTGGCCTGCCTCTGCTTTGGGGGTAAGGGGGTTTGGAGTGAGCTGGGGACTTACGTTTCAGTACACTCTCACTGGTGCCAAGCTGAGCAACAGAAAGAAGAGCAAGGGTGTGGTGTCTCCTCAGATGCGGCAGCATGGCTATGCTGGAGAAGTGTCTCAAGTCCTTGCCACAGCTCATGTGCCTTTGGCAGTGCTTGCAGATGGCAAACCTGGGATCAACTGCCACCTCAAAATGATCCCACACTACACTAATCCCTACCTCTGGGTTCAGGGCGAGGATCCTGTCTTTTCCCCCTTCTCAGCAGGCTGAGGCTGAACAGCAGGAGGAGCTGCCTCAGCTGGGCTGCTTGCCTCGACAACCTCAGCCTCCGTTGAGGTGCTGCTTTCCAGAGGAGACCTGGGTCTAGGGGAAACGTGAGGGGTTTGGAGCACAAACTCTGATTCCCCTTCAGTCCCCAGAATTGCCTGAGCCAGCACGCTCAGCATCCCTGGTTCCAGCTCCAGTTCCTCTGGCAGTGGGAGGCTTACATTGAGAGCTGAAATTGGGATGGAAGAAGTAGTGATTCCACTGCTGGTGCCCACTTCTGGAGAGAGCAGAGGTGGTGCGGGTGCAGGGACATTAGGTGCAGACACTGCGCCCATCTCCTGGCTTCCCCTGGCAGCACTGTTGTCATGGCTGCTCAGGAATAGAATACATCTGTTTGGGATGGAGGGGCTTGCAGCTCTAGCTTCCCCCTACCCCCTCTCCCTCCCCTGCCAGAAGACCTGTGCTGCAAAAGGTGTGTGTGTGTGTGTGTGTGTGTGTGTGTGTGTGTGTGTGAAACCTTTTGTATATCTCTCTTATTCTCCTGTGAATATCTGTGTCTATCTTGTGCTGTGAATGAAATTATTTGCATGTCTTCCTGTGTCTCAGTACATTATCTGTATCTTGCTCTTCTGTAAATATCTGACTGTCTTCTTCCACTGTGATTTTTTTTCTATATTCTGGGTCTCTGTGTATGTGCGAAAGCAATCTGTGCCTCCCTGCACAGTGATAGATAACACTGGTTGGGAAAACACAATTTTTTTTGCAAAGTTTCCAAAAAAATTATTCAAAGAAATAAATTGAATTGTAACACTACTAATAATTTAATAGAATAGCTAAGCTAAACTAAGCTAAGCCAAATCCTAACCACTCCTTTATAACATGAAAAAGCAGCAGGCAGGTCTCAGTCACAGCATTCCTTTCTCACACAGATGTTGACAGGGAACGAGCTGCAAAAGGCACAGAAGGGCTGGAAACAGGGGCTTTTATACTTTTTTTAGTCCCACCCACAGACACTGCCATTGGAAAAGTATCCAGGGAGAAATCCTTCTTACTGGCTACCTACAGACATCAGTCTTCCCCCGCATGCTCCCCCTCCCTCCCCTCCTCCCACTCTCCATCCCTCCCCCATGCCCCTTCCCTCTTCTACTTGCCTCAAAATGGAGGAAGCGGGTCTGAAGCGTTCAAAGTAGGTCTGAAGTGCTTGGAATGCATGCGAGTGTTTGGGGGATCTTTTTAGAATAGAACATTTTGGTTTCCCATGTCAATACAATTTTTGTAGCACATAATGTAATACATAATAAAGAACAAGATAAATAAAATAGCTCTTGCTCTTAAGTGAAATATTTTATTTGATCCGAAATCTGTTTTTCTGCATTTCATTTTATAGGAAGCTTTGACAAATTTAGAAGTCTTTATTTCATAACAGCATAGAAACAACGGCCTTGAATGGATGCAAATCATTGAGTCAAATTCCAGCTATTGATAGCAATATCATCATATCATTCTAGTCAAAATTTAGCAAGCTCCAACTTAAAATTAGTTCAGACATCTGCCCAATTGCCATGCCAGAACTTCATTTCTCTGATGATTAGAAACTTTCTTTTAAATTCCATGCTAAATGTATGACCATTTTATATTTATTTACTCTTGTGTCAGCATTGTCCTTTACTTAGATAGTCCTTTGTTCTTCCAGGTATTTAGTTCTGTGTGATAGTAATAGAGAGAAATTGTGGCCCTAAAGAAGGAAAGCTTTTTTAGTTGGCTTTTGTGAAACAAGCTCTGCATTCCTTTGGTAATCTTAATAGCTCTTCTTTGCATCTTTCTTAAAGATAGTTCTGCAGAATTGCATATAGTATTCCAGAGATGTGATCTACCAGTACCTTGTACAATGACATTAATTTCTTAATCTCTGTTGTAAATACTATATGTGATAAACCTTAGGAACTTATTACCATTTTCATGGTTTCATCAAATCACTAGCTCATAGATATTCCTGAATCAACAGTAAATCCTGGTTCTTCTTCCCTGTCATTTCCAGCTAAAGAGATCCCAACACATAGTAGTATTTGTGCAGATTGCATTGTAGGCGGTGACTCATGACACCACCTAAGAAGCCAAACCCTCGTAGTGAAATCAAACCCCTTGTAGTAACGCCTGAGGCCAG
>JAGPOW010000261.1:216067252-216101431 GCA_030014935.1 Caiman crocodilus | reverse complement strand
TGTCTAGCAGCCAATAAAAGGGAAATCAAAGCCTAGTGCAGGAAAAAGAAATTAGTTAGAGTGCGTTCGTTCTCGCCCTAGGAGCCTGTCGGAATTAAGACTCCAAAGGTGCGACAGTATTAATCCCAAAGTTTACAATATAACACCCTTTATTACTGAATTTCATCCAATTTCTGTAACTCTAGCGATTCTCAACCCAGGTGCCATGATATCCTGTTAAAGTTGTTGCAGGGTGCCAGGAAATATTAGCAACTATAGGTATACAAATACCTGTGTATGATTCATAAGATAAGGCTAGACATTTTGAATAGGAATTCAGGGTGCTATAAAAACTCTGTTGTGATATTTCTGATTTCTTTGCAACAGAATTTCTATAGTCAGAAAATGAGTAAAAGCAAAAAGCTTGCATTTTTGATGGGTGCCTCAAGTCTAATGAAGAATTCTTTGTGTCTAACAAGGTTGAGAACAACTGTTCTAGTTCTTAAAGTTATCCATTTCCTATATGGCATTCCCATTCTCCTCTCTTAATTAATGATTCCCAAAATAAAATCCCAGGTCTGTTCCCTGAGGAACTCTACCTTTAGCCAGTTCCTTACAAATACAATTTTGTATTAGCCCCAACTTCTTCAATTTAAATAATAGGGACACAGTAATAACAACTTATGATGTGGCAGCTATCAAACACTTTACTGAAATCGCAATAAACTTGCCTCCAGGTAATTTTTTTCTTTTACTTTAAATTTAAAGAACTTCTAATATTTTAAAGATCTCAGAGACATTCTACATTAGAACCACTGCTATTGCCTTGTGTTACTCCATATCAGAGTATGCATATCCAATATGTGAACAATCAGTGCGTGCCAAGAAACTAGACGCAGCTCTAAAAGACAGCTGTCATAAAATAACAGGATTTCTAAAGCCAAGGCTAAAGGATAGTCTGTACTTACTGGCTACGACTACACTACCTGATATCAGAAGAAAGGTAGCAAGCTGGAAAGAAAGCTCACAGCAGATAGAAGACCCCAGACATCCACTTAATAGTCGCACAGAAGTAACCAAATGACTTAAAGGACAAAAGCATTTTGAGGCTGGTGCTGTGCCCTCGGACATGACTGCTGACAGGACAAGATTGAAGTTATAGAAGGAAAGAAGATGTGCAATCATATGCCCTAAAAAGAACCTGGAACCTCAGAAGGACTTTCCCTGAGGGGCAGATATAGACTGGTCAACATGGCCTAAGTATGCAAACTGTAAGATCAAAAACAAACACGATCGAATGAGGATACTCTAATGACCAGAATACATACAAGTACAGTGAAGTACAGATCATGTAACACCTGTTTGTTTGCTAATTCTTTGGTACCTTTGTTATGAAGGAGGACCTCACTGGAGCACTGGAAAGAGCCACCACTTGTGCATGATTCAGGAAAAACATTTAGTTTATGGCAAGGACACAAGAAGAAAACCTATTTCTGAACTGGGCTTACCCTTCCAAATCTGCTTTCTACCTGTGACTGAAATTCTTCCATGTCTTTGTTATCACAATCTTTGGGTTTAATTCCTAAAACAGTAGTTTTATCATTTTCTTTTTCAGGATCTTAACATTAGTGTACAATCATCTCACTTGCAAAACATATGGAGACTATCATTTTCTCCCACTTTTACCACATCTTAATTTAAAGCTCTTATCAGTCTTGAAGCAAGAAGAGTAGGATCCCAGACACACAGCAGGAGCATATACAAACTTGTGTGCTGGTTCCCTTTGGGGCCTTCAGACCATTCAAACAATTAGTCCATAAACAGGTTTAGGAGTCTACAATTTCATAATCTGGCTTTGTCCCTTGGGAGGCCTGCAAACAATCCTCACAACACAATCTTTGCTTTGGCCCAAATAAACAAATACATGAACAAACCAAACCTATAACCTTTCTCTTGGTAGCAGAAGAGCCTTTAGCTCTAGCCCTTCCATCCCTTCCAGAGATGGACTACACTGGGTTTCAGTCTGCTCCATGCCACAAACTGCTCCTTACCACAGCTCAAGCTCCCTGCTCTTCCCCCTTGGACTTTGAGCTGCCAGGTAATCCCCTACAGCTGGGATCTTATCCCAGGCTGCTCATTAAGAGGAGTGCTTTTGCCATATCTCCCAACAATCAAACAATCCAAGACATTTTTCATGATACCAACTTCTGAGCTATTTCTTAATCTTCAAAATCTATCTGTGCAAAGCTCTCTGATATTATACCTAGACTCCTTCCAGTGTTCATTCTAGCTTGTTTAACACTAGCTCAGGTATTTCTACACTACACTGTACTGTGTACTGTAGACAGACCATCACATTCTCTCCCAACTTTTCTTCCTTCTCTCTACACTTTGGGGTTTTTTTGTTTGGGGTGGGGGGTTGTCTTCTGTCCTCCATTGCAATTCCCTGTATGGTATCACTATCTTTATTATGTTTATTTGCCCTTGGGATCTGCCTAGCTCAGGGGTCTATCATATACAGCCCATGGGCCAGATCCACCGACCCACTGGATCTGTCCTGTAATCAAAAGTCTTTGCCTCTGCCCATGCATATGCTGGGACTGGGCAACAAGGAGCTACACTAGGACCAGGCAGCTGGAAGCTGCAGTCACATTTCCATGGATTCTCCCCATCCCAGTTGCACCTTTGGTTCAGCTTCCAAATAGTGGGGAACTGAGCCAGGGCTGGGCAGCTTCTAGCTGTGCCTGTGTAGCAGCCAGGAGGTACGAGAATTATGAAGGTAGGATGGTGGGAGAAGCAGCAGCAGTGTCAACATCTTCTAGCTGCCTGGACCCAGCTCATTTCCCCACCAGCCAGAAGCTATCTTTGAGCTGCAGCTGTGGAGAAGGTAGCAGCAGTATGGGTGCACCTTCCAGCTGGTTGGCCCTGGCATGGGTGCAGGCACCTCCCTCATCTGTTTGTCCAGCAGACTCAGTGATGGCCATAGATCCCCCAAATATTCTTTTCCAAAAGTCCATCTGTTGCCAGATAGAGCTCATGAGGATTATTCCAAACATATTTCCTGAAGGATTTCATAGACATT
Organism: Caiman crocodilus; assembly: GCA_030014935.1. Taxonomy (NCBI): domain Eukaryota; kingdom Metazoa; phylum Chordata; order Crocodylia; family Alligatoridae; genus Caiman; species Caiman crocodilus. The sequence continues at coordinate 216,098,370 of JAGPOW010000261.1, read as the reverse complement.
AGGAGCTGAAAAGGACCTCGGAAGATCATTGAGTACAGCCCCCTGCCCCAGGGCAGGAAGTCAGCAGGGATCATAGGATCCCAGTAAGATAAACATCCAAATGTCTCTTAAAGGCATTCAAAGTAGGTGCTTGAACCACCTCTGGTGGCAGCGTATTGTAAACCTTGGGAGCTCGACAATAAATAAGTTTTTCCTCATGTCCAGCCTCAAATGGTCAAAGAGGAGTTTGTGACCATTTGACCTTGTCATTCCTTGGGGCTCTCTGCTGAACAGACATTCTCCCAGATCCTGGTGAGCACCCCTGATAAACTTCTAGGTGGCCAGATCACCAGGGAGCCTGAGCTTTTCCAGGCTGAAAAGTCCCATGGATCTCAGCCTCTCATCATAAGGTCTGTTTTCCTGAGCTCTGATCATGCCTGTGGTTCTTCTGTGGACTCTCTCAAGCTTCTCCACATCCTTTTTGAATTGTAGAGCCCAAAACTGGATGCAGTACTCTAGCTGCGGCCTCACCAAGGCCGAGTACAATGGGAGAAAGATAACCAGGGATTTGCTTGAGAAGTACGTGTGGATACGAGCAAGCATTTTGCTTGCTTTACTAGCTGCAGCATCACAGTGAAGGCTTATGTTTATCTTGTGGTCAATCATGACCCCCAAGTCTCTTTCATCTGTGATGCTAACTAGCATAGCACTGCTGAGCCTATAAGCATGCTGCAGGTGTTTCCTCCCAAGATGGAGAACTGTAACCGGAGGGCGGTCAGGGTCACCGTGCTCTCCCCGGTCGCCTCCTTTACAATGTCAAGTTGCCAATTAGCACCCTCCAATTCTCTCCTGCCACGACTTTGATCTTATATATTTTATAGGGAGGCTGCCCTTCGTCTGCTTGTCCACGGTACTCCTGATATCTCTAGTTCCTCTCCGGCATTAAGTATTCTGTACGCTTCTGCCTTATGGGCTATGCGTCGCTCCAACCACCCCTGTACCATGCCCAAAACCTCACAGATGTGCCTGATGTTGTTAGGTCTCTCTCTCACTTTGCCCTCTCTAGCACTCGGGCTCTCTGCAGTCCCATGTTTCTCTCTCTCTCTCTCTCTCTGTGCCCGCTCTCTGGGCCTTCTTAGTAATGCTGCCTTTTCTCCAAGGCCGCCTTAGTAATCTCGGTAATGCCGCCCTCTCTCCGGGGCCTTTTCAGTAATGCTGCCCTCTCTCCAGGGCCCTCTCAGTAATGTTGCCTGCCTCTGGGACCCTCTTAGTAATGCTGCCCTATCTCAGGGCTCACCACGCCCACAACAGGGCTTCTCAGCAATGCCCCCTTCTCTGGGGCTTCTCAGTTGCCCTTCTCTGGGACTGGGGTCTGTGCACCTCAAATGCTGCAGCCTTGTTGGTGCTGGGGTTCTCACACTGCTGTGGGCCCCTATGAGGCCTCCTCTAACCCCTAATAGCCTCACCCAAACCACAGGTTACAAACTGTAACACAAACACAAGCCCCTGGGCTATAACACAAACAGAAGCTGCCCAGCTATAATCACGCTCAAGCCTACCGGGGTTTCTTCATCCTGCAGCCATCTCAGACATTGCTCCTGCCTCAGGCTTTTCCTCTCTTCCATGACCGAGAGATCCTTCCTCCTTGGCTGCTGGTAGGGAACTGCCTCCTGGCCTCCTGCCTGTGATTTATATAGGAGGCAGGCCCTGCCCCTTCTTGTCAGCTGGCTAGGCAGGTGGGGATCATTAGTTCTCTCTAGTTACCTCAGCAACTGGCACCTGAAGAGTTATCCCGGCTCTCTCAGTAGCAGGCACCTTAGTGCTCTGCTACAAGAACCTTGCATTTTTCGGTGTTAAACACCATCAAGTTCTCATCTGCCCATTTCCTGACCCTGTCAAGATCTGCCTGCATCACCTGCCTGTCCTCAGATGTGGATGCTTTACCCCGGAGTTTGGTGTCATCGGCAAACCTGGCCAATCTGCTTCTGACACCAACGTCTACATCATTGATGAAGATGTTAAATAAACACAGGGATAAAACACAGGTTATAGTTTCTGTGTCCAGTCACCTTCATTGTCTTTTTTCTTGTTCAGGTCACTTCAAGTGACCATAATCAGCTTTTCTTCCTTGAACTCGGCATACCCTTCCATATCCGCTTTCTACCTGTCACTGGAATTCTTCCATTCTTCCAAATCTTGAAAAACAAAAGGTGAAGTCCTTTAAACTGCCTGTTTGCTGCCCTCAATATACCCAAGTGTCAAAGGCTGACGGTGTTAGTGGGAATGAAAGGCAGAATGCAGGGGCAATGAATAGGAGGTGCACATGGATGCAAATGCAGCCCCTGAGTGTGGCAGTGCACCACCTACAAAAAGGTGCTGTGGATAGTGCTGGCGATGCCTGGAGGCGGTTGCTGCTTGCCTCCCCACTGCTGACACTGCTGGCAGTGACTATGGGTGGTCTTTGATCCCCACTGGCCACTGCTGACACTGCCAGCAGCGGCTGCGGGTGGCTGCTGACCCTTGCCTGGCACTTGCTATCCCCTTTGCTCCCGCTGCCAAAAGGCCTGGAGGCGTCTGCAGGAGCTCTCCCACTTACCACTGCTGTGCTCCCACCACTCCTGCCACTGTCGTGGCTGTGCCCCCTTTGCTGCTGTGCTCCCTCCCCCCAAGCCACCAGGGGCGTGAGTTGTTCAAGGCAGAATGTTTCCAGCTCATACTCATTTGGAAGGCTGTATCTTAGTCATATCACACATTCCCCAAGCTGACATTGGAAGTTACAAAAAAAACACCCATCAGTAAATAAAAAAGAATATTACTTGCCCAAAGAAAAGTCCTTCATCAAGGGAATCCCACGAAATCCCACCTGCATGCTGTACTTTGTTAAAAAACAAACAAATAAAAACTAATTGAAATGCTGGAATTCCTCACAAAACAGAAAATATAGTTCCTATTTAGACCTACTTGCTATATTTTGCAGTGATTTACTGCCAATCATGTGAATGCACACTCCCTAAAAGACCAGCTTACATCTCTCACAATCCAGAAGAGCTGCGTATCTTCCCAATGACTAGAACAAGAGTTTGCTGCTTTCTTAGCGGCCAATGTTGCATCTTCCTCCTGCTGGACATAAAAAGATATCTATTTTTATATATGTTATGAGGAATTTGTCAAGAGGCAAAGTAAGATTAAAGATGATAAATACATGATGGTCTCTCAGTTTTCTGTATTCAGCAATTTGAGGACTTCCAGAAGAATCTAAGGGAACCTAAAAGTGCCCAAATTAATATGATTCGTGGCACAGATATCACCTTAAAGCTTTAGTGTTTTGTGAGCTGCTTTTAAAAACAGATTGTTCTTTTAGGGTGGAATTTTCCTCTGTGTTTATTTACAACTCATATTTCTTTTTTTTTTTTTTTGATGTTTTAGAGTTCTGCTAGGGTGGAAGTATGTTTCTTATTTCCTTCTCCCCAAAATAACCTCAAATAAGAAAGGGAGTTACAGTGATCTCACCCATCTACTAACTGCAGTTCAGAAAAATATGGTGAAGGCTGTGTCATTTTCTGAAACAGAATCCATTATCCATTCACACCAGTTCAAGAGGTCAAAGGAATGCAAAGGATGGAGGAGGTTCCTTTGAATCCTGCGCTTGATATCATAGAGACAAACGTCAAGTCTTACCCCCTCCACATACAGAGATTGAGGTTTCATTTGAAACTGAGAGAGAAAAGCTACAAACTGTAAGTATACAGCCAGGCACCATGAAAGTGGAGTTAGAAAGCATGCAAAACCCTTTCAGTTGCTTTAGCTATGAAAAAGCATTTTTTGAACAGACAGGATGTCAGTTTGGAGCATGCTGTATAAAATAAAAATCCACCAGAGGGCTTAGATTTAAAGAGGTTCCAGATTGTCAAAAATGTATAATATGTTTGAAAACATATTGCAAATTGACTCTGACATACTACAACACAAACCACCTGTAAAAATACAGACAGTTTACATATAGGTTCTCAAGATGCCGTGACTAAATGGTGTTTCAAACAGAGTTTGTGTTTGTGCTGGAATCACAATTATCCCTCTTTGGTTTAATTTATTTGCCACAACATATTGTGACTGCTTTGAAAAATATATTTAAAACTACAAAAAACAAATATCAAAATTGCTGAGTTGAAAACACTTAAAACTCAGGAAATTAATTTGCCTTTCATCTACATTAAGGCCTACAGCACTTTAAATACCAAACATGGTGGGATTCTGCCAAAGCTATAGTCCTTAAACTTGGGACCTCAAAAGCTGAATACTAGAGTCTCTAAAGCTTGAACTAAAGAGCCAAGATGTTTGGTGACAGCTGTACAAACTGACATAATCTTTTGAATGGGTAGAAAGTAGGGCATATAAAATACACCGATCCATGAGTTTCATGTGCTGGCTGGTTGGCATATAGGAGCTGTGAATGGCTATAATATGCTCAGTGCAACAGGAATGTTCAGAAAATGTAATTTTACAATGCTGAGCCTAGCTCCTTGTGATCAGATCTGAGGAAGAATGTCTTGAATTCAAAAGCTCATCTAACTTTATCCCAACTACATAGTTAGTCCAATAAAAGATATCACCTGAAGAAATCCTTGCTTGTCACGCAAAATGTAACTAACCTTTACCATATCTCCAATATGCATGCACAACATGAGATTTTCAGAAGCCTGTAATTTATCCATAGTTGGTCAGGTTTTAACAGGGATCAGACAAGTTGTATCTATTACACCAGGGAAACCCAGCCAAATTTCATGCCCCCGGCGAATTTCATGTCCTTGCTCTAAAGCATGGAGATACTAGAGCATCTCAGTAAAGAAGGATGTTTGTTCCCAAAAGCTTGTAAGAAATGGTTTTTCCAACTATTTAGTCAGTCTAATAAAAGATATCACATTTACCCAAAGAACCTTGTCTGACTGCTGAGAGAAGTGTTTTAACATTAGCGACAGCATATTTTCCCCTGATCTTGTATTTAGTAACAGCTGAACAATTTCAGTTGAATCTAAAAAAAAAAATAAAAAAAAGAATCCCCCAAACTCAAAGCAAACACCTGTCATGGGAGATTTAAACCCAACATATTAAAGTTTGACAAAGTTGTAAGAAACAGAAAACAAGATCTTATCATAAGAAGTGTCACACAACCTTAATTACAGGCGTTGCTACCAGCTCCGCCTATAATTAATAATGTTCCATTCTGGTGTTCAGCTGCACATTATTTATCCAGAATGACTCATATAGAAATAAAAATAGAGCAGTATTCTCAAAGCAGAATTTTGATGTGTAAGGGCAGATGCTTCTCTGATTTTCTACACCAAAAGGCCCAATTTTGATAAACATTGAACACCTGCAGTACTCAATGATTTCATTTGGCTTTACCAATGCTCAGCTGTCATCCAGCATTTGGCCTCAACTCTGGGCAGCCCTGAAACTTTTAGAGTGAACTGTGAAGAGGCACAAGAAACTTCTCTGAAGCCTCTTTGAATGTAAAATGCTGACTCTGGTCTCAGACAGTGGAAAATAGCAAAGTTCTGGGTTATAGTGCACTTGGAGGGGCTGGGGGGAAGGATTTGTTCATTATGGGTACAGTAAGATAGCTTTGTCACCTACAAGACACCATCTGCCCAAGAGATAATTATCATTATTTTTAATTACAAGTAGAAATTGTGAAGGCTAATTTTTGAAGGCAGTTGGTCTCTCAGCTCCCTTTTGTACCATAAGAATCTGTATACAAAGTGAAAGTCATTTTCAATGTTAATACACTTTAACAAAGAATTGATTCCTAAACATTTTTCCATCCCTATCTTAATTTAGGATGTCAGCTTGACACCTGCTTGATTACATGACATGTGCACTAAATACGTATAGGCAACGTTCCCTCTAAGCTGTACAATATGCATAGCCATGAAGGTATGGCTGGCAGTGTGACATGAGCCCTCCTGTGTGGCCACATATGCCATGCAGTTTAGAGGGAATGCTGCATGTAGGCATACTCCAATCCCTCAAAGATTCATAGATGCATAGATGTTAGGGTCGGAAGGGACCTCAACAGATCATCGAGTCCGACTCCCTGCATAGGCAGGAAAGAGTGTTGGGTTCAGATGACCCCAGTCAGATGCCCATCTAACCTCCTCTTGAAGACCCCCAGGTAAGGGAGAACACCACCCCCGTTGGGATCCCATTCCAGACCTTGGCCACTCTAACTATGAAGAAGTTCTTCCTAATATCTAGTCTAAATCGGTTCTCTGCTAGCTTATGGCTATTATTTCTTGTAACCCCCCCAGGGCGCCTTGGTGAGTAGAGCCTCACCAATTCCTTTCTGTGCCCCCATAATGAATTTATAGGCAGCCACAATGTCGCCTCTCAACCTTCTCTTGCAGAGGCTGAAGAGTCCAGGTGCCGTAGGCTCTCCTCATAGGACTTGGTCTGCAAGCCCTTAACCATAAAAGTGGCCCATTCTCTTGTCCCTCTCCAGGTTATCCACATCCCTCTTAAAGTGTGGTGCCCAAAACTGTATGCAGTATTCCAAATGAGGTCTGAGCAGTGCCTGATAGAGGGGGAGTATCACCTCCTTGGTTCTGTTTATCATGCATCTGCAGGCTGGCATGGGGGACAGCATGAAGCATGGCCCAGTATTGAAAGACCCTGATGCTACCCTACTAGGGGCAGGCATAAACCACCTTCAGAAGCTTTTCATATGGTTTTATGCTGCTCAAAGACAGTTAAGCCAAATCTTGCCTTGGTATTGCTAGGGCCAATACTACATAACACAAGTGCAGAGGATTTTATTTCTCAAGGATTTTTATGACATCATCACAAATTATAATTATGTGATTACATATCATATAACTGAGTCATAATTGCGTTCTAATTATGCAAGTAGAAGTATTTACACTAAACAGGCAATTACGTGCAATTATACTAATGATGTAAATGTGCAAGAATTAAGCAAAATTAATTAAAAAAGGAACTAGGGAAATTCATGTAAATGAAGTGCATTTGTTGGCCATTAAAACAGTGAGAGAATTCACAACAACAAAGAAACTCTGTTAAGTGCTAAATTTTGACACTAGGCTTTAATCTTGCACTGGGAACAGCAACCTAGGAAATTCTCCAAAAAACTCAATTTCTGCACAATCCTCTTCCTGATCATCTGTGTGTCCAGGACTGGTAATTTACACAACCTTTTTGCTCATCTAAGTGAAATACAAGTATTCAATGCCTGGGTGCATAGCTCTGCTCAGTTGGACATGGCTGCATAACTGTGTAGTCATGAAGACTTAAGCATGTGCAGTAGTAACTAGGCTTTGTATCTGTTCCCCTTGTGGATGCTTAGCAGCTATAAACATCCAAAAGCAGAGTCAGCCAAAACCTATGACTACCATTTTAACCTCAAGAACACAGAATACTGTGGCTGAGTCCAGATGAGCGTGGATGGACAGTATGTGGTGACACAGGCCCATTTGCAGTACCATACAACAAACAAGAAGGCTACCTTGTAGCATGGGGGATTTTGACCCTGGGATATCCTGGGGTCAAGAAAACCCACAGGGAAAAAAGTAGGGTAGCATAGGTACTAGCAGCACATGCCACCCAAAACTGGAGTCTGCCCAGGTGGAGCTCCACTCTGGCTGTGAGCCAGGCTCCCAACTTCAGGAGCCTTGTGGCTGCAGCTTCCCAAGGCCCCCAGGCCCCTGGTAAGGCTGCTGGGGCCAGAATAGTTGACTATCCAACCCATGGTAACCTCTCACATACCAGGGTAACCTGCCACATGGCATAGGCAGTCCCTGGGGACAAGTAGCAGTGGCACCTTATGAAAAATTGGTGTAGACCAAGGGTAACCTGTTCTAGTGCTTTACTATCCTCCTAGTGAGAAGGTTTCTTCTAATATCTAACCTAAACTTCCCTTGTTTCAACTTGAGACCATTGTTTCTTGTTCTTTTATCTGCCACCACTGAGAACAGTCTACTTCTATCCTCTTTGAAACCTCCCTTCAGGTAATTGATTCAGGTTCAGGTTTCCTGAAGTCTGTGCCTTAAGGAAATGATCCTTCAGGCATGGAAGGAGACAATTCCTATGCGAGGAAAAAGAGGGAAAGGGGACAGGAGGCTTCCTTGGCTGAACAGAGAAATCCAGGGCAGCCTGCAGACTGAAAGGGGAGCATATACAAAGTGGAAACAGGGAGAGATTACCAAAGAGGAGTATACCTACTTTGCTTACACTTGTAGGGAGGCAGTTAGACAGGCCCAAGGTACCATGGAGCTGAGAATGGCATCCCAAATAAAGGATAAAAAAAATTGGTTTTTTAGATATATAGGGAGTAAAAGTAAGGCCCATAGTGGAATAGGACCCCTACTAAATGGGCAGAAGCAATGGGTGACGGACAGGGTCACCCATTTTGCAGATGATACAAAACTGTGGGGAGAACTAGACATGCCGGAGGGCAGGGAACAACTACAAGCAGACTTGGACAGGTTGGACAAATAGACAGAAAACAACAGAATGCAATTCAACAAGGAGAAATGCAAAGTGCTGCACCTAGGGAGGAAAAATGTCCAGCATACCTGCTACCTAGGGAATGACCTGCTTGGTGGAATGGAAGCAGAAAAGGATCTTGGAGTCCTAGTGGACTCTAAGATGAACATGAGTTGGCAGTGTGACGAAGCCACCAGAAAAGCTAATGGCACTTTATTGTGCATCAGCAGATGCATGACAAACAAATCCAAGGAGGTGATACTTCCCCTCTATCGGGCACTGGTCAGACCGCAGTTGGAATACTGTGTGCAGTTTTGAGCACCACACTTCAAGAGGGATGTGGATAACCTGGAGAGTGTCCAGAGAAGGGCCAATCATATGGTTAAGGGCTTGCAGGCCAAGCCCTATAAGAAGAGACTGAGGCACCTGGACCTCTTCAGCCTCTGCAGGAGAAGGTTGAGAGGCCACCTTGTGGCTGCCTATAAGTTCATCACGTGGGCACAGAAAGAGACTGGACATTAGGAGGAACTTCTTCACAGTTAGAGTGGCCAAAATCTGGAATGGGCTCCCAAGGGAGGTGGTGCTCTCCCCTACCCTGGGGGTCTTCCAATGGAGGTTAGATAAGCATCTAGCTGGGGTCATCTGAACCCAGCATTCTTCCCTGCCTATGCAGGGGGGTCAGACTCGATGATCTATTGAGGTCCCTTCTGACCCTAGCATTTATGAATCTATGAATAAGGCTGCTATTAAATTCCCTAACAGTCTTCTCTTCTGCAGACTAAATAAGCCCAGTTCCCTCAACCTCTCCTCATAAGCCATGTGCCCCAACCCCCTAACCATTTTTGTTGCCCTCTGTTGGACACTCCCCTGCTTGTCTACATCCTTTCTGTAGTAAGGGGACCAAAACTGGATATAGTACTGCAGATGTGTCCTTACCAGTGCCAGATAGAGGGGAATAATCACTTACCTTGATCTCCTGCCAACACTCCTACTAGCTCAGTATGCAGTTAGCTTTCTTCACAAGGGTACACTGTTGTTGGTTCATATTCAGTTTATTGTTCACAGTAACCCCAAGGTCCTTTTCTGCAGAGCTGCTGCTTAGCCAGTCACCCCTGTACTGGTGCATGGGATTGTTCTATCCTAAGTTCAAGTACAAGACTTTGCACTTGTCATTATTGAATCTCATGAAATTTCTTTTGGGCCAATCCTCAGTTTGTTGAGGTCTCTCTAAATCCTAGTCCTAACCTCCAGTGTACCTACTACTCCCCCCAGCTTGGTGTCATCTGCAAACTGTTTGAGGGTACATTACATCCCATCATCCAGGTCATTGATGAAAAAAAGCCTAGACCCAGGACTGACTCCTGAGGTACTCTATTTGATATCAGCTGCCAACTAGACATCAAGCCATTGACTACCACCCTCTGGTGGTAGTCTCTGATCACTGGGCCCAGTGATCCAGCCAGTTTCCTATCCACCTTACAGACCATTTGTCCAACCTGAATTTCCTTAGCTTGTTTGCAAGAATGTTGTGGAAGACCATATCAAAAGCCTTGCTAAAATCAAGGTATATTAAATCCAGTGCTCTCTATCATCCACAGAGCCGGTCATCTCATCATAGAAGGCAATCAGGTTGGTCAGGCCTAACTTGTCCTTTGTGAATCCATGCTGACTATTCTTAATAATTTTCTTCTCCTCCAAGTGCTTAGAAATGGATTCCTGGAGGACTTGCTCCATGATTTTTCCAGGAACTGAGGTGAGGCTGACTGGTCTGTAGATCCCCAGATCTTCCTTCTTTCCTTTCTTAAATATGGGCACTGTATTTGCCCTTTTCCAGTCGTCTGGGACCTCTCCCAATCACCATGCATTTTCAAAGATGGTTGCCAGCAGCTCTGCAATCACATCAGGCAACTCCCTCAGCACCTTAGGGTACATTCTGTCCAGTCCCATGGACTTGTACACATCCAGTTCCCCAAACTGTGGAGCTCCCCATGTCCAGCTTCTCAAACTTATACACGTCTAGCTCCCCAAACTATACAAGTTCTCCTCCTCCAACTGTACTTCCAAGTGCAGTAGTCTGGGAACTAGACCTTGCCTGTGAAGGCTGAGGTGAAAAATACATTGAGTATATGAGACATTCAGCCTTTTCTGCAACCTCTGTCACTAGGCTGCCTCCCCTAATTTGTAAGGGACCCACACTTCCCAGCTTTTGCTGCTTACATACTTGTAGAAATCCTTCTTGTTACCCTTTAAATCCCTTGCTAGCTGCAACTCAAATTGCACTGAGGTCTTCCTGATTTCATCCCTTCATGCCTAAGGAATACTCTTATATTCCTCCCTAGTCATTTGTCCAAGTTTGCACTTTTTATCAGCCTCATTTTTTGGCGTTTTAGTTCACTGAAAAGATTCCTGCTAAGCAAAGCTGGCCTTCTGCCATACTTGCTAGTTTTCCTGTGTATAAGGATGACTCGTTCCTGCACCCTCAATTTCTTTAAAATACAGCCAACTGACAAGACAACTGTCTTGGACTCCTTTCCCTCTCAGACTGGCCTCCCAGGGGATCCTGCCCATGAGTTCCCTTACTGAGTCAAAGTCTGCTTTTTTGAAGTCCAGGGACCTTTTTCTGCTGCTTTCCTTCCTTCCTTTGCTCAGGGTCCTGAATTCAATTATATCCTGCTGCACAAGTTGGCATCCACTATCACATTCTTCACCAATTCCTCCCTGGTGGTGGAAAGAAATGACTACTTTGTTACAAGAAAGAAACTGCAGACTCTGGTTATTAATGACAGAAAGCTAGGCTACAAACAACCTAGACACTAACAACCATGATCAGCTGTCTATGGTGCTAGCTGGGTCATTTGAAGGCATGATACATGCATGAATATAACCCCTAAACCTAGTGCAAAATAGTAAGGGTTCCCAGGCACCTTCTTATATATGAATCAAAATAACTTCATGTTTATAGCATGCACATCCTAGTTTTCATCAATTACCAAAACATCTTTAAGTAACATCATGCACATCCTACTTCTCAACAATTAGTGCAATTTTCCCACCAGACAGAGACACATTTGCCATGTCACTCTGATCATTGTTTTGGTATTCTGGACTGGCCTTGTCAATTCTAGCACTTCCAAAAGGATGTTTAACTGCACACAGATACCTACTGGGAACCAATGCAAACTCTGGAGTACTGGAGATATGTTTCTGGAGGCCCATTCACATCAGAAGGTAGGACAAAGACTGTGCTATAAATAGCTAGCTCTTCCATTCTGTTTATGCCAATTTCTCTCCAATAACTCTGTTTCTCTCTCATGAACCTGAAGGTGCCATCTATCCTTAAATCAACTTTTAAGGGGAATCCAGTCCTTGTTAGTGTCAAAAGTATAATCATAATCTAGAAACTTTCTTCTTGTGGACTGTATTGGATTTATCTTATAAATGCATAAAATCTTAAATCCTTTAAATGGAATTTTATTTTTGTGAATGACACTGTAACTAAATGTGTTTATCTGAATGTTCATTAGCCAACAAATGAATAGAAACAAGGGCTTGAGGGGACCTCTGAAATCATTTGATCCAGTTCTTGCATTCACAAATATTCATTAACTGAAGGAATCCACAGAATCAAGAATTCAGACCAACATCACCGCTTCAAACCCAAACAAACAACTGCCAATGCACAAACTAGAAATACAAAGAACATCCTACCTTGCACCCTGGATAAATGCAGGAGAGACAAAAGCACTGACACTGAGCAGGTTACCTTTCTAAGTTCTGTAAGTCACTGGTTCAGTCCCAGGCATCCAAGCCAAAATGGTACTCAGCACAGATGGAGTAGTTTATGCATTCCTAGACTGTGATGTCTGCATGAAGAATACCAAAAGAGGAAAAGGAAGCTTCTTGCATCTTCTTCTTATGGGTCTTTGAACATTCTTGCTTTATATTTTTCAAATTCTGCCAAGCATTAAAGGAAAGTTAAAGCCTTGCTATTGATGTTCAGAATCATAGTGTGGTCCCAGTTGTATTTCATCCAGGATATGTAACGGGAATTGGAAATTATAGAATGTTCTTAAATTAAAAATTACTTGTGAATATCTGCAGGAAGCATTATCATCCATTAAACCAAGTGGAAATCAGATTTCTATTATTCTTTAAAAAGCTCTTTGCAACTAAAAGTATCCTTTTATTTTAGTGTTAGGTCTTGACCAAAATTCACAAAAGACAGGACATTTAAACCTAATGTTACTATTATGTTCTTAACTCACTCCAATGTCTTTTTTTTTGTTTCTCAGAACTAGGAAATGAGCAAGCAAGTACCCCATACTAAATGGTTGATGCCAGTTCTGCATCCTTGCATTTCTGTTCTGGATATGCGCATCAAGGTCCTATAATCAGTATAATACAGGGGTGTCAGATATAAATTGGTTGGAGGGCTACATTCCCTCATTTTCAGATGCCTTCCTCTAGTGCTGGCAGTCCCATCAGTACCATAGGCAGAAGCTCTACCAGCAGTGGTGGGACTTCCTATAACAACAGCCAGCACCAAACCCTGCAGGGACACAGAGATCATATGTGCATGTGTGTACATGTATGTATGTGTGAGAGAGAGCCTGCAGGCACACAGTGTGGTGGTGCCAGGGCTTCCTCTGGCATTGCTGCTTGCTCTCCCCAAGATGCTGGTTGCTTCCAGGGAAAGTCCCAGTGCTGCAGCCAGAACCAGAGAAAAAGTATATGGGCTAAATGACCTTGGTCATGAGGCCAGCCCGAGCCCATGGGCTATATCTTTGGCACTGCTGCTATAATATAAGCCATTCCACTAGCTAGCTAAATAGATGTAACAGCTGCATGGCTTACTGGGCTGCAAGCTTGGTGGGCACACCATGCTTGAGACCCTTTACAGAAAGGACAACAAATGCTTGCACCAGGTACCATAGATTTTCCGAGCAGGAAAGTATGCTGTGCACTGTGCATTTTTTTTATTGGACCATTTGCACTGTGACCAGAGCCCACGTTGCAAACTGAAGGCTCTGATTGGGTGTATTTGCTCCATGAAACAGCTGGAATGTGGGGAAAGAGGGAGAAGAAGATCCAGTTCCAGCCTGGAAAAAGTCTCTGGGAGTTCAGAGGAAGGCCACTCATCTGGTTAAACACCTACAAAAAAACCCTTATGTAGACCAACTGGGAGATCTGAACTTCTTCAGCCTCCACAAGAGGAGGCTCAAAGGTGATTTCGTGGCTGCCTAGAAACTCATCGGGGGGGGGCCAGCAAAAAATAGGAGATACAATGTGTTAGGGTAACCATCATTCAGACTGTTGGGGAGCATTCAATTTGCAGCTGGAATAAGGCTTTTATCTGCATCCCAGCAAGGCTGCTGGTCACAAGGCAAATGATATATTAAAATAACCTTGCAGATGCTTAGGCAAGTAGTTTTAACCATATAATAGAATTAATGTGAAATACATATATCTTTTATATATGTAGGATTTGTCTATATTAAGTAACCATTTTTATTGTGGTAACCATTTTTTCTAGAAAAAGCAGCAATTAAGTCTGTGTGCTGTGAACCAGCTACAGCAAGGAATGAAATAAGATAAAGGGGGCCAAAAAGGGGGAGAATGGCACAACCTGGGACAAGGAAACAGATTGGAATGTAAAAGATAACATATAGCCAAGATGAACATATGCAAAAGGGTGAATAGTGATTGGTAAAGAAACTTCCAGAGTTCGTCCATTGACCAAAAGAAGAGGGTTCATGGCCTTGGACATGTGCTCATAGCAAAAAGGCATGTAAGTGAATGAAATGCACAGGTGATTCCATGCTAATTAAGCAAACAGTAAACAGAGGCAGAGCTTGAGATGGGAGGAGAAATGGATGGAACAGAAGGTAGGACAGAGGTGGAGTAAATGTTAATAAGTATAAACCAAAGTGTATAAATGTAGGAAGAATCTATTATTCAGGGTGGCTCCCCATATTCTATCAGTGAGGGAGCTGGCCTGAAACTGTCTCCATTCTAATAAAAAGATGTTGCAAGCAATGTGTGCTGGTGTTTGCTCCCTGCTCTTCTCTGGCTTATGAGTAACAGGATCCATGGGTAATTGGACTGTCGTCTTCCTAGTTGCTGGGTGCCACATGGAGTTGGGGTCTAACACAATGTTTAACAGGGCACCTGTCAGGGTAACTAGAAATAATGGCCACAAACTGGAAGACAGCAAATTCAGATTGGACATCAGGAAAAAAATTCTTTACAGTGAGGGTTGCCAAAATATGAAGTAAACTTCCAAGGGAAGTGATGCTGTCCCCTTCCTCGGAGGTGTTCAAAAGGAGATTGGACAGACACCTGACTGGGGTCATCTGACCCCAGTACTCATTCCTGCCCAGGGCAGGGGGTCGGCCTCAATGATCTAATAGGTCCCTTCTGACCCAAACCCCAGGAAACTATGGGTGGGGGGAAGCGTGTGGGAATGGAACCCTGTGCCCAACCCCATCCAGGCCCACTCCCCCTTTACCTCCTGCTGTCTGGCGTCTGGGCCCACTACCCCCCCACCCCACTACAGCAGCAGAGGAGGGCAGGAGTGAGCCCAGACCTGATGTGTGGGAGGACCAAGCCCAAGAGTGGGGAGAAGCTGCCCATGGCGGGGGGGGAACAGTGGGCTCAGTCTGACCTGACAGCAGTGGGGGAATGAGAGAAGTGGGCTTGGAGTAGAGGGGAAAGAAGGGGGGTGATGGAGGAGTGGGTCTGGGTCTGAGTGGGTGAGAAGGCCCAAGCCCAAGCTGAAACTGGGGGAGAAGCCAGCTCGGCACAGCAGTGGGGGTGAGGAGCACAGGCCCAGCCCAACATGGCAGTGGCTGGGGGAGTAGAGGAGTGAGCCTCTTCCCCACCTTCAGTCTAGGTCCACTTCTCCCCACCTTCCCCTCCTCCACCCATTGGCTCTGAGACTGCTTCTCCCATTCTCCTGCCACCTCCGGGTCAGCCTGAGCCTGCTGCTGCTGAATGGCAGGCCAGTTTCTTCCCTGACTTGGGCTTGGTCCTCCTCCCCCACCATGTGGCCCAGAACCACACTCCACTCTCCCCCCACTGCCACCATTGTGGTGCACCTGCTATTCCCCCAACCTCCACTGGGCCAGCTCCTCTGCCAACTGCTGCCATGTTGTCCCATGTCAGGCCCTGGAGGCAGCGATGACAGAAGGGGGTGGGGGCAGGCTGAGGTACCCCAACCCTGTGGTATCCCCAGAGCTGGCCTCGCCTCCCCACTCCGCTCCATCCTTGTCAGCCGCAGGGAGCAGAGCATAGAGAGCAAGGTCAGCAGCCATGTTCTGTCCATTCCATTGCCCACCCCAGTTCCCTATGTCCCCACCATCATGGCGGTGCTCCACTCCATCTCCTTTTGGAATGCTTGTTTGCACCCTGGCTGTCAGTCAATCAGAGAGTGAATAAAGCATTATGGACAGACACAGACAGACAGACGTAGACTTTTACTATATATATATATATATTTTTACTATATATAGTGCCCCAAGGGGATACTTGCATGCCTGTACACCAATTCTAGGAGCTTGAGGAATAAACAGGAGGAACTTGTCCTCCTTCTCAACACAAACAATTACAATGTCATAAGGATAATGGACACCTGGTGAAACTCTACCCATGACTGGACCATGGGTACAGACAGCTATACCTTGTACAGGAGGGATCAAGTGGACAAAAGGGCGGAAGTGTAGCTCTTTATGTCAAGCAGAGCTACGCATCCCTACAAGCTGACATTGGCCCCCAAGGTGGACGCCTAGAGACCCTTTGGAGTCTTGACAGGCTCAGGAAATGGGCAGACAAGAACCTGATGGTGTTTAACATCGAAAAATGCAAGGTTCTCCACCTTGGGAGGAAAAACCTTCAATATGCTTATAGGCTTGGCAGTGTTACGCTGGTTACCCCTACAGATGAAAGGGACTTGGGTGCCATGATTGACCGCAAGCTGAACATAAGCCTTCAATGTGATGCTGCAGCTAGTAAAGCAAGCAAAGTGCTGGCTTGCATCCACTGGTGCTTCTCAAGCAAATCCCAGGATGTCATTCTCCCATTGTACTCGGCCTTGGTGAGGTTGCAGCTAGAGTACTGCATCCAGTTTTTGGCTCTACAATTCAAAAAGGATGTGGAGAAGCTTGAGAGAGTTCACAGAAGAACCACAGGCAAGATCAGAGCTCAGGAAAACAGGCCTTATGATGAGAGGCTGAGATCCATGGGACTCTTCAGCCTGGAAAAGCTCAGGCTCCCTGGTGATCTGGCCACCTAGAAGTTTATCAGGGGTGCTCACCAGAGTCTGGGGGAATGTCTGTTCACCAAAGTGCCCCAAGGGATGACAAGGTCAAATGGTCACAAACTCCTCCATGACCATTTCAGGCTGGGCATAAGGATGAACTTCTTTGTACAAACCCCCAAGGTTTGGAATAGCCTGCCACAGGAGGTGGTTCAAACACCTACTTTGAATGCCTTCAAAAGAAATTTGGATATTTATCTTGCTGGGATCCTATGACCCAGCTGACTTCCTGCCCTGGGGCAGGGGGCTGGACTCAATGATCTTACAATGTCCCTTCCAGCACTAATCTCTATGAAATATATTTCTTCTTTTAATTAATTATTTATTTTCTATATACAGTTGAGTATAATAAAGAAACCCATTTGTTCACTGGGCTTGGAGTAAATTCTTGTGTGATAAGGGTGAGGGCCACACCCCTTCACGGGATACCTCAGTCAGCAGAACTACTTGAGGGAGATCCTAGGGCTACTTGTACCTTGAAGATCTGGAATCTGGCATATCGCCCAGCCTAGCATGCTGGCAAAGGTTACATGGGTTCTTTGCTAGATATGCCCTAGCACAGGGATGTCCAACTTCACAGCATCTGGGAGCCACAGACTGTGAAGACCCACTGGGCTGTATACCCTGTGGGCTCTATGCCATGCTGCCAGTAACCCCTCTCCCACACAGTGAAAGTGCCACATAGCCACCTTCCCCCCTCCGCTCTGGGCTTACTGGCCCCCACAGCTACCCACCCCCATCTTACCTCCAGAGGTAGGATTAGGACTCAGAACTGGAGGAGTTAAGAAGAGTCTGTAGACCCCAGCAGCAGCAACCTCCAGAGTGTTGGAGAGTGTGGTGTCTTAGTGGGAGCCTGAGGGCTGCCAATTATCACCAGTTGGACAGCCCTGCCCTCTTCTATCATACTTAAAGTGGAACACATTAAAAAGTGCTAAGTGAAACACAGGTAATGCAGCAACACATATTTCAAACATATCTATCCTTGTGTGCTTGGTAAGAATTTTTGAACATTAGAGTTAGTTTTGTTATGGGAGAGGAAACCTGGCCCAGAATATCACAGTTTTTCCTTATGTTTCAATTGAATGGGCATCAGATATAGGCAGAAGTTATTTCAGTTTCAGATAACAACTAGTACTGTAGCAAGCCATTCTTGCCTTATGGCTCTACTAGGTCAGCATTTAGGCAAGGTGCACACATTGAAAAAGCCCAAGGTGGATTTGAACTAAGTTACGTGTTTTTTTATAAATGGCACAGGTTAGATCAATAGCAAACAGAACACACATTTGCCTTTGTGGGGGCAATGCAAATCTTAGACCAGGTTCCACCATTTTTAAACCATTCTATGTGTGATGAACTTCTGTTCTGTTATGGGTATAGATTAGTTTTCAATCACTTATACCAGTAAAAATGTAATGTCTGTACCTGGCCTTAGGGCTTAATTTAAACCACAATTTGCAGCCAAGAGCTTGTATAATTGACTGAAGTGAACTGACAAACATTATTAGTTAAGAAACAGAAGGAAAAAAGTCAACACAGAAAGCAACTTTTATTTCCAATGTTTTAGTTAGTGAATTTGTAGGGGTATATCCAGTACCCTGGCATTTACATTTTTCCCCTGAACCTATGTGCATTGATTTTCAATTTTTGATATTTGATCAAAAAAGCTTTGTTTAGTAAATGCATCTTTATCCATTTCTTTAAAATCATCATCCATTCAATAATATGGCAGCAACCACTCCCGAGATCAGAAATAGAGCATGTAATATTTTTCCAAAGAATTTTTTTAATATAAACCTCTTTAGTCTGGGAAGAACACTCAATACTAGACCGTATTTTCAAATAAGAGACAATGTGTGAGAATAGTAACTAAAGACCAGAAAAACTACTATATAAATATAAGTGTATTTGAATTTTAAAGAACACTTCACTCTTTAAAACTGAAAATGTTCTACTTCAGAGATTTTATTTTTCATTGAGAAATACAGCCAGATTATGGAAAGGTAAAGAATATTTGATGGAAAAAATCAAGGATGCATAGAAGAGGAACAATTGAGAAGTACTCTGTTTCACCATACATGCCACTTCTCTATGAGCTAGCAGTGCTGAAAGAAATTGACAAGGCTGAGGCTCAGACCAAACTGTAATAGACTAGGCAGTCACTTATCATTCCTGACTAACTTCCATTTATTTTTAAACTAAGCTGATGTAATGTTAAGATTGTGACACAAACTGACAAAAGTGCAATATTAAAAATTAAGAGTGGCAGTTCATCCCTTATTCCTTTAAACTTGACATTCAGGCACAAATTGCTGTGAAGTTATGAGAATAGGTGACTCATTCATAAGCTTCTTGTCAACTCAGTGTTGCTTCTAAGAGGTCCTGGGTTTACTTTTTGCACTCAGTTTTCTAACCCAGGCTGAAAGCAGCCCCCTTCACCCTAATTTGATAAGAGAAGCATTCAATATTGCATAGATCCCCAGTGAGAAACAGTACTCAGCCTAACCAGTCCAGATTCAGTGTTAACAGAGAGCCTTGTAAGACTCAGGTCTAGCCAAACTTAATAACAGAAACCAATCACTCACTGAGAGCTTGCAGAGGTTTCTCCATGTAGCTCAAAGTCCATGGGAGGAAAATGGGCAAAGTAAGAGAAAGATAATGATGGAAAACATCCAGATCAGAAGGAGGGTTTGAATCCAAGTATTCTAGATCTCAAGATCCTTAACTACTGGGTATTTATCTAATTCATCTTTGAACAAAAGGGCTAACTGTATCTGCAGGTGAGAATTTAAAGAAGTGAATCCTGAGCAAAGCGAGCATTTCTGTCCAGCCTAAATTTAAGTGCAAAAGGGTTAGACTCAAATCAACCCCTTAGCTGCCCAAACAGGATTTAAATCTAATTTGGCATATTAGACACAGAGTATAATCCCAATCAACCCTGCTCAGCAGGTATAAATATACAACAGAGCACAGATTCGTTAGGCACTTCCATTTTTGACCTGATTAGTCTCCTAGGCAGGTAGTCTTGGACTACCACACATTCAGAAGCAATTCAAATTAGTCAGAACCAGCCATGGCTAAATTCTAGTGCAATCTAAATCTACGGGGACCAGAAAGCAGACATCCAAAGTCCATGGAAAGGCCCAGTTCTTGGGTGAAGTCAGAGTGCACACAGCAAATGTATGATGCTGACAACATGCATTACATTCAGTGTAAAACACAGCTGAAAAAGGAGTCTATCTCTTACCCACTAGTAACAGAACTTGCTCAGAAGTTCAGAGACCTGTCATCTTCTCTCATCCTGGGAGGATTCAAACCCACATTTCACAATTCCCACAAGAGCTCCCTATCTATGTTACAGGCTAGGCAAAGTCCATCCATCCCTCCTGTTAAAGCTTAATCATTGAACTAAAAGATTTATGGGGCCTGTGAACAGGTCAGGGTTTGATGCAAGTTAATTGTTCCCCCTAATCCTAATTGTTCTGTAGGTGATCCCTACCTCTGTTTTCTCACTTGCCAGGACTTGACATTAAATTTTATTGATATAGATGGAAGTGATTCATCTTTCAATATATTACAGTCAATGGGGGTTGCTTTTTCCCATTCACTCTGCATCCAAGACTGTAAAACAGATTAGCCCCAAACTCAGTGCCATCTTGTTTGAAACAAACACTCTTTTGTCTTTTGCTGGTACTATAAATGTACAAATGGCTCTCCACATCTCTGTAGCATAGCAATGCTGGATGGGAGTCCCTCCTTCCCCTACACTCCCACCACAACTTCTTTGCGGACAATTGATACAAGTTCCATAATGCAAAGTAAATACCAACAGAAAATTCAGGAGCCACATGCTCCTTTCACTCGCTCTTCAGAGCTGCAGCTTCTGGGGGCTTCTGTATGCTCTTCACGTCCTTCCGGTAGGTTAGAGCCTGTCTTTATTCTCACACAGGTCTCCCACGTGGCCAGTCAACATGTTCAGTTTCCAACTGCTGGCCATTAGATGTCACAAGTGAGTCTGGCCCCTGCCATGCAGCTTCTCAGAGTTCTCCTGGATCCGGTGGACTTTTTCTACACTTCTAAATTGTGGATGGCCTGTCCCAGGCTGTGCCAATCATTGTCTGTTGGATGTCTGTCTTCACACCATGGGGAACTACAGGGAAAGGGAGAGGGGAAACAGGTTTCTCCTTACCCTTATTTGCCCCTCACCTTGCTACTAGGCCACTAGCCTACCGGATAAATGGTAGGTCCCAGCCCTGCCACCAGCTGTGCTCAAGAGTGACCAGGGTGCTGGAGTGTATGCTGAATTAAATGCAGGTTCAGGTAGGCATCCAGAGTGGTCTGGATCTTGACATGATGGATGTGGTACCTTTTCTACCTTGATTTTTAAGTTTCAAGGATGAGCAAGAATTCAGCCACTAATATACCTATTATTCCTGCCAGTCCTTCCCTTCTGAGCAAGTACTTGGGAGATGCCTAGGTTCCCTCTACACAGCATAGAGAGAATCTAGGTGTCTATCCTGTCAATTCAGATTGCCTTTCTGGCACAAGGTGCGCACATTCTAAAGACTCTGACACTCAAGCGGAGGAACCTTGAGAGTTGATTTGCATCTGGCCATTATGATACTCACATCCTGCTTGGTACATAATCCACTTCTAGTTGCTTAACCATCCCTTGTGCCTCCTTTTTTCCTTTGGCATTCTCCTTGCAGAAGTCACAAAGTCCAGGAATGCAAGAATTACTCCATCTATGTTAGTATGGGAGTGATGGGCACCATTCTGGTTTTGCAAGCTGGAGACCTGTAGAATTTAGAAAGATATATTGCTCAGTGTTATTTCTCTTTTCCCCCCTGCTTTTATCCATGGCATGATGTATAATGTTCTCAGTGTTCCTAGTTTTGTGCCTTGCAGTTATGTGTGATGGTTTGAAGTAATGATTGCTGTCTCCACCTGTAGGCTTTTCCAGGTGCCCAACTTTGGACTGTGAATCCCAGTAAGTGAAAGGGTACCTAGAAAGTTTGTTTTATTATGCATAATGTTTCAGTAACCCTTCTGAACTTAGTCTGGCTGCTTAGTTATGCACAAGCAGGATAGTTGCTTTTTTAAAGGAACACAGTGGGTACAGTTTCATCCCCTCTACTTTAGCATCTGTAAAGCTTGCTGCTCATGTACTCACATTCGTTACAATATACAAGTATTCTTTAGGATTATGCAAAGGAGTTTCTTTTGCATTGACTCTGTTAGTTCAAGGTAGAGATGAGCCAAAACTGGAACATACTATTCTGATCCCTTTGGAATTTCAAATGTGATTTCCTTTAACTGAAGTCACAACATACAGTTTTGATATCAGAACCAGAAAAGGACTATTCTACAGTTATGGTTAAAATGAGGCCGTATCTCACAAGGTCATCACTTTCATGACAGTTACACCATTCAAAATGAAAGTTACCAATTGGAGCCAAAATCTTGTAAGAACAGCAACTCATGAGATTTTTATGTTTTGTATTTATATCCCCCATCCCAGAGTAATCCTGATACAGATCTGAATGAGCACTTTGACCACATGTCCAATCTCTAATTCCCACTACCTCATATTTTTTACTTTAGTGTTTTCATGGATTAGTTTCTTAGCTATTTCAAGTCACAGTATTAGTCACCTTCTTTTTACCAGTTGAGGTGCTTAGGTTTCTATTTTCTACTTTTCAGAGAGTTTTGGAAAATTTTTGTTATTTTTTCCCCTTTTTTAACCTTTCTCACTCTGCACAAATAACCTTGCATTAACCTTTGTAGTCTATTCTATCTGACAAGAGTTATAATGTCAGCATGCCACACACTAGGAAAAGAGTGACTACATTGTATTTTAGGGTAGCAATCTGTATTATAGGTTTTAACTTTAACCTTTAGTTTAAGTAGGATTTACAATGGTTTAATTCAGTATCCCCATACTAAAACAGTTTAAAATGAACAGCAAGCATAGAAATTGGTAACATCTTGTGATAGTCTATATGGGGGGGGGGGTTGTGCTTATTTCTGGACACTATTTTGCTGCCTAAAATTCTGCTCTCACTGTATGTAATTGGCTAATATTTAATGATATATGCTAAATTAAATGCACTCTCAGATGATGCTAGTAAGTTTAACTGCTACCTCCCCCTATAAGCTTTTCTAGGCAGACATTACATTTCATTAAATATGCTTCTGGACTAACTAACATAATTTAGTAGTAACCATAGTTCCATTTGAAAATCAGTGTATATCACCCTCATAGAGCAGTGTGTAAAGATGAAAAGATCTCATCTGAAATATTTTTCCTATAGTCTAAGGTGAGAGATTCATCATTTTCGTAAAAATACAGGAACCTTGGCAATGCTTCCTTTTGAGTACAAGACAACGATCTTGTTCAGATATGTTGATTATTACATGTGGGGAATATATTTATCTAGGATAATGAGTGACATATTGTAAGTGGTGATTTCTGGAGAGAAAAGTCTTTTGAAAGAAAACAGAAAAAAAAATTGAAATGCGTCTACCTCTCTGTAATCTAATATATGAATTGTTCACTTTGATATAGGCTTAAGAAATGAGGTTGTAAACCATTAAAATTACATAGGCCAAGAATGCTAGTTGTGGTCAAATGATTCACTCATCATCATTAGTCTACATATGCAGAGCTTTTGGCCATTGTGTTCCCAGCTGGCAGCTACCAGTAACATCTGGGCTATTAACATCAGAATCAGCAATCTAGAGAATTGTTCTTCCTTCCATCACTTCCAGCTAATCCTGGACTCAAATTAGTGCTCTTCCAAGCCCACCTGCAATAAAGTCTAGAAGCTTCAACTATTCAAACGTTATGTGCTGTAAAAGGTTGCATGAATAGATAGTAAAGAGCGAAATAGCTTTGAGCATGCTGGAAGCATCAGAAGCTGTCATTCTGTCTGCAGACACCTTACAGTACATTGTTATATTCTTAGAAAGTGAATGTGGAGATACTTTCTATAGAGTCTGAACACAAATAAAATGATGGGTTGCAACTCCAAGGGTGGGGGTTATATGGCTATTCAGAAACGCAGAGGCTGTGGAGCAAAATACAAAAGCTAAACTTTTGAAGGAGGATATATCTTAAGAGGTACTTCTGGTATGATGCAGAGAAGTAGGCAGCCAAGGGTGGTCAGAGTTTGTGTGCAAGTCAGGGACTAGCTGATTATATTAATTTTCTTATTTTTTTAAAATAATCCTTGTCAGATAATTTAGAGCCATCATGATCCATTAAGTTGTCTGGAGAGCTTACCTAATTATGAGATCTTATTATGTCCTTCCTGTCCTCCCATCTTCCCTATATTTGTTATATCCATGGGTGTCCCTTATTAGACTGCCCATCAGGGCCTATAACATTCCATGTTTTAGTGCTCTATCTATTACAGTGGGGATTAATTCTGACTGAAGCCTTCAGAAACTCTTAAAATTAGTAATAAATATAATAACCATGTGATGCCTATTGTTTTAGCCCCAGCCTTCTAGTGAAACTCTGTACTTATATGGGCCGTGTTACACAGTAATTTTAGGAAGCTTCTGACCTATTAACCCCTGGACTATCCACACACTAATACCTGAAACTGATTTTAAGCATTCATTATGCAGCTTAAATTTACACTACTCCAGGACAGGATCATCTCTAATCCATGCTACCCACTTCGTGTTACACTTAGGTGCAGCTTTGTACAAATACAAATATATGCTAAAGAATAACAATGCTGGGTGATAGATTTAGGCCCTGCTGTGGTGACAAACGCTATATAATATCACTCCTGCTCAGCCCTGTACCTAATGGGGGAGTTTCTAGGGACACCTCCTTTCAGAATTCAGGTTTTAATTTGCATACTGACTGGCTATTAACAGATAGGACTATACACTACTCCATTTTGCATCCATGCAGCATGTGTGCAGTTGTATAAATACACTTAATTCATTGTATTAAATGAATAAACAGCACGGGCCCAAACACATTTCCTCAGAAGCTAAAGATAAGATTGCAGGGTTGAGACCCTAGCTACCTCTACTTCCTAACAGAGTACATACCACAAAAATATTCTCTTAAAGACAAACAGGCATAACAATTTAAATAACTACTATTGAATACATTTCTCTACACCAGGCCTGACCCAGAACTATTGAAATCAATGGCTCTTATTTATACTAGGGTTTCAGTCCTAAAAAGCACTTGAAATGCAAGATACCGCACCAAATGAACAACCAGTCTAATTCAGTATAGCAGCTCTTCTATTCCAAGACAGAATTTTCCTATATAGGAGATAAGTTAAGCAGAACAGTGAACAAGGGGTGAAATGCCCTGGAATCTAGTAATTTTGATCATTTAGTCTGGTAATAAGAAAAAGCAAAACTTTTGGCTATATCTGCAGATGAACTCTGGACCATTCGCTATTTAGTTATGCATGTATAGGAGACAATAAACCTAGGGAACCTCTTTAATTGTGAAAGACCTTGATCAAGATCAAAAGAACCTTAAGAACATTTCATTTTATATATTTGTTTGATTTATGCTGTACTGTTATGATGTACCTTTAATGAAGCTTGAAAATTACAGACAATTCTGGCAATTAGATGAAAGCTATTGACTGATTTGTTTTCACCTAAATAATGGAGCCCTGTAACATGTCTCTCTGTTTTAAATTATGAGATATTTACACCTTGAACTTGTGGCATGAGGGAAGACAGAACATGATGCTGAAGATCTGAATTTAGATAATTTGATTTCAGAACAGTAAATGTATTTCATTTGCAAGCATACAGAAGAGAGAACACTGCAATCAATTATGGTCAAATGTGTAGGAATTTGTTTTGACTGTCGAGATAAACTGTGTGATGATTTCTATGAGTATGGGAGACACATACAGTATTATGTTGCCAGATGTGAAAAAAATGATTCAGTGGCAGAAATGAGATCCTGTATCTAGAAAAATAAACACTGGGATAAGGAAATTCCAGTGCCTTTGTTAAGATGGCAGAATTTCTGTTGACTAATAACAAAGACAGTTTCAGCTACCTGCATGTAGTGAGAAATCCCTTTACAAAAAAACCTCAACCTGGTTGATTTTACTGAAAACACTTTTGTTTAATTCATATGGCAATCAAAACACTTACAAATATGCACAGGTAAAAACTTAATTGGGCTCACAGATCCTTAGCATCACATATCTGAAGTTTTAAAGTATATTTGTTAATGTCCTGATATACAGAATATATATTATTTGAAAATAAATATTGGGGTACTATCCCCAACTTGTGGAAATCGGTAGAGCTCCATTGCCATTAATGTTGTAACACTTATTAGTATTTACCTCAAGCACAGAGCTGATTTTTGTTTATCTAGTATTTGTGAAAGCAAAACAAAAGTGCATGTAGGAGAAGGTCAAGCTTTATAACTAATAACTTTCTTTTGAACTGGCTTACTCCACTACCTTGAATTAAAGATTCCCAATAGTATTAGCTTCACATCTCCTCTGGATAAAGTTATTTCTATGGAGAACAATGAAGCATTTCTTGGCACTAATTGACTGATACTATAATCAGTCAGTTATAGCAGATATTGTATTAATGTTAATTACAGTGGAGAAAGATGAACCTTTGCCTAGGGCTCAAGATTGGAACGTAAGAAGATCCAAGTTCTTTTCCTATCTCTGTCACTGACTTGTTAACTAATTTTGGGTGAGTTATGTGTACTGTGGCTGCTGCTCTTACTAAATTATGATGATAATACTCCATCCCCCCCAAGTGCCTCAGAGGGATGATGTGAAGCTTAATTTACTAATGATGGAGAGCATTTGAAATTCTCAGTAAAAAAAGTGTGATAGAAATTCGTAGAACGTCACTACATAAGCATAATGGCCTAAATCCAAATTTACCTTTATATGGTTAAGTAGCACTTCCATGGCTCAATGTAACCAGGTAAGTGTTGTTTCTGGATTTTTATATGCACTTTAGGTTTTACTCCCTGCAGAAGTAACTTCATAAAAGTCACAGAAAAACAGGGAAGGAAGGCAGCCCTTTCACTTCACTTAGAGGGTGTTTGAATCTGCATCTTCCACTTCCCAGCAAAGAGTCTAACCATCAGGACTAAGACCACTCTTTCATCCTCTTTTAAAAATGTCTCACTGGCAACCAAGAAGGGAAAATATATATAGGCAGGAAAGAAAGCCAGAGGGAGCTTTTAATGGGACTTTTACCTAAGTTAAAACAATAATTGTTCCTCTAGGAGAAATTGGTGCTAGTTTTTTCAGAGCTTTCTGTATGAGAATAAGCTGGACATTTTGCCACATTTTCTAATCACCTTATTCATATTTTTAACACGTGTACCTGAAATCTCTTGCTGTAGTACCCAGAGTGCTGGTTTTCTGTTAGACACTGACCCTCCTTTGAAATCCCTTTCATTAGTTCTGCTTTATGGTTTGACTCCAAAAGGCACATGAAAGGAATGGCATGATAAACACTGCATGGTGAAGCCAATGCTGTTCTTTATCTTTTCTTGGCAGGAGTATGAGCCAGAACCCAGGGTTCTCATCCTTTTCACACAATGCCCAGCTCACAAACCCATGCAGCAAAACTTCCCTCTGTCTTGCTGTTATTTTGATAGCTACATATCTTTCTCCAGTGAGCTAACACCAGCAGGAGAAATAGAGACTATTCTTAGCCCTCTTTATCCTATTCTTTGGCAGTGTGTTCTGCTGAGAACCAGAAGATGAAGGCTAAAACAGAAAGGGGGTTTAGAACTTGGGTTTCCTTCTACCAGGGCAAGTGCTACCACCCCTATTGAGCTAAAAGGTGATAACATCATTTTTCTCCAACATCCAACATTTGGTAGTCTTTTTGTTTTGTCTTGTTTTTTGTTGTTGTTTTTTTATGAGGCTAACATTTTGGAGGTGTACAAAGAGCTATGGGCCTTCTTAGGCAGAACTGGATTGTAACAGAGACTAAGTGGAACTCATCTGAACATGCTCAGAAGGTGAAATAGGAACTAAAATTTGGCTAAGTGTCTCAAAACTATACTTATACAGCTAACGTTAGCCACATAAGTACTACTTAGTTTTCTGAAGGGAAATTGGATCTAGGCCAACATATCTATGTATTGAAACAAGATGATGGGCATCTTTAGGTTAACTAATTTCAGGCCAGGCAAATAAAAAAGTTACTGAGGATTCAGTTATGCCTTGAGATACTCTGCAGAAAGATAAAGGATAAAGAAGGAGCATCATCTGGTCCTACCTGAACCTAAGGATAGAATGGGAGGGAGGATATCTCTTGCTATGCCTGTGTACTGATGACCAGAACATGTTATAACAGTGCTGCCACAAAAGAACACCAATTATCCTGTTATCACTTTGCACTCACCACTTACGTTTTCCATAGCTTAGAGCTTGGTTGTGTCTGGCATTTCTGTGAATATAATGATGTAGTGAGCTAAAACATTCCCTGTACCTTTTCCATTCTGTCACATCAAGTAGGAGTCACAATTCTGGTTTTCTTAAACAAAGACATCACTTTCTAACTCACTCTGCTTATGTAGATCAAGAAGATGAAGAAGAAAATCTACAAAATAATAATTAACACAAATTTATCTTTGTTATATTTTCTATCTTTTGTCCAGCTATGCTTTAATATCAGAGTAAATGACTAAGAAAATCCAATGGCAAAAACAAGTCCCTTTTCTCCAAAGGTCACTATATATCATGTGAAGTATTCATTACAGGTTACTTGACGAACAACAGAAGATTCCTTTTTCTCCTGGGGACAAAGTGCAGAACAAAAAGGGGAAATACAAATTTCAGCAATAGAGGAACATAGGCATTTTTCTTTGTTTTTTTGAATTAGGGGAACAAAAAAAGGCTATAATTTAAATTGTCCAAATCTCAGACAAATCACTTGCTCTAATCCCATTTAGTTGGTGATAGGCTTAGAGTTCAATGCAAGTCACTGTTTAAACTCTACAAACTCTCACTATGCAGCACTATCATATCAAATTCCTCTTTCTACAGTATAAGGACTGTTTTGAAGAGTTGCTGGTACCATATGAAATAAATGGAGTCAAGTTTTTATCTAATATTGATAGTGTTTCCTTAGAACTACTGAAAGGTTGTATGCGCCCCATTTCCATGGATTCTATTTTTCTCCTGGCTTAAAAAATTAAACGAAACTAACACTCTAAAATATTCTGTCATATTTTAACTTGTGGGTACAATTTACTCTTTTAAATTATTGAGTTTTCAGTATTCGATTTGAATGCATAGTAAATGGGAACTGAGCATATAAATCTGCTAACTTTGAAAATGTCTGCCTTTCTATTTAAGAGTACTATGTTTTATGAAGCTCAAATACAGCTCACATGTTGAATTTACATTATGGTACAATTATTCTTCTTTTAATACTGTGTTCTTATATACTTCAGCTGGGAGCATAATGGCAGAATGGTTTAAGCGAATGAATCGGCTTTACATTTGCTAGTCATTTTTCAAAAGCAAGGTTCTTTATGTAGCAAAAAACCCTTAGAACCAGGCATAACCAAACGTGTGAACAAAACATCAATTATTTTAAGAAGTCATGCAAATATATAATAACAACAAAGACAGCTAGAACAGAAGGTAGAAAATAAACATTAGTTATTGTAGCCAAAGGATACTACCATCAACGTCAATGACATTTTAATTCTTCATAATTTTCTGAATCTCTCATCTTTTGCACTGAAGGGTTCCATGCATGGTCTGTGCTTCAAAGTGAAGTTGGTATTTTTGCCAGCTACATACATCTGACTAATCTTTGAGGAGCACACAACAATGTTGTACAGTAATAAACATTTTTCTTTCTATTTTAGGTTGACTGCATTCCACAAATTCCAGCACAAGCTAGGAAAGTTAAGGTGTATAACATGGTATATAAGGGCCCTTCTCGATGTTCAGATAAAGGTGTGATAGGATATGAAGTGCGATCCACACAATCATGCCTCCTGCCATGCCATATGTATGTGGCAGAAGGTAGATTGTGAGGTCCACTATCAGATACAATCATGCCTTATTGCCTTTTTGCCAGTGAAGGGACAGCATATGATCATGGTCCTGGACTCCCTCTGCACCAGCTCCCACAGCTGTGATAAGCTCACAATGGGGGAAGAGTTGTCCCTGCTTTCCCCCTGTTCCCCCAGCCCAACAACTGACAAGGCTCAAGGGGAGGGAGGGAAGATTCCTGCAGCTGACGAAGCTCATAGCAGGGTCAGCACTGGGAATTGTGCCACCACTATAAGCCTTATCAGCTGCAGGAATGACAATGAGAAGTGTACCACTGTGGCTTGAAGCTTTTCAGTTGATGGGGCTTCTAGCCACAGGAACACCTGGCCACACATTCAATTACTTGCATGATAAAAACAAGCTACTAAGTTATCACAGATTTTTTTTATAGAATATCTTTGTAGCTTATTGCTGGTTTTATCATGCCATTAATTGGTTGAACATGTAGCAGGATTATGACTTAAAGTGTAATGTGTAGACCTTAAGTGTAATGTGTAGATGGGACCTCGGTTCCTTTGTAATAACATGAAATAGGAGAATGCCCCCAATCTGCAAAACGTCTTAGGCACCTAACTGCATTCAGTGCCAACTTTCTACATCACAGAGATATCTGGACACCTAAACTTAGCTTTCCACATCTGTATAGAAACATTCCAGTGTGAACTTGATGGATTCTAAACCCACATCTTCCAAGTCCCAGGAGAGCGCCCTCATTAGTTTATAGAACAGCCTGAATGGGAGTCCTGCTACATGTCTTATTGTAGCTGAGCTCCTGCGCAGTGTCTTGGCTGGCTGACCAGTCAGAGCCAACTGAGGGAAACGGTGTTTAATCAAGCGGACGTCAGGCAGGCTGGTGGATGGAGAGGCGGAACAGTGTATTGGTTTTAAAATAGATTTTACTTACGCCGCGGGTGGCCGTGACGCAGGCTGTATGCTCACTTGCGTAGTTACGATTCGGGTTACTGCATCAAGTGTACAAACGAAAGTACACAGGGAAGGGGTACGTCGGGAGATCGCTGACAGGGAGTCGTTGGTGGGTGATCAGTCCACCAAAGCCACCCTGCCATGTGCTCAGAGCTCTTCACGGCATGCTCAGAGCTCTGCGAGGTCTTTCCTGCAACGTCGTCAGAATGTGCTCCGCTCTGATTTGGGTGGAAACTACACAGACTTTTATACCTTTAGAGTAGCCAATGAAAATTTGCCAAGTAGGAACACTTAATTAGGTGGAACATACCAAATTTAGAACAATGCCAATCATACGG
>JAGPOW010000261.1:216020010-216067152 GCA_030014935.1 Caiman crocodilus | reverse complement strand
CTTTTATACCTTTAGAGTAGCCAATGAAAATTTGCCAAGTAGGAACACTTAATTAGGTGGAACATACCAAATTTAGAACAATGCCAATCATACGGAGGGTTGGTCTCAATGCCAATCATACAGAGGGGTGGTCTATTGTGTCAGGGACACTTACTTGATTTGGGTTGTGATACGCAGAAGGGAATACATTTTTCATATGGCCAGAAGCAGAACAAAGAGGGCATAGGATTAGATAGCCTACTGGTTACAGCACCCTGGGTTTTTTGAAGGAGGTCTTTGGAGGGGTATAAAGATTCCTGGTTTTTTGTTTTTGTTTTCAGAGTTATTTGTTTCCCCTCTTCCCTACAGACAATCTAATTTAAAAAATGCATTTGAAGTACAGGAAAAAGGGAACCTGAACCCTCAAGTTCCCTTTCCCTAGTCTGCTGTAATCAGGCCATCTCATGACCCCATTATCTTTGCCTTCATGGCTGTGCATCTACCAGAGTCTTCTGTAACCTAGTGGTTAAGGCCTTTTCCTGGGAATTGGGCAAGGCCAGTTTGAATCCCTCCAGAATGAGCAGGGACCCAGGTCTACAGCTTCTTGGTGAGTGTTCTGTCACTATGTTGTTGTATTAAAGGTAGACATTAGCACAACCACTGTGACTATTATTTACTTGCCTTCTAAAGTACATAGTGGGATTTAAATGTGAGTGGATATAGGTACTTCATGTGTAGCCCTTTGCAGCTTCTGAAGAGGTGAAGTACAAGCACACCTGTGCTGTCTGTTTTTTACTAGGTAACTCTAGACAACACAGTGCCTGAGCTCTCTTAATTTGCCTGAGTGTCCACAACAACAGCATAGAAAATCTAGGTGCCTAACCATTTTCTTGGAATCACTCTCCTGGGGGCCACTTCTAGTGTTTTAGAAAATATGATGAGATAATTGAACAGGAAATCTAGATTTTATCCAAAGGCATTTACTTTTTATGCCAAAATCCTCAAGACTGATGGGCTTGATCAAAGAATGATTGAATACTTAAGGGAATTTTACCTTTAGTGAAATGTTACGTGTTGGATTAAATTGTTAAGAGTTAAACTAGTTGAATTTCTGGTACTCTGTATATCTGTATAGCTGACTTTCACCCCAATGTTTTCAGTCTTCACTTTTGAGTTTTAAATGAGTAACAAAGATACTTGTTGCATCGTTGTTGCTGTATTCCTTGGCCTTTGAAATATTTTTACTTAAAGCCCAATCTTGAGAGTTTCTGAGTAAGTCCTACAAAGTATTGAATATCCTCAGAGGTTACCATATCTTAGATACAAAAAGAAACATGGACGTATCCCATTTTATGTTTGGGTTTCATTTTGTAAAACCTTGAGTAGAATACTTTGATAGACTTTTATACTTAGGGACTACTGGAATTCATGCCACAAGTGCACTGTGTGGTGGCTTCTTTAATCCTGCAGTTTCTCCTGCACACCTCCCCCACTGCTAATTTTTGTTTGTCCCCCGCTGGCTCCACCACTCAATTCTGATAGCCAGAAGGTGAAAACTGCTATTTTAAATATGCTGCAGTTTTTGCTTTCTGTCCAGTCAGCAGCAAGCTGCAGGGCTACTGTGGAGCCATTGCATAGTGCACTTCCAGCATGAATTCCAGTGGTCTCCATTTATACTGGTATTTGTCTTTTATAATTTAAGTCTTTTAGTGTGGTTTATATAAGGAATCCCATTCAACTATGATGGATAAATGTTTAATAAATAATGATGATGATTATCAGTTTGGGTTAGAGAACTATGTAGAAGATTCTCCTCTGTATGCTAAAGTTGAAGATTCAGATCAGAAGCCAAGAAAATACAAAAAAAGAGAAGAGTTCTAAAGCAGGAGGTTATATAAAAATTACATAATTTATGTCCGCTCGCTGCAGAAAATGTAATGTTTCTTACTGGCTTCAATGAGCTTTGGAGTAAGCCTATGGAGAGGAAGTTTTGTGGTTAATATTTTGGTCTGAAACTCACAAGAGCTGGGTTTTCTTCTACACTTTATATACACACATACAAATAATTTGAAAGAATTCACCCAGGTTTGTTCACCTGGTAGAAAAACTTACCAAGAGCCACATATACAAGCATTTGAATGCTGACGAGTAGAGGGCTTAGAGTGCTATAAGCGGGTGGCCAGTGGGAGTACAGGAAAGGTGAGGCCCTGTGCACACATTACAACATGCCCTGCGGGCTCCCTTAGTTTGCCTGTTGACAGATGGCAGCAATGTGTAGAGCAGACCTAATTGGCTGACCAAGACTGTCCATGGTCAGTCAGCCTGTGTACTCCTGCAGAACAATGTGGGGATTGTTAAGAGGACATGTTCTGCTTCTTGCTGGAGCCATAGAATCCCATCAACAACATACAGTGGAGATAATGTTTACTTTTAGCATAGTTTGTATTTTTCATTTTCAATTTAAAATGGGTCTTTTCATCTGAAAAGAAATTTTGATCAGAAAAATCCATATTCAAAAATTACAAAAATACTATTTTCAGCTAAAAAAATACCCAGTGTGAGGATTGGAATTTTTGAAAAATTATTTCAATAAAAATGATTTTAGGGGGTTTGGTTATATTTTTAGTTGTTGCTGAATTTGTTAGATTTGTTTCTTTGTTTTCAACAAGTTTTCATGGGAACAGAAAAATGTTTTCCTGGCTAACTTCTGTGTGGCCTGTATAGTCTATTTATATTGTATGGTCTTTTACATATATAAAACTGTGTGAGAGTATGCACACAGTCTGTACATATTGGTGTGTCTGTGGGTGCATGTACACAAGACACTTAACTTTTAATTAGCATAGTTTACCATGAAGTAAGCATGTGCATCTTCACAGTAAACCTCACTAATACTGAGTCAATTAGCTACCTGCAAATGCAAGTATCAAATTTACTCAGGATTAGTAACAGCACCATAGCACTAGCAAAATCTGCTCTCAGTCAGCTGTCTGCCAGGAGGTGGGAGATAGCTCCCTGCCCCTGACAGCTGCCACAGGAGCTCCAACCCCCCTGCTTCTAGATCATGTTTGGAGAGGAGGGGCTGGAAGATCCTTATCTCCCAGCCTGAGCACCACAGTCATGGGGTTTCAGTTGGGATACCCTTATCTCCCAGCCAAAGGCACATAGACACCCCCAACTCTGTGCTCATGGAGATTGGTGGGGAACAAGTTTCCCAGCCCCAACCCTGTGAGCCCATGTAGGAACAATGTCCCCCTGCCCCAGAAGCAAGGAGCTTCCATCCCCTGCTCCCTGACTGTGATTGTGGAGTAGGGGCTGGGAAGAGGGTGGTATCTTGATCCCAGCACCAGCTCTATGATCATGGAGAAGGGCCTGAGAGCAAGCTCCCCAGACCCCACTATATGATCACAATTGTGATCATGGAGCTGGGACTGGGAGCTTCCTGCATGGGGACAGTTTACTGCCCAGTCTGGAGCTAGTTGGGACCTTTCTCTGACCAGAACAGTTCACAGTCAGCCTCAGGCTGTTCAGGGAAGGATGTGCAGCCTGGAAGTGGCTGGGAACTGTCCTGTTTTGGACAGTCTCCAACCAGCTCTGGGCTGCACATGCAGACTTCCCCACACAGTCTGGGGCTGGTCAGGAATGGTCACAGTCAGGGACATGTTCCAGCCCCATGCTCCAAGCACATGATTGAAGCATGGGGTTTGGAAAGAGTTGCAGGGGTGGGGTAGGTCCCAGCTTCCTGCCCTGATCTGCTGGTGGGGCAGCTAGCAGCTAGCCTGCTGCTAGCTGCCTCAGTGGTGGATCGAGGCAGGAGGTTGGGAACTGCCCCTCCCCTGCAACTCTTTCCAAGCCCTGTGTCCCTGATCTAGAAGCATGAGCCAGGAGCTCCCTGCTTCTAGGGCAAGAGGACATTTTCCCTACCCCAGCAGCTGTCTTCTGGCCAGGTACTCCCTGCCAGCCCCTGAGCTAGCATGAGGGGGAGCCTGGAGCTCCCCCCAGTGGCAGCAGGGGCCCATTGCAGGGCTTTAGAGAACTTGGTGCACATTTTCTCCCTAATCACCATATGTGTAGATGGCTGTCCAAATAACCCTTACTCTGGAGTAGTTTACACCAGAGTAAATTTGAGCCAGTATGTATAAATGCACCTCGTGTCTCCTAGAACAGTAGGACCTTTTAATTAGCAAATTTAAAATGTTAAAACAAATATTTTAAGCTTTGCTTCTATTTTAGTCCTATATAATCTCTAGAATAAAAGAATAAGGCTTGACAACAAAACAATTAAATTAGTTGACAATTTTTATCTGGGAGACAGACTAAAATTGAAATAACTAGGATGTCTGATAAAATTATATTATACTGATCCAACCTGCAGTTAGTCAGCAGCATACAGAGCAATATTTTTGCAGCAAATACTATAAAAATGTGCATTTAAAAAAAAAGTACAGTGATCACAAATTTGCAAATATAAATAAGTTTTGTCTATAATCAAGATCAAGAGGTGTTTACGTACAGAGCAAAAGACCTTCCAGTCTTATTTTTAAAAAAAGCGGATGTCAAACATTATTCAGAAATATAGAAGTGGACAACCTCAGCATACAAATGACAATACAGAGAATATTTTTTTTAGCCCAGAATTTGCATGCTAAGGAAAGCTGCCTGTTGAGTACAGAACTTTAGTAGTATCAGAATATATGGTCATAGCTTACCTTGGGCAAGTATTTCATTTCACTGAATTGCAAGCTACTTAGAAGTTATTTAGTAGTCTTTTATGTATGCTTTTTTCCTATTCTGTAATGTAATTGTTTTTTATATGTGTGCAGCTAT
Organism: Caiman crocodilus; assembly: GCA_030014935.1. Lineage (NCBI taxonomy): Eukaryota > Metazoa > Chordata > Crocodylia > Alligatoridae > Caiman > Caiman crocodilus. The sequence continues at coordinate 216,062,346 of JAGPOW010000261.1, read as the reverse complement.
CTGCCACTAGTTTAGAAACAATTTTCACTTCAGGTCTGGAGATAAGGAAAAGAGAATCTTAATAAATATGAAGAGGTTACAGTGGGAGGATATGGAAAGACTTAACTACATTTTGGACTTTCACTATCAAATAAGGGTCTGTTAATGCTTTGTACTTACATAGATCTTGTTCCAAAGTTGAAGACCATGTCACAGTAAATTATTATATACCAGAGAAGTGTCTTCAGGCATTCTACACTGCTTCAAGTGGGCTGCCTCATAAACCAGAAGTAGTGTAGCCACATCACGACAGCACTTCAAGTGAGTTAATTAGCATTGCCACATGCTCATTAACCTACCTGTAGAACTGCATAAATGTGGCTCTACTGGCACTAGTTAGGAGGCCCTGCCTGGAGCAATGTAGAATATTTGAAAATGCCTGTCTAGAGAGTGAAGACTGTCCTGCATGCAAAAGCTTATCTAAGGCCATGTACAGATACATAGTTTATATGGGGAAAATCACCATTCTTATAATAGAAACCAAAAGTGTGCAGATGTTTGAGCAAAAATGAACTCTCCAGCAAAAAACAACTAGCCTGCCACAAGGTATACAAAATTTCTTGGGAAGTTTCTCCCAGGAGACAATGTCTGCACACCTTGTCCCAGGTTAAATCCTCCTTGGGACCACTTTAGAACACGCAGGATGCCTATACAAGATGCTTACTGTAGAATGGAGTAATTAGCTCCACAGTGTGGCTCTATTAGTCCATAGGATTCTAATAACTCTGCAGTAGGGTAGAACTTGTAAATGCAAGTTTTTTACTTCACAGCAGTGTGTATGTAGATGCTCATGTGGCTGGGAAATAAGAGTGCTTCAGTGTGAGGACTGCCAGCTGACTAGCCCCACACTGAAGCACCTCATGCCCCAGCCAACCCCTCTGCAGCACATTGAGCCTGGTTAGAGCAACCCCAGGACTCCTTCCACCCAGGGCTGTTCTGACCTGGCTTAACATGCTGTGGTCTCAGGCACACGTCAAAACAGCACACCCAGGAACAATAAACTCTGGCTTGATATGCACCAGAGTTTATTGTTTTACCAGGTTTCTGGGTGGGGGGGCTTGAGCCAGATTTAGAAAGTTGATGTTAAATCTCTAAATTTGAATCTGGCCCTTGTTATTTCTAGCCAGCCCCTGATAGAATGGTTACATTACAGTATGTTAAGTGTAGATCAGTAAAAAAACCCAATGTGTGTCAGTTATAAGTTTGTTTGTTAGTAAAACATCTGCAGGTTATCACAAAAAATATTCTTAGGTAGACAGCCCTGATTGCTACCTACATATAAGTGCCAAAAAATACCATTTCTATGTATTTTTAAACTGTCCAGAAGGGAATCTTCCATTTAAGTGCACAAAGGGAAATAGCTGTCCTCCCTTAAAGTTCATCTCTATTTTAGTCCCTCACCCCAACCCTAGTGTATAATAGGTTCTATGACTGAAGAGCTTCAGGATAGAGGCAAGTAGTTTCTCAGTGGCAGACCCCAGGAAAGTCATCATACTCATTCATTTAAGGAAGCCCAAAATAGTTGGCCTTCCAGGAAAACTGATACAGTGCTGTATTTTCTAATGTCTTTCCTGAGAAGAGTTGAATAACAGAAATTGAGGGTCATAAAGATCTTGATCCAACCAACCAAACTTTTCACTTCACGATTATCCCTAAAAACAGTAAACTAAAGGGTTTTGAATTTTGATTTTTTGTTTAATAATTTATTCTTTATGTATGTTATTTATAAGTATGCTAAATATTGCCATGCAGTTAGAATGATGCTACTACTGAATAGGAGAAAGACTATAAACATACACATATACTCATACACATATAAATATACCCACACAAAGACTCTTCATATATACATAATTTTAAGTCTTTAAATTTTAAAAAGACCTAGAGCTTTCTAAGCTGAAAGCCTGGAATTTGCAACAGATCATTTTTATTAATACAAATAAACTCATTCTGTCTCTGAAAAACAATCCTTCAAGGACCAAGTTGTGTAAACACACACTTCTGTTCCTCCAGATTTTGACTTAATTAACTTTTCCCCCTGCTGTTCAATGATAATTACACCGAGTTACCTTCATGGAACCAAGGGATCTCTGTGAGTTGTAGTTCAAGATAATAAGGGTCATTATTATTGTATCAATGTTTTAAGAATATTTTACAGAAGGAATGTGACTAAATGCTTTGATGTGAATAATGTAGCTGTATTTATTTTCTTATTTATTTAAAGATATCTTCTTGTTTCTATTCCTTATTGCAGTACTATAACTCACCTTCCAATGACACAATTATATAATCAAAACGAGGATCTTCAGAGAGGGTCTTTGACGTATCTTGCATGGGGCACTTGTCTGGCATGGTTAACTAAATAATGATCCTTCCTTCCTCAGGGGATTGGACTAGATGACCTTATAAGCTCCCCTCCAGCACTACATTCCTATAATTCTATGATCAGGAAGTAACAATGCAGATTAGAAGACATTTTGCAAATAACATAATCTGTAGGTAAAAGGGAAAAAAGATCTCTGTTCCTTAAGCCTATTGAATGGTTTAGAGTCTAGTTCCTTTCTGATTCTTTTCTACCTCAAGTGTATCATTTTTAGGAAGCAAGGAGGTGGGGCACACATTTTTAACCTACTGGTTGCTGACAGGAGAAAGGAGATAATCCTATGATTATTCCAAAGTAATCGTTTCATATTTGTGTTTTGAAAGATTTGCATTATGGCTACATACATGGTTTGCACACTTCTGAAGTTCTTTATTTTCCTGTTCAAAGAACTCTAGCTGCAAGGCCACTGAAAAAGCAGGTAATGCACCCAGACCATGTCTGCACATATTACTCACTTCTGTGCATTTCTGTGACATGGCACCTCTTAGCTTTCTCTTGAGCCCAGAGATTGTGTCATAGCAAGTAGTTCTTTCACAGGTGCTGTTGAAGATGCCAAGGGCCATATGAAGCCATTTATTTTTCATTATAACTAGTCGTACAGAGACATAAGTGTGTGGGACAATATTTTCCCATGCACTTGAGGTCACATGAGGTGGACTGTATTGCAAAGGTCACAATGGTCTCACATACTAGAATGTGTTGAGAACCCTTTTTCACATATTGGACATATTGATTCTTCCACATTGCCCTTTATATGTTAGTGCAGAATCTGTGGAGATGTCTCCTAAAGGTTAAGAAAATGGGTCTGGAAGCCTCGGATTTTTTTTTTATTTTTATTTTAATGTAGGAAAACTCTTTGTATCCCATTAACTTGCTCCAAATGCTCTTTGTGAAAGCACAGAGGAGCCAAACACTTTTCTTACCTCCTTACACATATCTGCTGTTTCAGACCATTTTCCAAATCTGATTAAATTAATACTATAGTTTGTTTCCAGGGGCATACAACTGGAGGGCCATTTATTTATTAGCCTGCCTCAGTCTTTCTGAAAGTTTAAGGGTATGTTGACACTGCAGATTTTAGTGATGTGTAGAGTTACTTGAGTCAGCAGTCAGCTGAATAGACATAGCCTCAGGTTTTTTGTTTTAATCCAAGGTGCTACAGTGCTCACAGGTTGTGAATCCCCCTCCCAACACTTGTCATGTCATCTGTATCCCAGGCTACATTTGCTTTTATATGCAGATGCACATTAAGCTAGTTCTAACTCTATAGAAGTTACTTATGCTTAGGTGTATGTACCTGAATGCAACATTAAAAGAAAGCCTTCTTCAGTTACATATTCACTCACTTATACATCATACATCACTCATCTTGTGTCTTTTCTCCCTCCTGTTCCCTATATTCTTATTCCTCCTGATACCAGTTACATTACATTCTCTTCCGATTATATTGATACCAACTTAAAAAGAAATAGCCTTTTTGTCTTCTTTGGAATGAACTACATTGAAAAGCATAAAAGGAAGCCTACATTGACAGGAAGCCCAGGTGTTTCTGTCAAGCATTTTCTGTGAAACATATTCAGTTCCAGTAGAGTGAAAATAGTCATTTACACCCACCTAGTTCTTTTTTCCTGCTGATGTTTCATTTTTAATAAAGAAGCAAGTGACCAAAAGCAAGTAATATATTTGCAAAGCAAGTCTTCCAGTCAGATTCACTTTAAATTTATGCTGGAAGATGCCAGAAGGAATCAGGGGGACTCAAAGCTCATGGTATGCTTGTGCATCTCTTATATTTGAAAGGTTTTTATTAACTCTAGTGTAGTTTCAAAAATGTTTAAGCAAGTCAGCACTTCCTCCATTAAGATTATTAAAGGCAAAAAGTGATGAAGGAGCTGTTATGGCTGTGGCCAGGAGTGCTCAAAATTTGTAAGGCTGAGTATGTCTTGATTCCTATCATAGTAATAAGGTATCAGATTCATCATTCTTTACCATTATATTTTTTTCCCTTCCAAGAAGCTTGTAGTACTCCCTTCTGAGTTCATGTGTCACTTCGGTGCTACTTTTCTACAGTATGGTCAGTTTTATTACAATGACCAATTATTATCTCACTTTCTCTCACCTGTCAGGCACAGTTTGGTCTCTGAATAGTTGTAACTATTTTTTCTGGACATTTTTCTCCTCAGATCCATTGATAGAGTGATGACACTGTATAGCTATCCCAGGAAAGCTTAAGGCTCATAACTTGCTAACAACCACATTCTTGAGATCACAACCATTTTTTTTTTCCTATGAAAAAATTCTTCTATGCTAACCCACTCCATTCCCAGTAACATCTCTGCTGAAACTGTATATAGGCTTGGGAAAAGTATGTTACTTATGCTGCTTACCACAGCTTTTCTTTGTTAGTGCCTGTCTCAAAATTCTCCTCCTTCACTCTGCTTTAAAAGTAGCAAGCAAGTCTCCTCAAGCCTATTTCTTCTTTGCATCCTGAATCTTTTTATATTTAAAACTCCTATCAGAATCTATCTATCTATCTGTTTTTTAAGGAAATTTGATATCTGTTTTTGACATCTTTGAAGACAAGCCTAGCTACATAGCATCCATGTAGACTATGTGCCACTACTATGGGGCCAAGCGAGGATTGTGCTCAGAGCCCCAGGCTGCAGCATGCATGGAGCCTGCCAGAATTGAGCAAGGGTAAACAGGGTAATAAGGGGTAGATGGGGGGCAGAGGCTATGGAGGGAGGGAATGGGAGAAGAAACTGCAGGAGAAATCTAAGCCACAAAATTTTGCATTTTGTGGGCTGCAAAAGTGGGGGTGCAGACACCAGCTGTGGCTAGAACCCTGATACCAGGTAGGGGCTAGAGCCTAAACCACAGCAGCTGCTTACTCCCTACTGTCCTTATGCTCAATTCTAGGATGAAGGGCTTTTTTCCTCATGTAAAATAGTGGGGGAAATCTCATTTTAGAATCAAGTAAATATGGTAATTTTTTGTGGTGTATGAAACTACTTTCACAGGGAATGATCTTTACAATAACCACAATACACTGAGATGCTAATGACTTTTAGTCAATACATTTTGCTGGACTTCAACTAGAGATTTTAAGCTATCAATTAACCATCTATTTCTCCTTGACTGTCTGTGTGACCTGTCATCCTAATCTTCAGTAAATCCAAAAAAACTCCTGTTTAATCAGTGGAAACTCTTCAAAGAGCAGAACTAGAAATAAATTCCCTGACTCACTCAATTTCCTGTTAGTATTTGTATGCAGCCCCCAACTTGCAAGAGCTGTAAGTGGTAGCATTTTATTTATTGAATTCTTACAGACGTTATCTTTAAAAACATTACAGACTTCTGCAGTGATCCTGTTTGCCTTCCCAAACTCTCTGTATTTGTGTTACTAAATATTTTTTATTTATTTTTCTGATGTTCACTCTGCTTTGTCATTGATTTTTAATTCACTGAGTGTCATTACTTTTTAAAGTCTGCCAACTAACGAAGGACAAGGATACTGTAGTTTGTAGGGGTTACTACTGAAATAATGACATACCTTAGAACACTAATGTGCCATCCCCAGTCACTTGTTTAATGATTTGCTCATGTTTCCTTCCATTTATCCCAATGGAACCTGATATAGTGACCTACAAATGGGCACAGCAATACGGGCAGTAACCCGTGTAGATAAGACCGTGCTTAATGCTTCCATGGCAACTTCTGTTTATATTTTCCAATCCCTATTGGGAATACGCTTTCAACTTCTTAGCTTGACCACTGTAACAGAAAATATACCCTTGCTATATCATGCACAGAATGTGCGTGTTGTTGGTATATTACAAGAATGGCTAAGCTAATATGTATTTTGTATACATTGCAACTATAGTACAGTCTTTTTAATGACTCTTTGTGAGATTTCTACTTTACAAGATGAAGGATGAGTTTCATGGTAAATTCTAATCACATTACAAAATAAATTAATAGTATGCTAACATGGAGATGAGACTGTTTTCTCATGTGAGGGAATGATCTGGTTTGCAAACCTGGTATACTTTACAATCCTAATTTTTTTTTTTTACCCAAAATGAGTGTTATATTACTGCCATATAAAAAAACCAGTAGTTATCAGATCTAGATAGTAACATGTTTTTGACAGAACAGTTCAAATACAGGAGTGCTCAAATGCAGACCTGCAAACATGGGGTGTGTCCACACATGCAGGCTTGTGTGCTTGCAGCAGCTCAAGTACAAGTAGCACAAATTTGAGCCGAGGTTTTTTGCCTCAGTGCATGTGCCCAAACATGTGCTTTGGTGTGGGGCAACTTGTGCTGCTTGGGGCAAAATAACTCTGCCCAGCTCTTCCCAAAACTGCAGCCAGGGGGAGCTAGAGCCTGGGGCCAGCATCAGACCCATGCTGACCCCAGCAGTATAAAAACTTACCCTGTGCTGGCCCCAGCAATATAAAAAGCTCACGGAGCAAGCAGCTCAGGAGCTTCTGAGGCCCAGATAGCTGGTATCTGGGGACAGTACCCCTTGTGCTAGCTGGGCTGCTGAAGTAGCCCTGACCTGGAGTGGCCTCTGCCCCCTCTACTCATTGCAGCAGTCTGACAGCGAGGGCTGTTGTTTAACAGTAACCTGCTTCCCCCTGTGACAGGATCTGCCACCTTGGAACTTGGTTGCAGCCCCATGGCTACAACCCTGCCAGACCCAGATGGAGTGCCTCTGCTCTGCCCTTCGGGCAGCTATCACCCAGAAGATGTGCTTCTTGCAGTGGCCCACTTTGAACTGTCCAGGTGTGTCCTCTTGGACCCGCACAGCCAACAGGTCAGCCACCTCATCTGCTCTCCAACTGGGTCCCTAGTGCTGGCCCTAGATAGGCTTCTCTGCCTGGATCTCGCCACTTGTCTCTCCAGCAGAGATCCTGGTGTTCCCTACTGAAAAGTCTATGATAAGAAACCCGAATTCTTTCATTAAAATACCTCAAGAATGCCACTATATATAAAAAGATCAGTTGGGCAATGTTTTATTCGTTATTTTCACAAGTTTAAAGCTGCACCCCACAGGGGCCATAGCCCCCCTCCAGGGCCCACATACCCCTCTGCAGGGGCCAAAGCCCCCCCGCAGGACCCAGACTTCCCCCAAAGGGCCCAGAGCCCCACCCTGCAGGGGCCCCCTCCACGGGGCCATGGCTCACCCTCAACAGTAGTGACCATCGGGGCTCTCAGGTTCTCCTGACACAGCCCCCCTATGTGGCACAGGGCAGCGTGACTCAGCCCCAGCTGCCTGGCACCTGGCACTGCCTGTGTCATATCGCACCAGCCTTGCCCAGCTCAGCATAGTGCTATGTGCCTTTGGGCAGCTCCTGGTCACTCCAGCTGTCACCCAGAGCCCTGCACTACTTGTGAGGACTGCCTCTTGCACAAGGCTGGGTTCTGCATGCATGGGCTCCACCCAGACCAGTTCCATGCACTCAGGACCTGGCTCAGCATGACAGGTGATCCCCATGAGCACTGCAGAGCCCTGCATGCCAGCCCAAGCAGCCTGGAGCTGCCCAAAGGTGCACAGTGCTGTGCTGAGCTGGGTGGGGTCCATGCAATTTGCCACAAGCAGCTCCAGGTGCCAGGCAGTTGGGGCTAAGCCATGCTGCCCCATGCCAAGGGTGGGGGGCTTTGCCAGAAGGGCTCCAAGCACCCAGATGGGCTGCTTCTGGGGGATGAACTGTGGGCTATGTAGGGGGCAGGTAGGGAACCTGAGCAGCCCTCCTGAGCAGCTCCCCCACAACAGTACCCTAGACCCCCACAACCCCCCCCACTCCATTTCCCTCCATCCCCAGTCTCTTACTTACCTCAGACAGAGTTGGGGTTGATGCAGCCTGCATCGGTCCAGGATGCCCCACACATGGCAACATCATGCTTCAGCACTGGGGTAAGAGACAGCCATAGAGATGCTCTGGCTGGCTACCAGAGCATCTCTTTGAAGGATCCAAGCTTCCAGTTGCCTCAGGTCATGGTTCTGTACTGTGCCCTGTCCCACTTTTTCTCTATGTTTTTTTTTTTTTTTGATTCCTGGATATCCAGGTATCAAATTTTGAGCCCCCGCTGCAAATCTGCAGCACAGGGAATACTTTTTTGTTGCTGGTGTGCCTCTTGCCATATCTCAAATTGCTTTGAGATGCAGCAAGAGGCACATGTGGGCTCATCTGGATGCACCCATGGTCTTCAACCATTTTGGGGTTTTAGAGTTTGTTTTTCTTCATGCAAATTTTATGTTACAGAGTTCAGGGCTCTGATGTGTTAAGAGCTGCTCAAAGAAGATATTACACTTTCCTGTTCTGCACTTAACCTGTGTGCCAGCTTCACACTAAGGATAAAAATTAGAACAGGTTAGGTTAACTCACTTATGCCAGTTAGCTATAATGAAGTTGAAATCTGCCACTTTGCCTCTGTCCCATATTCAAGATGAAAGGACACTTGACACTGGGGTAGGTTATACAACTTTACACTGTCTGAGAATATCCCTAAGCAAGGTGCATTTTCAATAGACCAGCTAAGCCTAGAATCTTCATAGAATGATATTATTATATTGTATATATTATATTATATTATTGTATAATTATAGCTAATTAGAATTTGAAGTGAACTCAGGAGGTTATCTAGTCCAACCCTTGGCTCAAAGCAGGACCATTCCTGACTATATCTTCCCAGCCAAGGCTTTGTCTACCCAGGTTTTAAAAATCTCCAAAGATAGAGATTCCATATCCTCTCTGGGTAACCTGTTTCAGAGGTTTATTACCCTCCTAGTGAGAAAGTTTTTTTTTCTAATATCTAACCTAAACTTCCTTTGCTTCAACATTATACCATTGCTCCTTGTTCTGTTATCTGCCACCACTGAGAACAGTCTACTCCATCCTCTTTGAAACCCCCCTTCAGGTAGTTGAAAGCTGCCATTAAATCCCCTCTCAGTTTTCTCTTCTGCGGACTGAATAAGCCCAGTTCCCACAGTTTCGTTCATAAGTCATGTCCCCAGCACCCTCACCATTTTTGTTACCCTCTGCTGGAAGTCAAGGCATATCACATCCACTGGTCTCCCTACATCCGCAGAGCCAGTCGTCTCATCATAGGAGGCAATCAGGTTGGTCAGGCGCGACTTGCCCTTGGTAAATCCATGCTGAAAATCTTCTAATTTTACTTCTTAAACATAGCAAAATGGCTAGGAAAAAGGAGACCATTTGGTTTACTATGTTTGAAAAATGAAGTATTTTAAAAACATCTTTAAAACCTCATGCTTAGATGTAGATGTGCATTAGTTTTATGTGTGAAAATCAAAGAAAAAATAATACAAAAATAAAACAGGTTTAAAAAGGTTATTATAATTGTAAAGTGGTTTGGGGGGGTATAGGGTGTGATGGGGGAGAAGTTTGTATTGGCTTTTCCAACCTGGATAGAACAGAAAAATAAAGTTGTAAAAGATTAGGAAGGATTAGTTATTTTCAGTTACAGATAACTTAGAGCAGTGTCTGCCATTCTTAAGGCTCTTCAAGTGCTGTGAATATCTATTCTGTTACAGCTTTTAAAGTACCTTCTGTGCACTTAATGAAGTTAAAGGTAGTGTCTATACCTAGCCTTACTGCCTTCATTTTTCATTCTTAATTGGCCTACTTCTGCATTGCTTATCATAGTATCATAGTGCCTAGGGTCAGAAGGGACCTAAACAGATCATCAGGTCTGATCCCCTGCCCCGGGCAGGAATGTCCCGGTATACTATCACCCAAGTCAAATATCTGCCCAGCCTCCTCTTGAAGACCCCCAAGGTATGAGAGAGCACCTCATCACTTGGGAGCCCATTTCAGAACCTGGAAGCCCTAACTGTAAAGTAATGTCTCTGATGTCCAGTCTGACCCTTCTCTCTAACAATTTGTGGCTGTTATTCTAGTAACCCCAGGTGGTACCCAGGGGAACACAGCCTCCTGAAATTCTCACTGGTCTCCCATGGTGAGTTTGTAAATGGCCACTAGATCCCCTCAGCCTTCTCTTGTGGAGGATGAATAGGTTCAGGCCCTTCAGCCTCTCTTTGTAGGGCCTGCCCTGCTGCCCTTTGACCATGTGAGTGGTCCTCCTCTGGACCCTCTCAATGCTAGCTACATCCTTCTTGAAGTGCAGTGCCCAGAACTGGATGCATTACTCCAACTGTGGCCTGACCCCTGCACAGAGGGGAAGGATCACCTCTCTGGACCTGTTTGTGATGCATCTGTAGATGCACAACAAGGTGCAGTTAGCCTTGTTGACTGCTTCCTCGCATATAGTACCAACCTAGTGCTTTCATCCCTAATATTCATCTTTTATCCTAATGGATTGATGTCCCCATGCACGTTAAGTTCCACATATGGTACAAATGTCTCCAAATACGGTAGTTTCTACAAACATTTCTTACAAAGGTATAAAAGATGCTTGCTACCATTTCTGAGTGGAGAGAACATCAACAAATAGACTGGCAAGAGGCAGCATTTTTTCACGTGACTTGACCAGAGGTAACTAAATTTTGGCTCCTGGACTGTACAGAGTGGTGAGCATGTACCTCCTTGTGCAGGCTGCAGTGGCAGTATGGGCTGCTGCTGCCTCAATCCAAACTTCCCCAACTGTGGCTGTAGAGACACTGTAGGTTCCCTGGGGGCTGTCCTTCTGGTGTCCCCTCTGAATTGACACTTGAGGCTGGTGCCTCAGTTTTCTTTTCCTTCTCCCCTTCAGTATGCTACTCTATTTGACATTGCATGTAATTCCTGTCTCCCACTTTCTCTTACACACAGACACACACACACACACACACACACACACACACACACACATACACTATTACCTATTATTACATATACTATAAAATGATAGTACAGCTTATATTATTAAATAATATGAAGTTCTTCTTCTGACCTGTTTACTCTGTGGAACAGACTTACTCCTATCTCTAAGATATCTTCTAGATACAGAATCTACCTCACACAGAACAGCTTCATTATCTACCTTCACATTCTGACATCTGCCACTATATTTTACATGCACAAAGAAACTTAGGTGTATTTTTTTCTTTGATAATATAGTCAGTAAATTTACTTGAAACACTGGCTTCCTGATAGTACTTCTGGTCTTTTCCCTTTTGATTTCTTTTGTGGTACTGTTTAATGCAAAGAGAAGAGTTGATAGGATAATAGATATTAGAACTAGAAGGGTCAGTTAAGGTATCTAGTCCATTGAAGAATTGTTCCCTATAGCTTTCTAGTGAATTCTAGTTTTAAATATTTCAAAGGATAGGGTTTCCTTTGACAGACTATTTCACAATATAGAAGATCTCTTCTCTAATTTTTTTGTATATCAAAGCTACATTTTCTTTTCTACATTCTGTTATTTTATTCACAGGTCTCTAAGACTTGTTCTCTTTCCTTGTTCTTTACAACCTTTTTTGTTGGAAAATGGTTATATAAGTTTCCTCATAACATTGCTCCCCTCACACTTTTAACCTTACAAAATGAAAACTGAGTGGGAATATGGTTTTTTTTCCTTATAAATAAATCAGACATGTAAAGTCAAGAGAGGGAGACAAGTATTTAAGATAAAGGATAATAATAGCAGAGAACTAGCCATAAAAATGCCTAGAAATTAGAAATGCAAAAATCTAGAACTCTTGGTTCCAAAATGAAACCTTTTATTAGACCAACTGAGAAATTGCAAAACAGTATCTTTTTCTTCAAGCTTTTGGGCTCATGAACCCTTCATCAAGCTCAGGGAAGGTTCAAGATGATAAAAAGTCCCCATATGTAGGAAATAAACTTAATTTCTGCGCAGAGGAAGCAGAAGCTGTAAAACTGTCCCCCTGGGTCCATAAGCGTCTCTTTGTGAGCTTGTTCTTTGTTGTGTAGATCAAGCAGGATACTTCCATGGTGGTGTCAGATGGCAGGCAGAGAGGTGTAGAAATCTTTCTTGTTGTTCAGCAGTGAAGTTTGTCTAATAATGAGTTGGTCTAATAAAAGGTATCATTTTGGAACCAAGGGTTCTAGATTTTTGCATTTCTTGTTGTCTCAGACCAACATGGCTTCCACACATATCCCTAGAAATTAGAAGGGCTTTAACTATCTGAAGAGTAAGGTTCTTGAATGACTTTCTAAAATGGATATGCATGGCAAGAAACCTAGCTGGTATTTAGATACTGGTTGATAAATTTATGGAAATAACAGAATTCCCTGCTATGAGATCTTGTAGGAAGCTGTAACTTCAAGAGGCTCTTGGAAATATGTTGTAACTTTAACCTTGATTCATTTGGGCTTACACTTAACAGGGATTTAGCAGCCTTGAAATAAAAAATGAGAGGAAGACAAAAGGCAGTGAGTTGGCTTTTTTGCCCAAAAAGAAGTAGGATGCAACGAAAGTGGATTACCACATGAAAGAAAACTAATGGACTCACTGCCATCTGACACAGACTTAACAGATCCACACAAAAGTTCAGCCACCTTAAAAACTAATTGAACATTATTAGTTAGGTTGTTTACATACGCTTGAAATTCTGCATTACGTTAATTTTGATTGCTAACTATTATTATAGTCATGTGTTGTTGGGGATTGAAGTGGTGGGAAGTTATACAAGCCTTACAGGTACCTGTTGTTCTATTGTGCAAAGGCTCATATTACTCAGTTAAAATTCAGTGAAACAGACCTTTGCTAGAACCTGGGCCTGAGTGATTATTGAACAGCACCCTGAGGGTATGTATATATTGAAGAGTGGAGTATAGTGTAGAGACACTTGGGTTGGGTCAGGTACTAACATCTTGTGTGGCAGCACAAGATAATTATGAGGGCTAATTAACCCTGCAAAGGAGTAGGGGCACAAGCACACACATTTGGTGCATTTGGTCCTGCATTTTCAGCTCTTTTAATACTTCTAATATTTCTTCCTAAATCAGTCCCTCCAACCCCTTCATTTTTTTTTCTTTTTCACTACCTCCATATATTTTCTGTCATTGAGATGGCCAGAATGGAATCAGTGTTCCAGATGTGGTTTCATTGGGATCACATAGTAGCAGATGCCATCGCTCTTCTCAGAGGAACTACTCAAGGAGTAAGGCACTATTTAATGTAAGGATGGCCAATGTAAAAAGATTTTTTTAAACCCCAAATCTATAGTTTAATGCTTCTGCATATTCAGACCAAATTAGCACTAGCTTTTTATTGTCACATCCTATTGCAAACTTGTAACCTACTGCCACCACATCTTTAACTTATTTTAAAATCTTTGCTTTCAAAGTTTAATTTAAGATACCACTAAGTTGATATTTTAAAATTCAGTCATGTATTTCCTAAAATTTAATTTAATTTCAAACCCAGTCCTGAGAGGAGTTGACTGCTTCCTAGAAACATAAGAGGGTAACAACATCAGGGAAAGTGAAGGGATCACAAGTGGGATTTTTATTTCCTGCCTATATTTCTAACTTATGGCCTTGATTTCATTTACATGAAGTCCAAGTGATATCTCAGTGGCATTATAAAATGAGCATAACTTTGATTTACATTCACTTTGAAACAATTTTATACTCACAGCCTTAGGACAAGTGCCTGTAGTATAAATGAGACTCAAAGCCTTAGCTCCTTGGTTTGTGTCTTCAGTGCTATTGCTAATACAGTCCTTTCAGGGCAGACTCAACAGTTTGAAAAAAAAGTCAGTGCTTTTTCACTCAGATTATATTCTGATTTGCATCAGTACATCCCTAAATTAACTATCTGGAGCCTTTCTAACAGCATCTCAGAGCTCACCTTAGAGAAAGATTCTGGCCATTTTTTAACATTCTGGTGGCTTTCATTTTTCAGGTTTCTCATTAAGGAGAGGATTACATTTTCCCTCCAGCCTGTGCTAAGCTCTTCAGGATATTCAAGTGTCACATCTATCTATCTATCTAGCTAACTGTCTATCTATCCATCTTCAGAGAACAACCAGACACTTTGTAAACTGGTTTGGAGTTTCATACTCAAGGTAGGGGAGTAAAGTTTTCCAAAAAACACCGAAAAGGATATGAATACTTGTGTTATTGAAGTCCTGTAATGAGGACATTTCTTCATGTTTTACAGTACCCAGGTGGAACAAACCTCCATCATTTATAATTTACTGCTGCGTGTAAACATTATTAATTATTAGCCTATGATTTCATAACTGCTAAGTAAAAATGATTTACCTTTCTCATGCCCACTGGATAAAATAGTATTGAAAAGTTTGGACATTTTATGTGAACGTGGAAAAAATAAAACTTAAAAGGTATAATTCAAACCAAGAAACCGTGACTTTATAAGCAAATGATACCAATTGACTATAACTAGTGTATTACCATGCAGGGTTGTTTCAGGAAAGAATTCAGCTGGTAACAACAGTCCTTGATGTACTATAAAGATGCAAAAGAGATTTCCCTCCTGGACATGTGAATGCCCATTTCAGCACCCAAGAATATAATTGGGTTTTCAGACTCCAAGCTCAAGTCTTCCAAATCAACTATCTACTTTGGAACCTGCCACAGCAATAAACTCACTGTATGAGAACTATTGCTTTTCTGCCTTGCCATACATTCCTTTTACATTCACAAATGAGTAACAAAATCCTAAAGCATATTTTTGAACTATAAACACTCATGGTCCTAACTGCCTTTAATAGGCTTGTACCATGGATAATTTTGGCCCAATATGGTTTTACCCAGTTCCAGAAGAACCTGGGGTCCAAATTTAATAGGTTCAAGTAGTATCTCTTGTACAAAAAGAAATGTGCCTGCAGATATGGACCTGCATTTCATATGCAAATCTGTATTTGTACAACTAATCTAGTTAATTTTATGCTTAAACCATTAATATCCATTTCCCCTTGCAGTCAACCTTCATGGCCACTCATTTTCAGCAGGTAATTCTCTTTCTTTAACTTTCAAAATTGTATCTTATTAAATACAAGCCTTGTAGCATGCAATGTCCTTGGAGTTTGTCATTTTAGGCCAACTTGCTCAACATTTTTGTTTGTTTATTTTGTTTTTCTATGACTCTGAAGTAAACTGTTGACTTCAGGTTTTGATTGGGGGTGGGCTGGGAGGCATTGTTAATACAAAAACCATTAGAATGTCCAATTATGTTCCATTACTCATTGTTAGCACATACATTTTCTGATTTTTTATCACAGAGGGTTTGTAAAAGGAGAATAAAAGGCCTTTGAATAGGTTTCTCAGTGGTACATTGTAAACTTCAATTATTTGTTCTCAGAAACTTTTTTAATAGAAAGAGATGTGAAAATCTCTTTTAAATGGAACATGATTCAGAAACCCCTGCTAAAAAGGTATTAAACATTCCTTCATTAATAACAGTAATCTGGAATCCTAGAGTGCACTGTCACTTTAAAATGTAGCTCTAAAGATTTATTTTTCCAATAGTCCATCATTAAGCTGAAGTCATTTCATATGTGCAACATGCTATCAGCCACCTCTTCCTGAGAAGGAGGAGGACAGCATGCTGTTAATGCATAGCTGTCACTCACAAACTTGGCTGCAAGGCAATTGGAGAAAAGAGGAAGCATTAGTCTGTAATTCTCAAAATTTGCATCCCCTGTAATTTTCAGTAAAGCCATTGCTTTTTGGGCTTCCAAAATAAACCAGCCCACCACTACCGGTTCAGGGTTTAACCCTAAAATGAATGACAACCCATTTGAAGCAGAACAGCAATTTTGTTTTGTGTCTCTATTTTCCTTCACTACACACTTAACAGAGACTGAGATTCTCTTTCATTCATAATGACTTTTTCAAAGCAACTGATCACACAGATAAAAGCTTTTTACTGCTCTTCAGACATGATAGCTTTCCCAGCTAAGCAAAAGTTCACAAACAGGATGCTAGGTTATCCTCTGTGTTGTTGTACTTCATAAAGGAACAATCATAGGTATGTGAAAAACCTGAACTCCTCAAAATACAGTCACCGTTTTGAGATTTATGTTTTATTTTTGTTCTTTATTACAAGTGGATAAGACGTCAGGAAAGCGAGAGAGACAAAGACAGAAAGAGAAGGAGAGCGCGAGCCCATCAGTGGCTTTGTTGACATTTTCTTATGTATGTCAGCAATAAAACTATTCATGTCTGAATGTCATTCTAGATCATTGCTGACTTTCTCCAGGAAAAGAGCAAGGATTTGTTAAAAGGCACACTCTTTTGCTATGAGACACACATACACACAAAATTAACTCCTGCAAATACCTTATGAGAACCCTTATGCCTTATACGCTTTTCTTTCTACCACATGTGCCTTGCAATTTCTAGCTTCAGTGAAGACAGAGAGAGGGAAAAAAGAAAATTAGTATGGAGGGGTTGGGGGGAGTGAGACTTTAGTTTAAAATGCAGACAAATCTGCCTTTTCTGCTTGATGGCCTGTAACATTTCCATGTAGTGCACTTTGTATGGCAGAATAGCTACTAGTAATAGAATTTCTCACAGTGGAGGTTAATTACTTTTCAGCTACAGCAAAATAAATTCCCTGTCAAGCCCAGTGACAGGAATATGCCACTGTCACCATTTTTACCTGCAGTTTTAATTCACTGTTAATATCTGACACTAGCTTGCATTTAGTGGGCTGATCTCCTGAACAGCAGGGCTTCCCAAAGGAATAGGATAGATTGGCAGTAATGTAGTATCAAGATATGTGTAAAAAGAGTGCACTCACCTCTCCCCTAGTGCATTGTAAAGAAGATTAACTGACCTGTCTCTCACTTTAAAGAACAAAGGAGAACTTCACAGTGATGAAACAAAAATGACATGGTAAAGTATAAAGTGTACCTTAAAACACAGGGCAGGAGAGTGGAATGGCATATCAGCTCTAATTTTATGCTAAGTAATACTATATACCATTCTAGCTCATTTCTTTTTTTGCCACAAAAAACTGTTTCAGGATTTTAAAAGTCAATTCTCTTTCCTGGTATTTTTGCTTTAATAAATTGACCATGACATATGATGCATTGAACCTTATGTGATAATGAATGATATGAGCCAGTTTCCCTAATTGTCTTGAAATTTCTCAAATTAATTCTTTCTTTTTTTCCAAAAGAAATCTGCTGCAGCCAGAATAATGTTACTGATTAAGTGTTAGTGGGATAGGCATTGGCATACTCACTTAATTAACCAATACAAAGCCCTGTATGTAGTCACATTAGCAATCCTGAGGGACAGATGGAGAAGAGTCATAACAGAAATGTGCCTGGGGCTTTCTAACCTTATCTCAAGCTAGTCAAGCTAGCAGGGAAATTCCCTGTCTCACTAAGCTCCCCTCACTCACAGGCCTGGTTGCCAACATTTTGGTGATTAACATGATTCAGAAAAGAAATATATTCCCTCAAACTTGCTTGGATTGATTATGCTTCTGTGAGATTTTAAATTAGGTGTGATTTTACTTCTCAGGCTTGATGGCACATTGCAAAAAAAAGGTCAAAAGAAGCTTCAAAATTTGGATTCAGTTAATTCCTCATCATCTACAGAATATAAGATTAATTCATATGAAGCTACTTAAGGTTAAACATAAAAAACGGTTCATCAAACTAGTCTGTATGTTCACCCTCAAGTCTATGGCCAAAAAATGCTTTTGGATTCAGTTCTCCAGAATCCCTGAAACAATGCTTTCCTCTGTGTCGAAGGCTTCTCGTAGGGCCGGCATGATATGATGTGTGCCCAAAGGAACATAGGGCACCAAAACACCTTGCCAGCTGAACTCAAGGATCTTATAGTCTCAATGCACAGCTGCTAAAGTGAAGGAAGAACTAGTGAATAGTGGTAAAGCATATGGCTGAATTGAAAATTGTGATTTGGCTTTATGGGAAATAATGGAATGGTTGTATCTGTGTAAAACTGAAGAAGCTTAGTACATCAGTAACAAGGAAGAGTTTGTATATGCATGGGAGGCAGGAGGATGAGAAAGGGTGATATAGAAAAGTGAGCCCAAGATTTTCAAAAGCAGGAGCATAAAGATAGTTTGTGTGTGCTAACTAATGTTGAATTCCCAACAGCTTGATTTTCAGATGAGATTTTTTAGAGTACCCCGGAGATGCAGATATCCAAATCTCACCGAATTTTTAAAAAGGGTTAATTGCCTGCCTGCTTTATGCTTTTTGGAAAATACCAGCCACAGCTTTCACTGAACTGGGAATTGTTTGATAGAGAAGTACAAGTTCCAAGCACAAGTCTTTGAATTCAGTGGGAGTTGCTGGATGCTCATTGTGTTAAAAAATCAGGCCACTTATATTGCATTTAAAGCAGTATAAGGGTGGAGTTCAGCTCCCTGCTTGGTTTCAGAAGACTGTGATGCTATTGGCTGAGGAAGCTCAGCTCCAGTCAAGTCAAAGGCTGTTCACATTATCTGCACTGACTGGTTATTACAGTCCTGGATACTATTTAAGTCCTTGAATTAAGTTGGTTTCCATATTCTGTTTCACAGACTCGATTGGTATTTTATGTGGACCAAGAGTCTTCAGAGTTTTCAAAAACCATGAAAAAGTCCAGCTTCTGGCTGGAAATGTACTTACAGCTGTTGGACCAAAAGGGATTGTTTTTCAGCTCAAATTTGTCAGTTAAGGCAGAGTTGAACTTTTGGCTTAGAAGTAAAGCAGGCCCAGAAGGGTGCTATTCAACATAGTTTGAATGTCTGATTCAGTTTCTGAGCCATTTGAAACTGTTTTATGTTGCTTGACTCATATTATTCATCTCAGTGAAAATCCGTGTTAGTGAAATGTCAGCTCCTTTGTGCTATCATATGGGGTTTTAAGGTATCCGGAGCTTCATAACAATATTAAAACAGATACCTTTCTCTCAAAATACAGTTGCCGTGCAATACTTTCAACCTTTCACAACAAAAGCCCCAGGCAGCAGGGTGCAGCTCACATTGAACATACCAAAATGATCATTGTAACATCATCCATTTAACACATTTTAAAATGTGTCTACTGTGGTATTTGTTAAAGACCCATTGAAAAAAATATATGAATAAAGGTGTTGGACTGATCACCTAGGAAATAGGTGAAAGGCAAGGATTTTTCTGTAAAGCAAGGATTTTTACTGTACTGACTGCATGGTGGGATAGACTTGAACAAGATTTCGAATGCAATGCATTCTTGTTCTGTGTGTTTTACATGTCCTGCATATTGTTTCTCTAGTCTTTATTCCTATTTCCATCAGCCTTTACATTTCACCAAAAACTCGATTTTTCAAGAATTCTTCAGCTTGTGTTGTTCACGTCCTACCCATGTACCTAGCAGGCATGGATCTACACGGTCTGATGCTGTTAGAAGTATTTACTCTCAAAACTTGTTATGTTAGAACTGTTACGATGTCATAAGGATAAAAGCAAAGCAATAAGATAGCAGGAAGTTTTGATTGATCAGACTCGTAATGCTGACATAACTACAACAAAAGAAAACAAAACTATAAATGCATGAACTAGCTACTGATTATTGTTTAACAGATTTTTTTTTTCTCTTCACCATGAAGCTTTTCACAACTTCTGTTCAGAAGAGGGTCTGCCTCAAAGGGATTTTGTCATAACCTGTACAGTGATACATGAATTAAACTTCATTTCATTGGGACATCATAAATAGTTTCTGAAGAGCTCTTGGTGTCATTGAAATTGCCTATTATGAAAATAATGTATTGTGAAGTAAGTTAACTGCATCCTGCTATCACCTAACAGCTGCATAATTTATGTATGTCACTATTGTATTTTGTTATTTCCAAAACTTTAAATTAAGACTGTAAATACATATAATTTCCATAAATCGATGGAAAAGGAGATACTAAATCCTTTATTTACCACAGTGAGCATATAAAATATGTAAATAGATAACAGATTGTTTAGGAATAGTGGAAATAAGAGAGGCAGGGAATTAACTTTAGCACCTGTTTTATAGCTTTAAGACAATAATGAAACAGAGGTGAGAGGAAACTATGCAATGCTCCAACAGAATCTCTCAAAGACAGTAGCTTTCTTTCTTTCTTTTTTTGTCATTCCAAACATGTTCTGATTTCTTACATCTAACACAGCATGCTAGAAAATTATTAACGAGGAACTCTATCTTCTAATCTTGGCTGCCTTAAAAACATTAGCAGAGGAAGCCATTTATCATCATATTTCTTATTAAAGCTTGGAAGAAACAGCACACAGCAGTGCACCTTGGAAGTCATAGCTGTGAAGAAAAGCACTTTCTGTTATTTTCTCACTGATTGTGGCTAATGTTAAAATAATTACTGGTAGAGGTTGTCCCTGCTGTGTGATTGCCAAGTTCCACAGTTCTGATGGCTTCAGGTTCTTCCCCATGCTAAAACTTTAGTTGGCTTAGTTTTGGTATTTTCGTGCATGTCTGACTGTTTGCTTGTTTTCAAAATCCCACAATACCTCAAGTTTTCATTGTGACAGACTTGGCAAAATCAAGTTCTTAATGAAGACGCATTATGGGAGAACCCGTGCATTCTACTGAAAACATAAAAAATAGAAGAGATGGTTAGGCTTGGTGAAAACAGAATAGAAAATGCCAAGTCTGACTGTGAATTTAATATATTGCTATTGTGCCACAATCATCCTTGTTATTGTGGGTATCCAGGGAACTACTACACAACTATAGCAAGAAGTAATCAAGTGACTTTTTTAGTAAACACTTCTACACTGTGCTTAGCTTCTGAGAATGTGTTATATTGTAACTTGAGCTATTGCATGCCATGCAGTTATACTGAATTTTTGATCTTAGCATCAGGATGTCTCTCAGTTTTAATATTGCCAAAGAAGAAAATTAGAAACAGCTTTGGGAGTTGTTTTCTTATGATGTTCCCTGTAGGTGCTGCTACAAGACAATTACTGGGAAAAATGCAATGAGCTTATGCAAAGTGAAAGATGAGGTGTGAACAAAACTATCTGAATCATCAGGTAAGAACAAAAGCAATAGCTCATGTACTATTGTCCACTTACTGGAAATATTCCACTTGCTACAAACATTCAGACTGATATCTTTTTGATCCAGGCATGTGGTACACAAATGCATTTTCTATTTCTCAAGTGTATCATGTGCCTTCCATGCATATAGAGCACAAAGCTACAAAGCACTTATTTTATCTCAGTAGACATTCCTATTGTTAAACATAGTCATAAACATTGTCATGTGTAGGCTATCATTTTTTTCAACATTAAAAGTTGTACTTTTCAGCGATCAGTATATACCATCACAAGAAATCTCTGTACTTTGAACTATAGCTGTGTAAACAGCCATTTACTTTGAAGCTGCTGTTATTTTTAGGTGAAACACCACCACCTATAGAATGTAATCAGGATTCCTGATATAATGTAAAGTGGAAATATAAAGATGGCTGATTATTTTGTGTTAGACCCAACCATTTCATTCTATCACCTGTCTTTTTTCATCACCTCCAGTGTGATATTCTGGAATGGAGTTCCTGACACGTAATAGAAAGCTATGTTGAAAACATTAATATGTTCCTCAGTTCAAGCAGTCCATGTTGTCTCAAAAGTAAATGGAAAGTCTCCCGACCTTTTCATTTACTTCTGAGACAACATGCTTGAGAGGAAATATTTTGCCAGCTGTTTTAGTTTTAAATTACAACGCCATGATTGGTTTCATTTCTGGATCACGCATAGAAATCATTACTTGGATGTGCAAGATCAGTCATTGCTGCATTTTAAACTCTTCAAAATTTAAGTTCAAATGCTGTAATTTATCTTACATAGTTTCAGGCAATTCACATGAATTCATGTATTGCCCTCAAAGGCCTGTGTTGAGATGAGTGCAGATGTTTGTTTCTCTGGGGACAAGAAGCTGCATTGCACCTTGCGTCACAGCTACTTGTTCCTGGGGAACACCCATGCTATGCACACTTTGGCATGTGGCAAGTTACCCTAGGGGTTGTAAGGGAGGCTGGGGCCAGTGTGGTGTTGCCTCCAGCAGCCTTAACTGGGGTTCTGGTGGCTTCCTGGGGTCTAGCAGAGATGATCCTGCTGGGCAGAGCCTGGCTAGCAGTCACAGCATGGCTCCAGGTGGCCTGACTCCACTTTTCAGTAGTGTGCACTGTCCATGCATGCAGGATATCCAGGAGTTAAAAAAAAAAAACACACACACAAAAAAAAGCAGAGCAGCACACACATGGGCAGCTCACCCTTGCAGTGCTGAGAACACCTGACTGTGTTGTATGTGGTGTTGCAGACATGTCTGCAGCACCACATACCGCATGGCTCTGCTCATCAGGATGCACCTTCAGTGTTTTGTTCATCCTTCTGCTCCCTATTTTGTTTTGATGGTGTATATTGTAACATGAAAAATTCTTATCTGAATGATATTATAGTACCACTGGGTATTGATGGACTTATTGATGGACTTGCCCAGTAGCTGGGTATGCTCTAACACCATAACACAGTCATGTTAAATACAGACATTCAGTATCCAAAGTATATTCCTATACATGTACAAAACCTCTGAGCCAAATTCAGAAACTGACTGAACTAAACTAAATTTGGACCAACTTGGCTTGGCACAGAAAAGGAAGGTGACAAAATTTAGTTTCCAACAGGTTACTTTCAACCCATTATACATTGCCTAATTTGGCTCACTAAGGGAATCTAAATGGACTTTGATTAGGCTCATTTAGAGCCTGCTTTAAAAAGTTTACGTTTAAACTTTTTTCTCACCTCGTCTTTCCATCTATATGTATACTGTACTTTAGTATGATATAGGAACTGCACTGCCAGAGACTACCCCCTGTATAAATGTTCTCCTTCCCAACCACAGCTGTTTCTGGTTTCTGTTTCTTCCAGATGTCATTTAAGATCATCTGGCAAGTGACAGATTCTAACCTAACCCTTTTATACATGGCCCACTTCACTATGGTCAGATAGCAGAGTCCTCTTTCTTTAGATAAACAGACTTTTTTAGACTTTTTAAAACTTCATTATAAAAAAATATATATTGAAAACAAAAAAGTAAAAGATATATATGACCCAGCAAGAGGGGGGCATGAAAGCATTCATCAATTAACCTAATGTTAAATCCAGAAGCTTGAAACTCCTTCCCCCAATACGGTCACACATTTTGGACTAGCCGGGCCATCTTCCCATCTCCCACCATAAAGAATGCACCCCTGATGGCCCTGCATGACACGAATATGTCTACATTCTTTTGTATTTCGAAGTGGCAGAACCCAAAGGAGAGATGTATCCAGAACAAGAACTAGAAGAGGTGAAGGTAGAGGGTGTCATTCGAGCTATTTGAAGAGTTTAAAATGCCATAGTTCCTATGGTTCTTCAGGATCACTATTAGGGCTGTGCAAAACAGCACTGTTTTGTTTCAACTTCCATTTCACCTTTTTGATGGGATAGTGTTTCATTTCAAGTTTTATTTTATTTCAAAATCACTGTTCTGTTTCATTTCGTCAAAACTGTTTTGCTGTTTCGATGCTGTTTCACATTTCAACCATAGGTTATAACAGGGAAGGATGAAACTGCCTATGACTTTGTCATTTTGGGCAGATTTGTATGAACACAGAAGGAATGGTAGCCCCTGCTGAGGGCATGTGGCCTGCCAAGTTTCAAGGAGATAGGTGTGGAGGTTTCTGGGAAACTGTACCTCAAATTATTGAAAGCAAAACTCATGTTGTGTGTGTGTTAAGATACAGTAAGATAGAAACTGCAGGCATGGTAGCCCCTGCTCAGGCTACAAAGCCTGCCAAGTTTCAAGAAGATAGGTGTAAGGGTTTCTGGGACACTGCACCTCAGGCTACTGACAAGCATAACTTGTGATGTGTGACTGTGTGTGTGTGTTAAGGTGCACCCACACTGGCAATGGGGCCTCTACATGACATTGTAGTGTGCCCCAATGAGGCCTTCTCCTCCCCTACATCCTAAGCCTGGTCCAGCACTTTAAATAAACAACAGGTAAAATAATAACTTAGTGATCAGCAGCACAGTAGCACCAGCAGCATCTCAGGCAGCCAAACTGTGACAAAGTCTTTCTTTCCTCTCCTGAAGGAGCTTCTTCTCCAACAGCTGCCAAAGAACTCTCCCTGCCAGCCCCAGCCCTGGGGCTTAGATGTCCCCAGGGCCCTGTATTCTTCTGGTCAGGTGCTAGGAGTGTTGGTCTAAGGACATGAGAATGGCAAACAAGGTCCTTTGGGTCAATCTAATCTGGTATCTTTTAGCAGACTGACTGAATAGTTACAGAAATATATCTTAGCAGGGTTTCAGGTTGAAAAACCCTTTGTCAGGCTGAGGAAGCACCTGCAGTTGGTGTGTCTGTGTGCTGTTTCTGGATGGGTGGAATAGTAAAGAAGCCAGAGGCTGGCATGCATTGCAGGCAAGAAAGCCGATCAGTGAAAATGGAAATGGAGACATCAGGAGGTGAGGGATGGGGGGAGGGGAGGTGGATGTTGCAGCATAGGTAAAAGTGGAGAGGCACCTGAGGAGTCAGATGTTAGGCAGGTTGTAGTGTGTCAGAATTCCAATGTATATATTGAGTCCATGAGTTTCTGTACCTAGGCGGTTGATGAAATGCAGTTCATAGGCTTCTAAATTCAAACAAGCACTGAACCTTGCTAACCTCATCACCAGAAGCCAACTTCCTACAGCCCAAAGCACACTGGATGGATCCAGGCCATGCCATGACAGGACTTGTGAAACCTGCCAACAATATTTGCAGCATGGAGATATCTTTATAATACATAGCTCCATCAGGGCACCAATTGCCCTCATGGAAAGTATGTGGAGACACCAAGCAACAACTGTGCCCCAAAATGATTGCGCACTGAAAATCTATCAAAGACAACAACAGAACATCACCTGTCTCCAATCTCTCAGGCCTGATCCTCAAAGGGAATTTACAAACCACTTTACACAGATGAGCCTATGAACTGCAATTTATCAACCTCCTAGATAGAGAAACTCACCTGACTCCCCAGGCACCTTTGCACTTTTACCTGCACTACTACATCTCCTCCCCACCCCCAGCCTGTACCTTACCCCCTGACACTTCCATTTCACTGACTGTCTTTCTTGCCTGCATTGCATGCCAGGCAAGCATCTGGCTTCTTTACTATTCCTTCCATCCATGAACAGCACACACACCAACTGCAGGTGCTTCCTCAGCCTGACAAAAGGTTTTTCAACCCTAAAGCTGGCATCCCAGGCAGCTCAGCTGAGCTCACCTGGAACCGCACAACTTCACTGCAACCAGCAAGCCTCAGGCCTGTCAAAGATGTGATGGCTTCAGGGTTTCCCCAGCCAGGACTGTGTAAGCGCATGTGGTGACTGGAAGTTATGGTGCCTCCTACCCACCTCTCACCAGGGGCATCCTTAGTCCTGGCATTTCTTGTGGCTACCACACCACCAGCAGTTCCACCAGGCATCCCAATTCTTGTAGAGTGTAGTTATAGTGGTCATGCCCAGGACCTAGGGTCTCCTGCTTTGCCATAGCCCCAGCCATATCTCCAAATTTCTCTTGGCACAGAAGCTCAGCCGGGACATGTTCTTCCCCTCCTGACTGGTGATGCAGTGAGTTCCCTCTCCAGTTCCGACAGCGGGGCATTTTAAAAAAATGGCTTTTTAAAAAAAGGAAAAAAGTAAATAGGTGCGAATGAAGTGAAGATGGTGGTATTCACTCCATCTGCACCTGGAACTTGGGGAACCCCAGCAGCAGGAGGTTCACCTTGAGGAACACCAGCTGCTTCACCAAACCAGGATCCAAGGAATCCTGAATACCCTCTCACTTGGAACACTAGTCAGTGGACAGGATAGGAGTTTGCAGGCAACCGTGGCCAGATCTGGCCACATCTGGCTGCATCTTGCCCAGTAGTCCAAGTGGTCACACAGCAGTGGCTCCGTGTCCTCGGTGGGATAGGCAGCCACCAAGGCCTAAGTGCTACCTGCCTGATGTTGGAGTCTGGTGCCTCTGGCCCCCACCATGGAAGCCATGCCCTTGGCCCATGTTGGCAGCACCTGTGGTAGAGAAGAAGACTGGCTGGTAGATGGTGTGCTAGCATGGCACAGTGGATCCCCCTCTTCCACATCCCCCTGCCTCTGCCATTCTATCTCCCTGTCTTCACCAGCACTTCTGTCCCCTGATTCATGCTTTGGCTGCTGCACATGCTGCCTTTCACCCTGAGGTCACACATGGTGGCCAGCACATGGACCGACTGGACAGCAAGGCATCAGGCCATTTCCTGATGCCCTTCTTCAGCTACCTCACTAGTGCCTGCATGTCTGGTGATAGTGGCTTGCCCCAGCCAGGAACAATGATCCCCAGAAGCTCTCCATTTGTCTCTGAAGCTCTCTCACTATAGGAATCACCTGGCTAAGGAGGACCTCACCAGTTCTGAGGGTCTCAGTGGCTGCAAGGAAGGGCTTGAGGATCACCAAGATCTGGGAGATGGTACCCCACTCAGATCTGTTCAGGGAACTGATGATCCTGATATTCCCAAGAAATGCCATCTCACGGATGGCCTTCTATTGCTCCACAACCCTCTCATGCATTGGGTATGTGGAGTTTCACCAAGTCTCCACATCCTGCATGATTTTGTGCTGTGGGATGTTCAGTGCAGCTTGTTTGTTCCACAGGATCTTACCCCTCTTGATGCTCCAGTGGAACTAGCCTGACCCCTTCCTGCATTTTTAAATGAGCTTGCTGGTAGTCCTGGTGCCATCATTGGCATCCCTGTCCCTCTCCAAGGCATCTCTATGAGGTGGAATTTTCATGCCACACAACAGATGGCAACAAAGTTGACATCACAGACCACTTTGACCATATTAGCCCAATTGTCGGTGATCATGAACCTGTGGGTGAGCTCACCTTGTCCAATGAGCCACCTCTGCACCAAGCGGTGCATGGCTCCCATGATCTCCGTTGCTGTGTGGGATGTATCCATCACTTCAGCATGAAGGAAAGCCCACCGATGTCCTGAATGGTCACACCAGTGACCTGTGAGGGAGACGTAGGCATGATCTCCACTCTGGGTGCTCCAGATGTTCAAGGTGAAGTGTAACCTGCCTGGGGACCTGCCTTGTGCAGCTTCTCCCTCAAGTACTCCTTGCATGCCTCATACAGGGAGGGCACCATCATCCTTCTGAAAGTGGTACTTGCAAGTACTTGGTAGGATGGGGCCATGAGTGCCATGAGCCACCTGAACCCTGGCCACTCAACTAAGGAGAAGGGCTGGATAATCAAAGTAAGCATGTCCCCAGTGCTCTGGGTGATCTCACTGGCTCTTGCAATGAGCCCCCCTTTCTGTTCACCTTCCCCCCAGTGTTTCAGGGTGGCCTGCCTCTATTTTGGGGGAATGGATGCTTTGGAGCTAGAGTGGGACTTCCCTTTGGGCATGCTTCCATTCATGCCAGGCTGAGAAAGAGCAAGGACAAAGGGGTGGTACCTGTGGAGATGTATCAGCATCCCCGTGGTGCTCATGTGCTTTGTTCCCTTGCCCTAGCTGGTTTTGGCTTGGAAGTACAGGCAGATAGTACATGTGGAATCATCTGCAAGCTCAAAATGATCCCAGACCACACTACCTGCTTGCTTCTGGGGTGTGGGTGCATGAGTGGATGCTGCAATTTCCCCCTCGTCAGCAGGCAGAGGCACAGCAACAGGAGGATCAGACTCAGCTGAGTCACTTGCCTCGGCAAACTCTACCTCACCCCCCTCTGAAGTGCCTTCTTGTGAAGGAAACCTGACTCTAGGGGAAACTTGAGGGGTGTGGAGCACAAACTCAGCTGATTCCCCCTCCTTCCCCAGAATTTCCCTTGCTAGGGCACTCAGCTCCAGCTCCAGCTCTTCCTCTGGCACTAGAAGGCTCAGCATGGGAAGTTAAATGGAGATGGAGGAGATTGGCATGTTGGTGCTGGTGCTGCTGTTTGTTGTCATGCTTGGGAGGGAGAGGGCTATGTCTTGTGCTATTGGAGTAGATGCAGACTTAGGCACAGGCAATGGCACTGCTCTCCTCTCCTTGCTGCCTGTACCAGTGGAAGCCTCAGGCCTGCTTGCTGTTGCAAAGAGGCTGGGTCTCAATTTGAGGGGGGTGGGACTTACATCTCTCCCTCTACCCCCTGTTCTGCCCCCTCCCTGAAGGTTTGTCAGCTGCCTTTCCAGCACACTGCATGGTGTGTTTCATTATGTCTTGTCTTTATAAATATATATAAATGTATATGCATCTTCCTATATAAATTCTATAGTACAGTATGCGATAAATAAATGTATACAAATAAAAATATATAAATGTATAGGTGTCTTCCTATATAAATTCTATTATAAATTCTATAATATGGAATATAATTATGAAATTGAAAAGAAATAAATGAATATAATAATAAAATAAAAGGGTCTAGAAAGAAAGAAAAAGGTATTGTGGAATCCCACTTCCTAGGCTAGCAAGTAAGAAATCAATGGTAGTAGTAGCCTTTGTTGTCTAATGCTCCTGAGCTTCTGGAAGATAGCTCAGTAACTGACCCCAAGACAGAAAGCAGGCTAGTTCAAACAATGCTGCCTTTTATGCTGTTTTTCCATCCCACCCCCAGAGCACTGGGATTGAAAAGGACCTCAGTGAAGGATCACAGTCACTAGCCAGATAAACAGTCAATATGAGAGAAGTCCTTCCCTCCTCTTCTTCTTTCCTTTTCTTACTTTCTTTTTCCCTGCAGGCAAGCCCAGCTTCAGCTTCAAAACTCAAAAGTTTAAAAAACTTTTGAAATGTTTTGACTGTCCTCATTTTGTTTCGAGGCTGTTTTGAAGCCTTCCATTTCATTTCAATTTCACTGTTTTGAGCTCAAAATGAGTCAAAACAGTGTTGAAACAAAACAGTCAACAAAATTTTGTACAACCCTAATCACTATCTGGCCCAACAGGAAATTCACTAGGTAGATCATGCTCACCTCAGCTTCCCACAAGGCGAGAAAGATAATGTACACAATTTCTGAGAAGTTCAAGTCCAATGTACCAAAAGGGTTGGTCACTGACATCACTGGATCTAAGTAGAGGACAAAGGTGCCAGTGGCCAGCTCCCTGTGCAACAGCCACCACTAGAAAGCACTGGTCTTGGTTATGGGTAGCTTGTACTGATTCTGCCCGGCTGGAGAGGATTACTTTGGCGCTGTTGCCACTAGGCACCACTTCCAGGTCATATCAGAGCATGTGGTAGGGATGTGAATGTGACATACCCTGACTGTCCATATGTAAAGCGCCTTCCCATATAGATTCTCAAAGTGAAAAGCACAACTGCTACTCTCACTGGGTACAGTGAGTGAGAGCAGGGTACCAGTCCTATCACTTTCCTCACTATCAAAAGCCAGGGAAACAGGCAGCAATGGACATGGCACATAGGACTGTTATTGGGGACAGCCCATCATATATGGAGATGGCCACCCAGGGCAGCAGCAATAGCAGCCAACACTTCTGCCAAGAGGCATGAAGCAAAGTGGATGGAGTGCAGGCTTAGACAGGCAACCAAGACCTCAGCTGGGAGCCAGATACAAAGGGAGATGGATAGCTAGATAGATAGTCAATTAAGTCTAACAATGGGAGTAACACCACAAAACCCTTCTCTTCATTTTCTGGATGCGAAAGTAAGACTTGCACACTGACCACCAAAACATTACTGGATTCTTAATGTCTCATTAAAAATGTTCTGTGACACTATATTGAAGGAAGGAATGGAAACTTTGGTTAGAAACATAAAAGATTTGGCTAAAAACCACAAAGAATTTCAGGGTACAGGTACTTGGAGTAAACAAAGATTGGTTTAAGTGAGAGACAGAAAAAAGTAGGTGCATTTCTTATGGTTGTTGGTGAAAAAAGCTAGTAACTCCTTTTTTCTAATATATTAAATGATGTCTGACCTAGACAGAGTTTGAATTCAGGGAAATGGGGAGCATGGTAGTAGCTCAGCAACTTCTGGTGTTATCATTAAAAGCTCTGGGGAAAAAGAGCTTACTAGAACTGAAAGCAATGGATAAAATGAGAAACATGGGGAGGAAAAAAATAAAGGTCCCTATGCTTATTATCCCATCAATAAACATTCCCCAAAAGGACAGTGCTGTACCTGAATCTATTGAAATGGCAAACAACAGACAACAATGAATAGTGTGCTGAGCTGATTAGAGAATGTTCACAATTATCTGCTTGCCAACATGGGTTTTTTTTCTTTATTTGAATATCATTTTTTGGTTTATTCTTGATAACCTCAAACATTTGAAATACACACAGTCACCTAAATCTGCCAAATTAACTTTTAATGACATTAACTCTGCCAGACTATTCTGCTAATACTTTCATTATTTCTCATAATATGTGCTCATTTCTGAGAATGCCCTCATAAACAGATATCTCTCCAAAGTTCTGCGTGTCTTCAGAATGCCACTAACTGGCTGCGATCTTGTACAGTTTTACTGCATGTGTCAAGGTCGAGGTCTGTCAAGTATAATTTCTTTCTTCCTTGAAACGCTGGACAAGTGTTTAAGTTTAATTGAGATTGTCCATTTCAAGCTATCCTCCCATGATAGAACATAAAGTTACTATCATTTTTAGCTGAAGTAGGAAACATTTTAACAATAAATCCAAATAGCCATTGATTGGTAGATTTTAATATAATGCATCACATCAACTGCCACAACCTAGCTACCCTATAGAGCATGCTTGACAAACTCATCCCCGAAGTTACTGCAGTATTTATAACAGTACTGTTTATGTATCTATAGTTGTAGCTCTACTGGCACTTTAATTGTGAACCCTATTTTCCAAAGATTTACAACTAAGTAGAAAAATTCACCCTTAGCTAAAACTTTTGATATGAAATGGTATGGTCTGCTCTCAAGTATGTATACACATTTCTTATTCAAGATGCTCTGAACCTGATTTGGAAGTCCGCTGAAAATAATGGAAAGAGACAAAAGAGACAAGTTGCTAAAATTAGACATGAGGCACAGACAGAAGTGCAGCTCCCTGCTGTAACTCAGAATGCGTTGCAGAACGTGTTCTGAGTTACAATGATCCCCTGGCCCAAACTGAAGTTCACTGTTGGTTCCAGGAGTAAGGGGAATCCAGGCCAAACTCCCCTTATTCCCTTTCCCCTTTTCATTTTGAAATCAGCAACAGGCTGGGAAGCAGTGAAGACAGAAGTTACATTGTGAAACATCTTCATCTCAACCCACGTGAAATAAGGGTTCAGATTTTTGAGAGATTTTTCCTTTTACAGCACTTTGCAGCCATGCAGTGTTTGATTGTGGCTGTAGAGTGCTTTCAAGGGATAGACTGGGTGAATGCTGTTACTTCTGTCTGCACCTATAGAAGCCAGGTACAGAAGTTACACTTATTGTGTGGTCAACATGCAGAAACCCTCTACAGCCATAACTGAACAGATGGTCAGGGCACATAGAGTGGAGTAAAAATGTTGGACCCTCTTTAAGATAACCCTGGATGGACATGGTATCAGACTTCAGCACCATAGTAACAAATATATCTACCAGTTCTCATCATGATTCATGTTAGGTCACATTCCACCAGCAACCCATGGGGCCACACCAGCAACCCATGGGGCTTTGTGGCCCTCTGCTCACCCACCCTCACAGGGTGGTGCTCTAGTCTCATCCAGAGCTTGACTTCTTTGCCTCTGGGCTGTCACTGACAAGAGTCAGTGAAGCCTCTGTCCCTAGGCCCCTGTCCTTTCTCTCCATCTGGCCTTGTTGATTCACCATATAGGTGCAGTCTTGGCAAGGATGGTTATTGCTCTTGCCTGATGTACTAGATTGGTCCATTTACCCTGCTGGGCTTATGTCTACCCCCTCTGGCCCCTACAATTAGCATAGATCCATGAACACAAAGAAAACTGCTTATTGCTAATTTTTTTCTTATTACATATTGTCATGGGTGCAGGTGAGCAAGTGTTGAATGTGCTTCAGCTCCAATTCAGGCTGAAAGAAACCAGAGATATCTCTGCTCACAGCTATCCTGTTTTAAGAATTGATTCAGCTGCATTGACTTCTGGCAAGGAGCCAATTTCCTAATGGAAGTAAAAAATATAATTGAACATGCCCAAAAGTTTACATGAGCACATCTACGCACACTAATATGTAGTATCACTACTGTCCAACTTGTCTGAGGAAGCCAAATGCAAGTAAGAAGCAATTATAATGCCTGTGCTGAATACAGGATACAGGACCAAAAGCCCATGAATTCAGCTCACAGACCTGATGTCCCTGAAATTTTGGATGAATTCAATAGGCCCATAAAGAAGCAGAGAGTGTTTCTCTGGTATCATGTCTTAAAGCCAGTTTCTAATAATTCTATCCATTTGAGTAATCATTTGGAACTATGTGCACTTGATAGAAAGCTGGTTCAGACTGTCTGTTACAAGAGTTTGAGGTATACATAGGGCAGCTAGCTCTGGGAACTCTTTTTTGGTCAAGCTCCCACATTTCTTGTTTTATTAGTGACTGTTTTACAGTTGTCTCTTTTCCTGACTATATGAATAATAATATCCAATGATCTTGCTAGTCTAAATGTAGCCTTTCTTTCTTGCAGTCACTCAGCAATTTGATTTTCCCTTCTGACCCCACTAAATTCCCTAAAATCTGTACAGAATTTTGGAAGCCAAGAGACAAACATGGCTACCCTCCTGAAGCCCTAATGAGTAGAGGCAGTCTGGTCGTTTGTTTTGCCAGCTCATGCCCCAGAAAGGATGATTTAGGATTACCAGGTACTTTTTATTGTGTCAAAATTCCATCCAGCCTTTTTTAATCGCCTAATTAGCTGTTTGCACCTAGGGCCATAACACTCCCCTTGTGTGTTGTCTGAAGAGGGTACTGCAGAGAAATTTGGTGTGTTGGGCAGGGGGAGAGTTAAGTTTCTCATACAGTCTTTTCAATCATATTTAAGTTGTTGAACTGTAGTTATACTTATATTTGAAATTGAGGTAATTTTGTTTTGATTTCAAGTGGAGCAGGATTGGTTCTTGATACTGTACTGTTTATTCTATAAGATACCGCTCTAGCTTGCCCTTGTTTTGTCTCCCAGCAATGAATTAGAGAAATGGCCTGAGCTGGGAAAAATCCCACCTCAGGCTGAGTAATCATTAAGAGAAGTTACAAATATTTTTTAAAATGTACAGTTTGGTGATGGGGAAGAGAAGTGACAGTACATTCAGGGGGTGAAGTAAACCAACTTAACAGGTGAAGCTTCTGAGCTCTATGTAGTTATAAAGAAACTATGAAAGACAGCTAGGTATGTATGTGAGTGCAAATTAGGAAGCAAATCTCCACTGATATATTTTAATAGCACTACACTTCCTTACTCCATCTGAAGGCTTTTGTCAAAGGAAAAAATTACAGAGAAGTAAATTGTATTTCCTGTTTTCAGCACCTATAATCCATAATATCTACTCTCCATCTTGCATTTTCCAAAGTGATTTCAGATGCATCTGATGCAGTAAGCAGCTGCTTACTCTTAGTAGTATTTTGTAATGTCCTGCTGCAAACATTGTCTTGTTCAAACCAAGTGTTTGCCTAAGATTTAGGTTAGTTCTGAACTCTAAACCAAAAACTGTCTGGACTTGGCTAGTTCATTCAAAAATTACTTTCTCATAGAGAAGGGATAAAGCCTTAAGTATGACATTTCAATTTAGGCATGTAGAGGAGTGTTTGTATTAGAGTCTTAGATTTAAACTTGGCATGTGGTTTTGGCTCCAACACTAGAATACTTCTGCTTATGTCTGTTTTTGAAGGGTTATAGCTCTGGGTGATGGAGAGTAATGAGAGGAGATGATCTCTCCTTATTCTGCCTCAGACCTCCTTCTTAATCTTCCTTTTTTAAATGAATTCATAATAACACAAAACGACCACTTGACAATGTGTTGCCTAGTGCCTTCTCACTTGTGACATCTATATTTATAATGAGATATGCTCATAGCAGGGACTTTATACAGGGATGGGGAAAGAAAAAATAAAAGTGAAAAAATGAAATCTAATAACATTTGGCAAGCATTATCTGGGGTTATAAGTTATAACCTACAAGCAATAGAATCCACTACATTAATGTACTCCATGTTATAAGAGTGGACCCTTGAATTTGACAGCTCAGGCATGGCATGTAGTATTGCCAGAATCATGGGGTGTCAACTGAAAACCCCTGAACAATTTGAGATTCTAGAAGTGTTGTGGACTACAGAGCACTCATAGACACTGAGACCCATGGGCACTGCTCCAGGTCATGGACAAAGTCAGCCCATCTGCCAACACCAGCCAAACTTGGATACACAAGTGGCAGTTCAGGAAAATAAAGGATCTCTGGGTTGAGGAACATATCCAGCACCGGCTCTGCGTAGGGAGATCATATCAGAGGTGTCTTCAAGCGTATCACCCA
The DNA here is from genome assembly GCA_030014935.1 of Caiman crocodilus. Classification (NCBI taxonomy): domain Eukaryota; kingdom Metazoa; phylum Chordata; order Crocodylia; family Alligatoridae; genus Caiman; species Caiman crocodilus. Next base: position 216,027,518 of record JAGPOW010000261.1, on the reverse strand, counting down.
GGACATAACTGGGCATGGTCATTGAGTTCAAGCCCTATGGTATTTCTCATGACCCCAAGCTCCTTCCAGGCTCTGTCACCCTCCTCCAAATCCTCCAACACCAAAAATTTACTGGTTTGTGTTACTTGGAGGAGGGACCAAGCTAAGACACAGGTTATAGTCAACAAGTTTTCTTTATTAAACACAGAAAAAAGTTTGACAACACCAACATTTTAAATGAGTGATGTCTTTTCCTCATTTGCATTCCCCTGCACCACAGTGTATGCCCTCTTGTGGGGAAGGGGGGGACAGGAGGGAAAGGGGAAGAGGAGCAGTGCCTAGGCAGCCTGGAGTTGTGGGCAGAGATGACCATGATGCAGGGCTAGAGGAGGCCATGGCAGGAGACCCATGGCCTTGTCCCAGGACATGGACCCTTGAAGCCCTCTTCATCCAGAGAAGGTTCCCAGTCCATGAGGGTAAAAAGTTAGTTGGCCAGGGCTTCATTGATCCAGACAGCTTACCACTTTGTGAGGTTGAGGGCTTGCCTTCTCCCCAATCCTTGTACTATGTATGCTCGTGGACCCAGGCCTGGTCTGTAGTTGAAGTGCTCCTTCCAGAGGTCCAGTTGCCCTTCATGAGACCTCATAAGCCAGGGCAGGAGGGGGTAGGGCAGGTCTCCAATTAAGAGTGGGGGCAATGACACCACCAATGATGAAATTGGGGACTCTGGGAGTGTAGCACCCACTCTCTCTCATCCCAGGAAACGGAGAGTTGTGCAAGATGTAGGCATCATCCTCTCCAGTTGCTGCTGAAGTCAGTGGCCCAGTCATGTTCCAGATGCCTGTGTTGTGGGGGTGGGGGTGTAGGATGCAGGGTTCTGTGTGTTTGTGGGGTGCACATACACTCACACACATGCAGACGCAAAAAACCTAGGCATCTGGGACACACCATATCCACACAGACACACTGAGCCCAGGCATCTGGGGGACACACACCATCTTGCACTTTGGAGAATACAAAATGGAGGCACTAGATATTATAGATTATAAGTACTGAAAACAAGAACTACAGGGGTTTTTTTTGTTATTTTTCCCCCACAAAAGCCTACAGACAGAGTAGGAAATGGAGTGCTGTTAAAATATATCAGTCAAGATTTTGCTTCCTAATTTAGACCCACATACATACCTGACTGTTATTCATACTTTCTTTATAGCTGTATAGAGCTCAGAAGCTTCATTGGATAAGCCTTAGCTGGCTTACTGCACCAGAATCAGACATTTGAGGCACCTGCTTCACTTACTTCACAGAACCCAGACATCTGGAGCACACATGCATACATACTCATGCACATACACACACACACACACACGCAGAACCCAGGCATCTGGAACATGCGCATACATGTGCATGCACACACACACGACCTGGGTGTCTGACACACACACACACGTGTGTACCTGGTGCATGCAGAGCACATTGGATGGGCATGGATACAACAGCTAGGTGGTGGCTCATGGCCATGAAGGAACATGCCATGATGACTGCCACAGGTGGGCTTCATGATGTCCATGCCAGCCAGTCAGGGGCGGCTCAGCTGTTCAGCTCTGCTCAGGAGTTTTCAACAGCCTGGGAAACCTGTGGGGTATTATAGAAGGCATGCAAGAGCCCCCCCACCTGATGGGCTTGGGCCACGCAGACAGTCTCCAAGCCCTCCCTTTTCAAGGGCTAATGTGTGTTCTGCTTGCTCCCAACCTAACTTTTGGAGCTTAGAGTAAGGCTTGAAAGTTAAAGCACTTCCACTTTGGGCTTCTTGAAAACCTGTGCTTAGTCATAAAGGTATCGTTCAAGTTTGCAGAAAATGACTGGCCATTGTAAAAGACCACTTTCTTTCTTATGTGAATCCAGTTTGCTAAAAACAAATACACAAAAAAACCCTCTAATAATTTCTCTATAAACAGTGTGGTTTTAATATTATTATGTCGTAAAAATGGGATATAGAAAAATAGCTAAAAATCACTATAACATATACCATACATTGTTCTACTCTGCTTGGAAAAGTTTTTACTAAAACGTCCAATACTCAGCTTCCAGAATAGTCACTACTGTGTACGCTAGATCAGCATATTTCAATATTTGGGGGAGAGGGCGTTGTTTATAATTTTCATAATTTTTTTATTTTATTTTTTGCCATCTGGAGCCATTTGTTAGACAAAGATCTGATCTCTTAACTGTATTTACTTCATCAAGCAACTGATCTATCTAAGAGATGGCAAGATCTTTCAATATTTCACTTCTATAAATGCTTCATGAAGTATACAAAAGCTTATGAAAAGCATAAACACAAATAGACAAAGTTACAAATGAATAATCCCAAATACACGAATCCACATACCTGTTTTTAAATGACCTGGCACATATTTATATTAGGAGTGAATGAATTATTCATCAATCTGATTAATTTTAACATTTTTCTTCAATTTAGTCTCAACCAATTTTTTTACCCACTATTCAACAGTGCTACATGACTGAATGATATTTGGCTAGTGCTTTACGTGAAAATGTTTTCCCTTCAATCAGTACGTGTTTTATTTACAGATAAATGTTATATTCAACTAGGTCTAATTTATACAGAGTAGTTATATACATTCACGTATTAATACTATTGCTTGTGTGTGGGTATGAACATATACATGGTATGAGGATTTTTTCCATAAAATGAAATGATCTAGTGTCAAACCTCTTAGATAAATATCTTTTAGTTTTTGTAGGGAAATTTGCCTTTGAGAGAGTTGAGCATGAGATTGTACTAAGCAGTTAGAACTGAGACAAAAACTGAAGCAGAGATCAGTTTGCAGCCAGGACTTCTATTTAATAGAATCCTAACAGCAGGCAAAGCCTGTATGGTCTATAGCAGTAATGTGGGGAGCTTGGTGCTAAGTGGCATGGAGGAAAGAACCACAGGCATTCAAGTCTATATCTATACAGGCATTCATGACTATATCTATACAGAGCAATGCACCAGTGTGCTGACACACTGCCCATTTTATGCATGTGAGCTTCTGAGCTGGAAGCCATGTGTGGTGCTGTGCACATGCCAATGACCTCTGCTAAAATTTTCCCAAGCAGAAAGCAACTGTGGCCACCCGAAACCTGAGATCCTGCTCCTACCTTTGCTTCAAGGTAATTTGCATCATCACAGACCCTCACAGGAGGTGAGAGGCTTCATATCAGCTATGAACTAACTGCCCAGAGGAGTTTTCCATCTATTGACTCCTCTGTGAATCCTATAAAATATGAACTTTCATTTCTACCCAGGAGAACTTTTACAATCTTTTCTCCAATGCCTAATGAAGGGTGTTTGTGCCTGAAAGCTTGCAATTACATTCCTTTTTTGCAAAAATCTTGTTGATCTAATAAAATATATAATCTCTACTATGAGTCCTGATTGCCTTAACCTTTGCTAAGAGGTACACATGGAGCAGATGCAGCATGCCCACCATGCTCTCATGTCTCAGCATGGTACTGCGTGAGTCATGTAGACATACTGTAAAAGATACAGGCTCTCCTAACAAACACCTGTGCCTTTTTGTGTTCTTTTCCTCTAAGTTCTGTGGCTGCTCTAACAGGTTTACTTTGCTAGGACATGTGTCCCCACAATAGCATCCAAAAGGTATCCTCAGTATGTTTTCACTCCCTACTGAATATTTGTTATTGTGAAAAAGGGTGATTTAGGCTGCAATTAAACAAAAAACTCCAAACAGTTACAGAGAGTATTTCAAGCTTCTTTTTTTAAACAATATCTCATCCAGTGTCAATAGAAAAATTCCCATCAACTTTATCAGGCTTTGACCCAGATGAAGTTCATGTTTTATTATCATGACTGAAAATTATTTTTTTCTTTTTCATTTCCCAATATAACACATAAAATTCACTTTAGAAGAGAAAAAAATCACATCATAAATGTAATTTTGGTTATTCACAATTTGACAAAAGCTAGAAAGTCAAGGCTTTAGCTGACACAGCATTCTTAAGCATTATGCTTTTCTTCCTTCACGTCTGCCAGGTTGTGAGAATGGTTCCAGCATTACCTTTGAATTCTACAGCTTTTGTCACTTTATGTCACAACATTAAAGTTATTTAAATAAAGTTTCTTATATATCTATATATAATGATTTTTCTATAATGTTACATACAAAGAAATGTCTACAATGTACCTGACAGGGCATTTGGAAGACAAATGGTCGTTTAGAACAGTTAAAAGAAAGTGAAAGAGTGTTATGCAAAGCAACCATTCACCAAGAGTAAAGTAGCTGAATTTGAAATACTACAGGCTATTGAATCATTATGGTGATGGATTGTCTTTGCTATCTACAAATAATACACTGATCTTCTTGCTTAAAATAGTGAGTTTGCTATGTTTAATTGGAAATACTAAAGAACACTAAAGCTGACCTCATTTCAAATTACTTTTCATGAAAAGTATCACTTAAAAAATCTTGACACAAAAGGAATAAGCTAAATGTTGTCGAAAAAGATTAAATCACAACTTTTACTTGGTGTTTCTTCAATGGTAGAAAGAAATAGCTACTTAAAAAGATGACAATGTAGATTATAGATCAGCAGTCGGCAAACTCAATGCAGGTAATAATAATAACAATAGCAATAATAGATTTATTGGGTTTTTTAAAACTAATATTGTATATGAAAATACTAATGATAAACTAAAGCTCTAAGAAAGATCTTGCTCCCTTCCCACCTAGACTCATTCTTCAGACTGCCTCCACACATTCCTGGATCCATGGGATCCATGGGAGCTGGGGAAAGGGACACAGTATGCTTGGGGCAGGTAAGGGTGGCCCTAAGGATTAGTATTAGGATTTGGAATGTATGTTTTAGTCACTTAAAAGCTATTTTAAATTACCATAAGTTATGCTTTGTATACAGCGTGCTCTAAAAATAGTGTCCTTATGGCAGATATGCCCAAGAGGTGTCTTTATTGAAGCCTTCCTCTTTGGGAGACTGAGTAAAGAGGTTAGTAGGGACAGAGCTACAACAGAGATATGGGGCTCTGCATGGAGAGGCCCAGGGTTGTGATATCCTGTGGATCCCCTGAAGATCCTCAACTGTCCTGGGTAGGCCACATAGTATATCCCAGCTTTCCTTGCTTTCATTTACCCCATCCCTCCTGTCTTTCTGCCATTTGGACAACTATACGTGATGATCTCTGTTAAATTCTCTGTCTACAATTTAGTCCCTGCCTCTTCGGGTCCTGTTAGTTACTGTTTCTGTAGCCAATAGCACAAAAGGAGTAATACGGATATCATTACATCCCTCATTTGACTCCACAGATTTAATGACCAGGTACCCATTTTACAACTGGGCAGATCTGGGTGGATTTCAGTGCAAATCAAGGCTTCTGCCATGTAGGCTCAGGCAGATATTTGGGGGGAGAGGGTTTGACCATTCAGCTGCTTCTGAAAAAACCCACTTTACTATATAATCATTAAGGACTCTATGTCTCCATTTTGCCAAAGAACTATAGGGCAAGCTTCAATAGGTTGGTTGTTTAAGCAGACAGTGGAACAAGGCACATGGCTAAGGAAAGCAGGACTGACCTGTTATACTTGTCAAAGGTAAAAAAGTTAGATTTATGGACCAGTGTGATCTATTCATTGATTTTTGGATATAAAGATCTGCAGGGAGGGCTACAAATTCATGAAGAATTTGTGAGCGCTACAATCTGTACTGAAATTGTGGTTTTGCTAGAAGTAGTGAAACAGCTGCTTATTGTTGACACATCTAAGCAGGCCACAAAATATGTTTACTTATTCTTTTCCCCTTATTAGGTTTATTGTAACTATGTTAAGTTTTACACAGCAGTTACTTGCATCAGTCCTTATTCAGAAGGGTATCTAGTCATGTGCGTAAATATATGCAGGTGTTTAATGCTTGATGTTACATACATATTTAAGTGTTCTACAGAATTGGGGCCATGGGATTTTAATATATGGAAATACATGTTAGAAGCGTTTATAAAGCTAAAAGATTCAGGCCCAGAAAATTCTTTCTTGGCCATTTTCAACATAATTGTTGGCATTGTTTTTAAAATTACAAAATTCAGTGTTAAATTTAATTTTTCTCTGTTAAACAGCACAAAGCAGAGCAGTCTGTAGCACCTAAGGCAACCTACCTACTATCAATATATAATGTTTGCTTTGACAAGAGCAATATGATGAGAGCTGTATACAAATTATATTGCATTGCACATCAGCTTTCCTTGGATACATGTATCTTGGATACATATTACATGCACAATGCTCTTGGACAAGAAATCTAGCTGTATTTTAACTGCCCATGTAATATACAGAGAACTACCAAAACCATCAAAAAGAGCCAAATCTAGTTCCTGATCTGAAGATGAGCATATTCTGCTATATTTATGCACTGCCAGTACTGACAATTCAGGCTTTGTTTCCCCTTCACCTGTAATGTTTTGTCAATGAAATACAACATTTTATAATACACTTGAAGCTAAACTTTCAGATTTAATTTAGTTTATTCACTTATTTTTAATTTCCAGATTAATTTTTTCTTAATTAGTGTTTTTAAAGCTTCTAGTAATATTTATTCAAAGAATTGCAAAGGAGGTACATGCAGAGATAAATTATGATTGCTCTTGCACTGGCACAGTGTATGAATGAAATGAGATTTAGAGAGTGTCAGTGTTAAGAACTCCACCGTATTTCATTCAAATTCCTCTGCTCCAGTGACCTCGTTATTAGCTGGCACACTGCTCTTTTATACCATTGCAATGGCACTAGCTCCAAAAGAGCTGATATATGTGGTCATGTCTACACATTCATTAATTCACTGTAATTTCAGTGCATTCAGTTAGTACCTGTCATTACACGTGCTAAATGCACCATAAATACATTAATCCAGATTAACTTTTTTTTAGTGATGTTAATGTGTATTAGACTAAATTTACTGTGAATTAGTGCATTAGCATGGGCTTTGACCACCACACTAATACAGTAGAATTAGTCTTCTGCGGATCAAGCTTCTTGTGTAGGTGTGTCTTGTAAGAACAGAAAAGGGCCTGGGAAGAATAAACAAGATAGGCTTCTTATTTATATCACCTCCAGGCTATGTTATGAGAGTCAGGTGCCTAGATAGCCAAAGTACATTCAGCCTTGCCATCATGACGTATAAGGCAAGTACTAAGAAGGCCTCAAGTGAAGAAGTATTTGCTATGCCTTTAAGAACAATTCATCCAGTGCTCAAAGCTTCATAGTTTCATAGTTTCATAGTAACTAAGGTCAGAAGGGGCCTAGAGCAGGCCATCTAGTCTGACCCCCCACCAATGGCAGGAAGAAGTGCTGGGGTCACAGGACCCCAGCCAAGTACCTATCCAGTCTACTCTTGAAGACACCCAAGTTAGGAGCAAGAACCACTTCCCTAGGAAGCCGGTTCCACATCCTAGCCACCCTAACTGTGAAGTAGTGCCTCCTAATGTCCAACCTAAACCT
>JAGPOW010000261.1:216003085-216019910 GCA_030014935.1 Caiman crocodilus | reverse complement strand
CCTCCTCTGGACCCTCTCGAGGCCGTCCACATCCCTCTTGAAGTGCGGCGCCCAGAACTGGACACAGTACTCCATCTGCGGCCTGACCAACGCCGCATAGAGCTGTTATTCTCTATTCAGAGAAAGGAGCCTGATTATCCATTTTGGCCAAGTGCTGCTTGCCAGAGAAGAGAGTGGGAGGAAAGATGACTTCTACAAAGCCAACTTCATTCTTGACTTTGCTAGTCCACTGCTGAAAACAGCTGGACATCTAGAGTGCTTTGTTTCATGACCCTTTCTTTCTGGCTACCTGGATTAGGTAGTATTAGGGTTAGAGGCCTACAAACAGAGTGACCAGTCTGATAAGTACTATTTTTTCTATTTTTCCTATTGTGAATGCTTACTCTGTCTTAAACTTAGTGACCACATGGTTTATACAGACAGTCCTTAACTTACAACATTTTGAGTTACAACGTTTTGCACTTATAACATTTATCAGTTGACACCGTTTCAACTTTCTGACATCAGTTTTGACTTTACAATTCTTGGTCCAACAAGATGCCACACCAGCGAACAAGTTCACTACATCGTCCATACCTTGGAGAACATCTGTCCAAACTTCCTTGGACACTTTCTTTAAGAAAGAAGACAAGACTCCAAAAAAACCTGCAGCCAAGACTCCTGAAAAGACTCCAGCCAAGAAACCTTCAAAGAGTCCAGCAAAGTCACCTTAAAGAAGTCTTTCCAAATCAATATGATTGCTATTTACAATATAAATACATAAATGTAGCTATATTAATCATCTATAATTGATTGAGTACAAAATTCTGTGTTATTTTCAGTAAAAATAGGACATCAGGCCTTGGTTCAGGAACAAATCCCCCATTTATAACATTGTGCCCTATGGGAAAATTGGTTCCGAGTTACAACATTTGTAGGAACCAGTTGTATCATAAGTCCAAGGACTGCCTATGTTCAAGGAAGACAAAGAACCTATATACACAGTATTTTAGTTCTCAAATGAATGCTCTATTTGGAATCTCAGTGGATCTGCTATATTAGCACGAACCAGTGGTAGTGCTTGAGACATACACATTAAAATCCTTGAAGTGACAGTTATTATATCACTTTTCTCGTTTATTAAAATGGGGAAAACTATACTTTTGGCTATAATTCATGAGGAAACTATCAATAAAAAAGCAGGCACATATTTTTTCTAGTTGCATGGAAAACTAGTATTATTAATTGCAATGTCAGTGTAGTACCCCAAATCAGCTAGGCACTTTCCAAACGCATCAGAGAGGAACAGACTATCTGAAAAGTAATGATGTTCCAAAGAAGAGAATTTCTTTTAGAGCAAGGAAAGATCTGACACATTTAGATTTTGTTTTTAATCTCTTGGGGACTTCGGACTTAATATAGCTTAGTTTACAAAACACTTTAATGTTATTTCCAGCAGTATGGGGCCTTCCATATTAACTGCTTCCACTAAGCAACTATTGTTCTATAGATATTTATTTTTATACTAGTGATTTTAATTATATAGTCTGTTGGAAATGGAGGCTGAGGCTGGCAATTCTGTGCACAAAATGCTCTGTTTCATTTGCAAATATTTCTCTGAGTAAATTCCAGAACTGAGAAACATAAGATTTAGATCATCTATCTATTGTCTGTTTTTATTTTTCTATATTTTATAAAATAATAAAACAAAGATAAGGACTTCTAACCATTTGTTTGCATGAGTCACCAGACACATTGTAATTGTAATAGTCTGTGTTATTTGACAGAGTTAATAAGGAGGTGGCTCAACCAATAGAGAGAAAGAAACAGCAAGACCTAGATATTTCAATTTGTTTTCACAAAAGCAATGAACCACTTATAGGTTTCTTCATTTAAGTTTGATCATAAACATAGTGCTTTTGCTTGCTGAAGATGGGGGATGGATGGAATGGAAAAGCACAAAATCAGTAAAGAATTGCAAATATATTAAAGTAGTTATTCATTGGAAAGGTATAATATGTTCATCCATCCCTACTTACAGTGTTAAACAGTAAAGATGTATGCAGCTATCACCCACTAGTACAGGAAATAGGATTAAAATTAATTCCACAGCCAGATTTACTTTAAAGATAAGGATAGTACCCAGGGAAAAAGCAGTATTGCTTCTCTCCTTGTCTACCAATAGCACTGTGACAGTTACATATTAGTTAGTGAGAGAGACTATGGCCCTGATCCTCCATCCACTGAAGTCAGTCACATTGGCTCTATGTGTTTAAATATAGATTATACCATTCCTGCATTTGATGCTAGGACCTGAAGCAGGGAGATGGGAAACTGCACCTGAACCAAAAAGAATGGCAAACAAGATTTTAAACCACCTTTTGTTTTCCCCATATACTATGAAGGGCCCTGATGCAAGTCAAGACTCAAACCTTGCTTCCCAGAACTTCCTATTCTTTGTAGAAGACACAGAATAATTTCAGTGCCGTTCACTTTGTTTTTGCCCATTGCCATCCTTGAACAACTTTAGCAAACCACCCATGCAACATGATGAGGAGCAGAATAGATATGGGGTCAGTTAATATTTGGCTTCCAAGAATGGGTGTTTTGATGTATTTGTGCATTATGTTGAATTCTTTCTAGTGCAAGGGCTTTTCTGCACAACTCTTTACCATGATTTAATCACCTTTACATGAGTATAAATGGGAGTAGATAGACGACCTAAATCTTATGTTTCTCAGTTCTGGAATTTACTCAGAGAAATATTTGCAAAAGAAACAGAGCAGCAAAAGTGTGTGTTGTAATAATCTGTGCTATTTGATACAGTTAATAATTGTGATGACTCAACAGAGTGAAAAATGGCAAGATCTGGATGGCTACTCCTGTTTCCATCCTGGGTTAGCTATTCGCTGTAGGTAAATAGGCAAAGAGGTAAGCATGCTTCCCCCATCATGTAGTGGTAAGGCTCTGTAATTGTACGTACTGCAAGTAGCTACTCTTGAATAGCTGCCTGTCTGCTCAGGTGCTTAGCATAATTTGCACAAGTATACAACAATGGCTTAAATTACAATTGAGCAAGCATGTCACATGTCCAGGTCCCAAGGTAAGATGAAGTAATTCGTTTTCCCTCTTTTCATTTTCTCTTTTTTTGTTGATTGTGTCTCAAAGGAATGAAATAATTGAATGAGCTCCAAACAAACATAATTAGCACTGAAATTTGTGTCTGGTAAAAGTGAATCCCGCTTTCTATACTTAAGAGTGATGTAAAATGAGAGACTGTGGGAAAAACTCTACTTTGTCTATTATATGTCTAAGTTACACTTAGACATCTATCATCTGGACAAATTTTATTCTACTCTGCAAATGTGAAAATGGTGCTTATACCCACTTACAATGATTTTACATCAGATTCCATCTGCACAACTTATCTTGGCCAACTATGCATGCTCAGAAGAAATCCAATATGGCTAGGTAACTAATTCCAAAATGTTTATAAAACATGCTGTGTATCTCTATATTTTTTCATAGATGAAGGGCATCCAAAAAAGAAAAGTATACTTTATTCTTTAGTGGTGAATGGTCTTCAGCAACTGTGACAGTTGCTGCTGAACCTGACTGATACAACAAAAATAGGTACTGTGAACATTTCAGATTGAAACAGTATTTCAGATTGATGCAGAAATAGCAATTCAGTTGACCAGGCTTGTGGGAAAGCAGATTGATATGAAACTGAAAATAACAATAAAAAAGAAGGTTTCCTTTTGGGATGATCAGAACTCTGAGACAAATTTCTAAAGACACCCCCAGGCATGCAGAATTGTATAGAGAAAGTCCCTAATGCAACCTTACTGTGAAAAAATGAAGACAAGCCTTACAAAGAACATTTTTTTCCTCATGTTTAAATTTCAGAGAATTGTACATACTCCTGTTTGCATCTAAGAACATATTACAAGGACTCCCCCTCCCTCAGAAAGAACCACTTCTGTTTAAAGTATAATGCTCTGAAGCAGCAAAGCTTTTCATAGACCTTCAATACCATGCATTATTTCTGAGAAGTCGTGTAGGAGTCCCCAGTTATATGGATATCTATAAACAGTCCTTATTAAGTGATCTAGATTAGACAACCCGTATCTGTGGGGAATTTCAATTTATATCAGCAACTGACCAACATCACAAAAGAACATAAACCTTTCTCAGAAAAGCAGAAGAATCCTCTATGTTATATACTAGACCAGCAGTTCCCAATCTGTGCTATGTGTACCACCAATGGCACAAGGACAACCTGTCAGTGGTACTCATTAACAGATTTATTATAATTACTGTATATGACAAAAATTTGCTGGTGGTACTTCAGTTGAAGGTTGAACTGAAAAAATTGCTGGTGGTACTTAAGGTTGTATCATTTTTAATTGGTGGTACACAATCTGTCAGAGTTAGGGAACTGCTATACTAGACATTTGCCAGTAAGGTTTCAGACTACAATGTGGGTAAATGGTTCAGAGCAATCAGTCACAAAATACTACTAATTTAAATGCTACTGAAAAAAACCCCAAAAAACTTGGTGACTGCGGCATTAATGCCTACACGGTCAGTTGGGTGGCAAATTGGCTAGATGGTCGCACCCAGAGAGTGGTGGGGGATGGGTCGTTTTCAGCCTGTAAGGATGTGGGCAGTGGAATCCCCGAGAGCTTGGTCCTGGGGCCTGTACTGTTCAACATCTTTATCAGCTATGTAGATGTGGGTGTGGAAAGCACGCTATCCAAATTTTCTGATGACACCAAGTTGTGGGGCAAGGTGGGCACACTGGAGGGGAAGGAAAAAATCCACCTAGATCTAGACAAGTTACAGAGGTGGGCGGATGAGAATAGGATGGAATTCAATGCAGACAAGTGCAAGGTGCTACATCTAGGGAGAAGGAAGCTGCAACATACCTATAGGCTGGGGAATACCCCTCTTGTCAAACCAGTGACAGAAAAGGATCTTGGAATCATTGTTGACTAAAGGATGAACATAAGCTGCCAATGTGAGGAAGCAGTCAGCAAGGCTAACTGTACCTTGTTGTGCATCTACAGATACATCACAAGCAGGTCCAGGGAAGTGATCCCTCCAGGGATGGTCCACTCTATGCGATGTTGGTCAGGCCACAGTTGGAGTACCGCATCCAGTTCTAGGCACTGCACTTCAAGAGGGATGTGGCTAGCATTGAGAGGGTCTGGGGGCCACACACATGGTCAAGAGGCATCAGGGCAGGCCCTACGAGGAGAGGCTAAAGGGCCTGAATCTATTCACCATCCACAAGCAAAGGCTGAGAGGGGATCTGGTGGCCATTTACAAACTCACCAGGGTGGACCAGTGGGAATTGGGGGAGGCTCTGTTCCCCTTGGCCACTCAGGGTTACTAAGAATAATGGCCACAAATTGTTAGAGAGAAGGTTCAGGCTGGACATCAGGAGACATTACTTTACAGTTCGGGCTGACAGGCTCTGAAATGGGCTCCCAAGGGAGGTGGTGCTCTCTCCTACTTTGGGAGTCTTCAAGAGGAGGCTGGAGAGATATTTGGCTGGGGTGATATGATCCCAGCACCCATTCCTGCCCAGGGCAAGGGTCGAATCTGGTGATTTGTTTAGGTCCCTTCTGACACTAAATACAATGATACTATGATACTAAATGTTACTACATGTCTATGATATCTGACAGGTGAAGAGGGCCAAATGAACTAGCTTCATCTATTCCTTCAGAATTGGCCTTGAAAAGTCATGATGGTCAACTGTTTTCTGCCCTGTTTCCTGCCTTGAATGATCTCACTTGCTCAACACTGTTTCTGCTCCTACTTCTGTATTTAAATTAGAGCTATGGTGCCAACTACACAATAATAGCACATAGCTCTAGGTCTAAGTATCAAAGGTATGTAGTGACATTACCCACTTGCAGGTAGACAGGAGACATTAACTTATGAACAAACCTCATCTGGTTAGTCAGAGATAGTGTTTCTCCAAAAACCAACATGACATTTGTGTTCAGTGAGGGTTTTGTAGCTAGTGATTCCCAACATGAACATCTCCTCTGAATGGGACACTATATTTTACACAGAAGACCATTGGCTTTGGAATTCCCTACAAGAAACAAAAAATGACCTTGAATCTTGTCACTTTTTAGACTCATTCTTAGAAGAAGCCTTTGTACTCCTGACTGTAGCTGACTGTAGCTAAGCCATGCTTCTACTAAATAGAAAGATCAAAAACAATTTTGATTTTAAAATATAGAATAAAAAGGGAAGGGAAGGAAATATGGGCTAAGGCTTCCAGTATCTTTGAGGTCAGTATGCCAGTGGTACAGCCTGCACAGCAGGGAGAGATCCCCAGGGAGCCACTCCCACAGCATTTAGCCTGCACAGTATGTGGCCTGGATGTCCTGAGTCATGGCAAAGTTGGACAGTTCTGGTCTAACCTATTCTTAAAACTGTATAAACAATACTGTCAAAAAACTACAAAGAACATTGCCCAAAAACTTCAACAATACCTTAACCTTTCACAGACATAAAAGGGGGAGGGGAATTGTGGGCACTATCAATGTCCTGCCACTGCAAAGACAGAAGTCATTTGTTAAAATATGCTTGAGACATCCAAGGAAGAAGACTATACCTCCCCCTAAAGAAGTATGCAACACCAACCTCAGTCAATGCCAGTTTGACCATGGAGTGAAATTCCTTCCTCATCCCAAATTATTCATTTATAGTTACATAAACCCCAGAATTTACAGTGATGGGTGCATTAGAAACACAAAGTGAATTTCATTGGTTGAAAGTGCTAGGAAGGGTTCTCATCATTTTATTTCTTCATGTACTGACCAGTAAAGAGCAGAGAAATGCAAGTCTTATAATTTGCCCAACCTAATGATGATATAAGAAACTCTAACAAGAATCAACCGACATAATACAACATAGCTGCAGTCTTTGATCCAAGGTTTATGAATATTTCTTAAATTCTGTTTTCTACTACTGTCAGGCTATCAAGAATCAAAAAGCTGATGAGAGATGAAGTACTGTTTTCTGTTGAAAAAGACTATGACTAAGTACAGACATTCAAAAAGCCTATGAAGGAATCAATTTAACACACGTTTCTGTAAGTGGCCTAAGTTAATGAACAGAACATACATTTGCCTTTCAATGGAGGGGGCACACAGGCTGCCTGCACTGACTGAGGCCAACAGATTGGGGGAACTTCTGCATGCCTCCCAGCATGCCCTGCAAGCTCCCCAGGATGTGAGAGACTGTCATGTGCAGCCAAGTACCCAAGCCCCCCCTGATTGGGTGCTGGGCACAGGCAAGCACACATTCAACCCCTTGCTATGTTATCACGGACCCTCCCCTGCAGCCAGCCCTGAACCCTAGGCTTCCAGAAAAGCCCTCTGTTATGAGTTGCATGAGCCTCCAGCTCGTCTGAACCCTGCCATGGTGTTCCAATACCCATACCCAAGCAGGGAGAGCCAGAAGCTGTAGCGTGTCCTGTTTGTTGCTCTGCACAAATTTCACTAGAGGTTATGGGACATCATATGCACCTACCTGGGCATGACACAGGAATTGGTCACCATGGCACATGGCCAGCAATCAAACATCCTGTGCAAAGACACCCACTGTACCCTGCATTCACCAAGTGCCCTGGACCAGGCACCAACTTTCACATAGTTGCCAAGGATGAGGCCACTAAAGGTGGCATGGATGTTGGGATGCTCTGGCGCCACCCTCTGACCATTAACCATCAGTTCTGGTCCCACATTACCGAAACTAATTGGTGGGAGCAGATTTCTCTGGGCAACTGGAATGACAAAAAATGGGTCTAGACCTTCTGCATGTACTGGGTCACCTTCATGAACATCATTACTCAGCTGCTTCCCCCATTCCCAATCATACTGGCCACCCCAGAGTTACCACTACAGTGCTAATCAAGGTCACTGCCAGCAGTTATCACTACATTACTAACCAGTTCAGCATGGGCAAGACCACAGCTGGAAAGGCCAACTAGGAGGTATGTGTGGTCAGCCAGGACATCCTGGCAAACTGCTTCATCTGTCTTGTCAACCCACAGCAGATGGTCACGGGCTTCCATCACATGGGCCTTTTCAGCTACCCAACTCCATATCTCCATTCCCTGCCCAGCCCAGGTTTCCCAAATATTCATCAACTGCAAGGCCTACTTCTCTATCATCCTGCAGGGCATTATCAATCACTGGGGTCATTTCATGATGCCCACAATTGCCTGCTCCCAAGGCTGATGGAGAAAAGATGCGATGCTCCTATGGTCCCCAATTTCATCATCAGTGATGTCATCAACCCCTCATCATCAAGGACCTGGCTTACCCTCTCCTACCCTGACTGATGAAGTCCTATGGGGACAGATGGACTGCTGTTGTGAGGGAGCCCCATCAAAGTTTCAGGTCTTAAGGCTCATGCCGGGGAAATAGATGCCTGTCTTCTCACTGTTTGCCTGTGGCTGACAGGCAGCAGGAGGCAGGAGGTGGGGTGGGGGAGAGAATTGTGCTGGCTCGGCTCTGGGACAGCAAAGGGTCGGAGCCCGCTGGGAGAAGCTGAGCATAGGCTGAGTGCTAGTGTGCCTTCCTGCAAGAGGGAGTGTAGTGGGGAGCCACAACGGAGGCTGGGATGCTGGAGGACAGTGATCTGACTTGAATCTATAGGGAATCGGGTACAGAAGATTGTAGTTACATATTCCCTTGCAATGGTTGCAAAGCATTGTAATATTTGATGCCCTAAAATTAGTACATATAAAAGTTAGTATATTAGATAATCCTTGCCTGAAAGGGAGCAACTTTGCAATGCTATAGTAACATTTAACACATACCAAATTGCTTCACTGTGTTGTTCACATTTTAACTACACTTAGCAAGTGTTAAGTTGAATTTATGATGCCACCCAAAGTATATACTTTCAAAGGTGAACAAAGGGAGCCAGTCTTATCCTAATTCCCATTACTGCTAGCAAAAGTACAATATACATTCTGTGTACTGCCTGAAACACACAAGGGCAAATCACAATAGGTAAAATTCAGCTTTGTCTGTAGTTTCTTCAAGTGCCATATGAAACCAGTTTGTAAAATCATGGCTTGTAAAAAACAGATTGTTTCATTTATATAACTGATGTTATAAGAGATGATACTAAGTTTAAGTTTGGATTCTAAATATGTCAGAAAAATCTTGAGAGAATAGCTTTCTCCATATAAGCATTATGGGCACTGTATGTATTTAAATATAATTTACATTATACAGCATAATAGATGCCTAGACAGATGTTGTGGCAAGAAGTAGACAAAGATTGTATTGCTAATTACCATTTCTAATGGTATCAAATACTCCAACATCTGTCACATTTAGATAATGCTGTACTGGATGACTATATGATCTATGGCTAGTATCCATACCTTGAATTTAAAAACAAACAAACAAACCCAACAACAACAATAACAACAACAACTACAGGGCTGTCTCTCTTTTCTTTCGTATCATCTATAGCCAGGCAAAGGGTTCAGAGCACACAGCAAAAATGTAGTTTTTGCCCTGCCTACCTCTGTCTAAATCATGTTCAACAATGTTGATTCACAGCTGTTCAAGAAACACAATAGGCCCAGTTCTGCTCTCCTTTTCCACAATTAATTGTGCCTTTGGATTTGCTCCTGAGGTGCTCAGCAGGACTAAAGGTGGTAAAATCTCACTCTTGCCACAAGGATATTTCACTTACAAATTATCTCTTGTAGTACTCTTTGACTAGTTTCTATCCATGATGTGTGATTCTTTACCAGTGCTTTTTGGTACAGATGGGATAGCTACATTAAGGAAATGTGCACCCATTTTGGTTGTAGTGATGCAAACCCCTACTGCAGATACACTGCACAGGGTAAAACAGGACTTGTTTCCAGTGACTTATTACAGTGCATTCCAGAAGTGAGTCACATTAGAACAAATCCCTGGCAAGATCAGAGAAATCAGAAGAGATAGTGATAATGATAGCGGTACATGCACCAGGAATTTTATGATCAACGGTTTGGGCA
This sequence comes from Caiman crocodilus, assembly GCA_030014935.1. Classification (NCBI taxonomy): domain Eukaryota; kingdom Metazoa; phylum Chordata; order Crocodylia; family Alligatoridae; genus Caiman; species Caiman crocodilus. The sequence goes on along the minus strand of JAGPOW010000261.1, from coordinate 216,009,874 downwards.
TAACATCTAAATTTACATCGGACATGAATCTGTTACTATTCTTAACTTGAAACTGCGGCTGTGTTGCTCATTGTTATGCCTCTGCCTACCTTTGAGATGACAGCAAAGATGGCAACCACCACATATATGGGGACTTGTCAACTTATCTAAGATGCTAGCTGTTATGGGCCCCAGTTAGTCACCCTTCAGTCAGAAAAAACTATAGAACTGTTCAGTGTGTTCCATCTCTTTATAGAGTTATGTATTATATTGTATTACATATATGTGTTATACTTCAGAGGCTCCATTCAAACTACAGAGACTCCAGCGGACTCCTGAATAATACCTGATCTATCAGCTAAAATGGAAGTTATTATACAATCCGACATTGACAGGAACATAGGCACTGAATTTGTTTTTTGCTGGTGGGTACTTACAAACATAAAAAACACAAAAGAAAATGGCACTTTACTTTTTAACTTGATGTGTTCCCATGCCAAGCCCTGCACATGCCCAGAAGAGGCAGTGTGTTACTTCTACCCAACTCTGCAGCATCTGTAAAGATCAGGTGCTTCAGTGGGGCTTTTTTTGTCATTTTTTTTAATAACAGCTGATTGAATCAGTTTTAGTGAAAAGCATCAAAAAGCCCCGCTGAGGCATCCAAATTTTACAAATGCTGTAGAGCCAGATTAAAGTAACGTGCAGCTTCTCCCAGTACACCACATTTTGTATTTTACTAATGTCTTCCTGAGCATCCACTATTTTTTTTTCCATAGGTACTTGAACCCTGAAGAAACCCCTGGAGTTGGCACCTATGGACAGGAATATTCATAATATTTATAAGATCATCACTTTCCACAAGTTCTTGCAAGTAAACCATCCTTTGGGATACTGCTCATGGTGGGTGGCTATAAAAAGTTATGCATGCTCTTAAGACAACTTTCTGATTTCATTCAGACGAATATTCACCAATATTTTGTTGCAGTATTTAAACGCAACTGTAATCACTCCCCTTGACTACTCAGTGTGTCACATGAATTGGCAAATTATCTGAATTTTTACTCTATTCAAAGCAGACACTGTCACTGAGAAAAGCTGCTAGAAATGAAGAATTTATTTAATACCAAGAAAAACATCTAAAAAAAGATAACAATTATTTATTGAGAAACATTGAGCTCATTTACATGCATGCTAATCATTGTTTTAAAAAGCTTTCATGAGGGAGACATAGCCACATCCATTAACCATATAAAAGATGGGGCAGCATTTAAAAACTTGATATAAAAGAGAACGCATGTCTTCACTTGGCAATTTCCATTCACAAACGTCTATTATTTGTTCTTTTGTTTAGTTTTGTTTTATGACAAAAGTCCTAATTGATTGCACTTGTAAAAATCAATCGGTAATTTTCTGTCCTCCTTCCACCCCAAGCTTGTTCTTCACAAAATCACTGGGAAAACTGAAAGTAACTTAAATAGCAAGAGGTTCTGGTCCTTAATGTCATTGAGCACTTATACCCGAGGACTGTGTGAAGCTTTGGTCCCTTATTTGATTCCGTGGCAATTCAGCTTGATTTGGTGGTCAGATCTCTGAATCTGAATCATATCAGAGGATCCTTGAATGCCTCTGAATCAAATAGGAGCCTTCCAAATTGATTTGGAGAGATTTGGAAACATTCAGTGATTCAGACATAGAGACAGCTTTAAATGTTTTTTCTGCATACCTCTAAGTAGCAGGACACTTGTGAATGGTGCAATGCTGGGGCACATGGCGTGTCACACAGAAGCATGGGGGCTCCCCAGGATGCTTGGCAGCAGACCTGGAAGTGAACCAGAAGCACCTACTTCCGGGTCAGCTGGGGAGCATGCTGGGGGGCCTCCTGGGTCTGGGGAGGGGCACTCAGAGTCCCCCTGTGGCCGATCACTGAAGTACTTTAGGTCTACTTCCGGGTTCACCACCAAGCACATAGAGCCCCCCTGCCCCATGCATCCTGTGCCCCAGCATCACAGCGTTCACAAGCTATGCTAGTACCTCAAGGTATATAGAAAAAACATTTAAAGCTGAGTCTGTGCCTGAATCCCTGATTCTCTGAATCAGTATCCAATCATCAAATTCAGCTGAATTGAATTATGGACAGTGATCTGAATCAATTAATTGAGTCACCGTCCCTGATTCAAGCCAAATCCAAATCAAATAGGGCCTGCTTTGCACACCTGTAGTATACACATGACAGACTTCTGCTCTGATGCATGCTACTTCATTAATCAAGTCTGCTGTGAGTCTGCTGGAGCATGCTAATTGACAAGCTCCAGCGCCTCTGCATCACATATATTTAGCATTCCCACACTTGAAAATGGCAGTAGGAAAACTTTAACTAAAGCTCATGGAACAAGGCTTAGTTAAAGTGTCTCCATCACCATTTTCTTGTGTGGGACACTGTACACATGTGATGCTGCAGGTGGTTTAATTAGAGCAGTTCTCAGAGCCATTGTAATTAAAGTGCCCCTCATCCTCACTCTGGAGCATGTATATGAGCATTGTTACTGAGTTAGTGTAAAAATGTAATGTAATTTCCATCTTGTTTTCTGCTGTTGACTGAAAGGAATTGTTCCCAAGGCTAAATCTAGCCTTAATTATCTTTTGTAACTAGAAAACACTTTTTTTTTCTTATTTCCTCTTATCCTATTCCCTCATCCCCCTCTCACCACCAGATTTATAGAATATATTATGGGAATATTGGATGAATGTGATGACTCCTTCATATGCCCATGATTTGAGAAATCATGGATGCTCTAGCTTCTCTTCCCAGTAGAAGAAGGAGGCAGTATAATGGCTTCCCTATTGTTATAACTGAAACATTCTGGTGGGAGTACATTATGCACATTATGATCATGTTTCTTGAGTGCTTTCTGTGTTTGGTATTTTCTAGCCTCCTTAGGAATTGTAAGATAACATGTTGTCTCATTTTCTTTTGATTTTTAATGGTAGGAATAGATGTTATTCTATTTCTATTTCCATTGTGCTCACATATATGTATTTTTTTTGGTTGATGGTACTTCTAGCTGTTGAATGCTTGCTAGCTAGAAGGTGTTTTCTAGCTTTGTTGAAACAAACATATAAGGTGTTTTCTAGCTTTGTTGGAATTCTATGCTGTCTTTAGTTTCTTTTGTTTATTTCCTTTCTTTCCATTAATATGTCCATCCCTACACATACACTTCCCCCATTTTATGACATTCTGTTGTTTGTCTCTTTTTGATTTGATTGGATTCTGAAAAGGTTGAAGCAGGTTTTTTTTTGTCCACAGTCAGGACATAAGTAACTCATAAGGTGACTTCACCCAGATGTTGGAAATAGCGCAACAAATACCAGATTCTTCTGAACATAAAAATATGAAAAATTATTTATAGGATAATCATAAATCATCTAAGAACATGATGCCAACCTTGGCCTAATTGGTTTAGTATCATTGATTTTGTATTCAGCAGAAGTGTTGCCATTGACTTCTATTGTGTATCAATAGACACAGCTACATGAGATGTGACATTACCATAATAAGACATAGCTTGTCACTGCAGCAACATAGTATCAGTAGGCAATACCCATGATGCCACTGCTACTGCACAGTATTTCATTGCTATTACACAGTAGGGTCAGAATTAACCCATGCACCATTGAGACTGTACTGTAATGACAGGTGCTGCACAGTCATTTAGTACTTGCTAAAGCAAGCGCTAAAGCAAGTACTAAATTAGTGTGTGGTACCAACTGTGCAGTCAGCGGCATGTGTAGACACACCCATTGTTACCAAAACTGTGTCTCTCGCTCAGAGAATTACCAATTAGTCTTTGATTAAAATGTACATGTGTTTTTATATGAACAATATTTTTATATGCACAGTGCTTTTATATGTATAGTTCTTTTGTCATAGCTCTTTTATGTCAATTTCAATTCTGCCTGAACAGATTAAATGTAATTCACAAAGATGATCAATGCAAATCTATATCTATATCTATACTGATATTGTATATTGTTGTTAGATCAGGGCACCAATGAGCATCTGTCACTACATATATTTCACTTTTATTGATCATTATAAAATGAAGGTATCAAGTGGTTAAAGTCCTAATTCTGCAAATGACTCTACACAGATGGATTTTTACAGCTGTACAAGTAACTATGGTTCAGGATATTAGTATTTTGTTTTTCAGTGGCTGGAATAACGCCTCATTACTATTGATATAATTCAAAATGTGTTCCCCAGATTTAGGACAGTGAATATAAGTGCAATGATGGAACTGCCCATGACCCTCAAGTTTGTAGCTCTCCATTCAAGATCTGGGTAGTTTTGTGCTTCCAAAGACCCTGTGTGACCATGTGCACAAGGACTGTGATGATGTCAGTGTCATGTATTCAGGCATGAACTGGATGAAATCAAACCTCAAAGCCAACAACATTGTGTTCCTCGAAATAGTGGGTGTCCATAAGCTACCATGAACCAATATGAATAGAGGTAAAAAAAGATAGCAGAATGAAAAAAAGGGACTGCAGTGAGTTAGAATTTGTTTCAGAAGAAACAAAATCAAGAACAAGAAAGTTCAGTGACCTTGACTTAAGGAAAGAAAAAGTTCAAGGCAAAAGTAAATTCCATTTGGCTTAGAATCTCTTCCACTTCCCTCTTTCATTTTCTACTTGATGAGCCTCCTAGCACAGATTAGCTTATCCACAGCACAAAAGAGCAAGGAAGCAGAAAAGAAAATGGTCCTAAATGAAGATTATAGAAAACATCATTGGAAAGGTAGATAGATAGATACACCACCAAAATCCAGTGCAGGAAATATTAGTGACTCACATAGGTATGGGAGGGAAGGATTGCCAATGATTGATAACCTACATTTTATTGTTTGTTTTTAACTGCAACTGCTCCAGTTTTCCTAGGTTTATTCAAGCCTTCAAATTGAACAAGGCAGAGTCTCAGACAGATGTGTAGGGCAATAATGTTGTAGTAAAAATTTACAAGCATGATTCATTTTAGGGTTGAAATTTTTAGATGGAAAAATTTTGTGTGTTTTAGAATATATGGTACAGAGATCTTGTTAGGAGGCATGAAATGTGTTCTGTCAGTTTTCTTTCAGAAAGACTTGAACAAGATCTTCTGGATCTTCACATCTCTATTTGCAATAATATAGTATTTAAAGACTTTACTTTAGAATACCTTTTAATAAGAGGAATGTGACATTAAGAAAATATATATAAAGTTGAATTTTGTTGTATTTGGAACAGTGTTTTTGTCTGCTACTTGTTCTGGGGTAGTTGGAAAGGAGACAAAGGGCATGTTTACATGTGCACTTTAATGCACATTAGCCTATTTTAGTACACATTAAAACATCACAAAAACCATAGTGTTTAGTTAATACACATAAAAATCACCTAATTGCCTTTTTCTAGTACCTCATAATGGAGGTACTAAATTTAATGTGCATTGCCTAAAGCACATTAATGAACATGTAGATACACCATGAAAGTGATGTTTATATATGACTAATATAGAATATAGTAAAATGAGTTATAGTTGGTTGAATAACAGAGAGCTTATTTGTGAATAAAAGGACTGACTTAGTTTGCTGTGACTTGCAGTGTCACATCATACAGGGTGGATCTACATGAGACGCTTTACTGCATAGTAGCATAGTTAACTATACAGTAAGCATGTGCATCTACACATGCACATGCTTACTGAGCAGTAACCCTCCCTAATCATGAGTAAATTTGGTACCTGCAAATGCAAGTAGCAGATTTACTTGTGATTACTTACTGCGCAGTAGCATTCATGTAAATGCCTGGCTTGGAGCAAATCTACTCCAAGTTAGCTGGTCACCAGGGCATAGAATATTGTTCCTTGCCCCCAGGAGCTGCTTGCTGCCGGGGTGGGCTCCCAGCCCTGGCAGCAGGGAGCTCCAATCCTCCCACTCTGAAATTGCTGTCAGAGAGCAGGGGCTGGGAGATCCTTATCTCCCAGGCTCACTTCACCAATGTGATTAGGGAGTGGGGAGCTGGGAGATCCATATTTCCCAGCACCAGTTCTGTGGTTGCAGGCCCGGTGCTGGGAGGATCTTATAAGGATCTTATAAGGATCTTCCAGCATTAGCTCCATGATTGCGGTGTGGCAGCTGGGTACTGTCCTGGGCAGGGGCAGGTCCCACACCCATGCCCCAATTGAGTGATCAAGGCACAGGGCTTGGAAACTGCTGCAGGGTGGGGAATAGGTCCCAGCCCCCTGCCCCAATCTGCCAGTGAGGCAGCTACTGCTCCCACTTCCCTGCATATGTAGATTTCACAGATTTCATAGACATTAGGGCTGGAAGGGACCTCAGAAGTTCATTGAGTCCAGCCGCCTGCCCAAAGGGCAGGAAGTCAGATGGGGTCATAGGATCCCAGCAAGATAAGCATCCAGTTTGCTCTTGAAGGTGTTCAATGTAGGCACTTGAACCACCTCCGGTGGCAGGCTGTTCCAAACCTTGGGGGCTTGGACACTTAAGAAATTCTTCCTTATGTCCAGCCTGAAATGGTCTTATAGTACTTTATGACCATTCGACCTAGTCGTCATCTCTAGAGGTGCTCTGCTGAACAAACGTTCCCCCAGATACTGGTGGTCACCCCTGATAAACTTATAGGTGGCCATCAGATCACCCCTGAGCCTGTGCTTTTCCAGGTTAAAGAGCCCCAGGGCTCTCAGACTGTCATCGTAGGGTCTTCTTCCCTGACCTCTGATCATGCGCGTGGCTCTTCTCTGGACTCTCTCAAGTTTCTCCA
>JAGPOW010000261.1:215984063-216002985 GCA_030014935.1 Caiman crocodilus | reverse complement strand
TAAAGAGCCCCAGGGCTCTCAGACTGTCATCGTAGGGTCTTCTTCCCTGACCTCTGATCATGCGCGTGGCTCTTCTCTGGACTCTCTCAAGTTTCTCCACATCCTTTTTGAATTGTGAGCCCAAAACTGGATGCAGTACTCCAGCTGTGGACTCACTAAGGCTGCGTACAAGAGGAGAATGACATCCCAGGATTTGCTTGAGAAGCATTTATAGATGCAAGCCAGTGTTTTGGTCACTTTACTAGCCGCAGCATCACACTGCAGGGTCATGTTCATCTTGTGGTCAATGATGACCCCCCAAGTCTCTTTCTTCCTTAGCGCTAGCCAAGCACTGCTAAGCCTATAAGGATGCTGAGGGTTTTTCTTCCCAAGGTGGAGAACTTTTCATTTATCGGCGTTGAACATCATCAGATTCTCATCCACCCAATTGCTGAGCCTGTCCAGGTCAGCCTGGATCACCCACCTGTCTTCTGATGTGGATGCTTTGCCCCAAAGTTTGGTGTCATCAGCGAACTTGGCCAGTCCGCTTCTGACTCCAGTGTCCATATCATTAATGAAGATGTTGAACAATATGGGTCCAAGGACAGAGCCTTGGGGGACCCCACTGGTCACAGGACACCATGATGATTGACTTCCATCAATTACTACCCTCTGGGTCCTACCACAGAGCCAGTTTTCCAGCCAGTGGATTGTGGAGGACCCAAGGTGACAATTGGCCAGTTTCTCCAAGAGGCGGTCATGGGAAACCAGATCGAAGGCTTTTTTGAAGTCAAGATATATGACATCAATCTATTCTCCCTTGTCCAGGTGATAGGTCACCTAGTCGTAGAAGGAAATGAGATTGGTCAAGCAAGACCTACCCACACAAACCTGTGTTGGCTATCCCTTAAGATGTTGGCGTTGGCCAGTCCATTAAGGATGGCCTCTTTAATATACTTTTCTAAGATCTTCCCTGGGATAGAAGTCGGGCTAATGGGCCTATAGTTAGCCGGATCCACTTTCGTCCCTTTCTTGAAGATAGGCACCACATTGGCCTTCTTCCAGTCTTTGCGCACTACACCAGAGCACCAAGGGTTTTCAAAGTTTCACGCTAGAGGCTGGGCTATGGTGCTCACCAGGTCCTTGAGTACCCTGGGGTGAAGATTGTCAGGGCTGGCTGACTTGAAGGTATCCAGCTTCTCAAGATGTTCCTTCATGAAGTCAGCATTAATGGCAGCCTTGGCTTTCCTGGTATGCTCCCTACAGGACCGGTCCAGTGCAGAATAAACCTCTTTGGAGGTGACTCCCATCCTTCATCCTTTGTAGGCCTTTCTTTTTAGCTTCAGGGGGTCTGCTAGGTCCCTGGAGAGCCGGGGGACTGCTGTGTCCTCTTGCTGCCTTTCCTCCGAGATGGAATAGACTTAGTGTGTGCATTGAGGATCGCTCCCTTGAGGAGCAACCATTCTTCTTGAACTCCCCTCTCCCAGTGGTTGTGGTCCCTTAGGGCCTCACTGACAAGCCTCCTGAGCTTGTCAAAGTCGTTTGCTTGTGCCAGATCATTTGCTTGTGAGTAGTTTACTCATGAGTAACCTGCTCCTACATCAAGTGCATGCATAGACATGCCCACAGTGAATTTCATCTCAGAGAGCTGAAGGATCTAGCAGAAGAGATATTGGGAGTCCTTGACAATAGTATTTACAAAATTTTGGAAGATAGGCAAGGTACCAGAAGGCTACAAAAGGCCAATATATTGAACCCCTTTATAAAGCCAAAAAGGAGGACCCAAGGAGCTATAAAGCAGATAGCCTTCTGCCTCAGCACTTAGGAAGTTACAGGAATAACATAAGGAAATCCATTTGCAAGCATCTGGAGACGGAAAGGCTAACCACAAGCAGCCAGCATAGATTCACTACTAATAAATTGTGCCAAACAAACTCGATCTTCTTTTTTTGACAAGATAATTACTTGGGGGAATTAAAAGAATCAAGTGAATATAGTGTACATGGACTTTATCAAGGCTTTAGACAGAGTTCCACATCATCTTCTTACAAATAAATTGTAGAAATGTGGATTTTTTTGGTTGCCAGATGTGGTCAGGAAAGATTTTTTTTTCCCTTTTCATATCGCTACATAACAACAGCTTTGGGTTTCTTTCATCTTTCTCGGAAGAGCTGGCTATTGGTTACAGCCAAGACTGGTGTATGTCAGTGCTCCTCCTCAGACTAAAACCCAGGTCCCTGGCTAGAGGGTTTTGCCTTTCTCTGCAATGGACCATGATCCTGTTCCTTGGATCTTTCAATAATATTCTAACAACCCTTGTAGCAGCAGGACGACTGACTGCTGTTGTCACCCTGTTTTTCTGTGGCAGGCTGGATTATGTGACAGGGTTGATTATGTAGTTTTAGTAATAGGTTAGACAAGGATTTGTATGGGATGGTTTAGATAGGGATGATCCTGTCTGAGACTCTGACACAGGGAATTGGACTGAGTGACTTCCAGAGGTCCCTTCCAGCTCTAATTTTCTATGATTCTCGGATCTGAGTGTGTTGCAGAAATTGTCATGAATTCCAAAGATTTCATAAACATTAGTATAAATGATTATGCATCCAAAAATCATAACATGTATTACAGACTGGGTGAAATATTTATCATCATATGAGAGTGAAGAAGAAACGCCATATGACTAAGGTAAAACACTACACAATAAATATCAGTAAGCTGCTTAGTGACCAAAGAAAATTGAACTAAAAGGGTTTTTTTTTTCCAATAAAGAGTAATATGCAAGCCATGGCTGTCCAAATTGTAAGTGTCTGGGGGTCATGTGCCCCTGGGCCCTCACTAGTAGAGATTGTACCAGCATGGGTCATAGGCACCCAAGGCCACATGCTCCCCCTGCTGCATTGCTCACCTAGGTGTCCACTTCCTCCTTGCCCCTCATGGGCTGCTGCTTCTCACACCTCCAACCTGCACTGGGTTCCCTGTACCTCCCTGCCACATTGTGTGCCCCAATTTACTCTTAGTTTTCCTGCTGAGAGTTCCCCTGTTTACATTGTGCCACTCAAGCACCAATGGCTGTGGCCACCCTTAGCTCTGAAACCTGGCTACACTGTATTGCCCCACCCCCTGGGGCAGAGGCAGGGACAGGAAGGGGAAGCCAGAGGGAGGTGAAATCTGGAGCCCCAGGCAGCCACTGCAGCAGGAGCAGTGGGGCAGCATTGGCTAGGTGGGAGCCCAAGGGTTGCAGGTAAACCACTTGTTTGCCACGTACAATCCTCAGGCCACCAGTTGTTCAGCCCTGATGTAAGCAATCAAAAATGCTGAATGATTTAGTCATGCTATAACAAGTTTGGGGTTTTTTTTTCTGAAGAGCAAAGTACATCTGAAGAAAACTAGGATTGTTTGTGAATAATGCATTATCCAGGGAAACTAAATTAGTAACTGATATCTGTAATGATCAGTTCAATGAGCTGCAAGCAAGGTGTATTGTTAAATTTTGTGTAGGCAAGAGCAAAATCTTCATCATCTCCATCCTGGGTGTAAACACTACTATTACTTTTAACAAGCAAAGTTGTAAAACGCCAGTCTTCCATGCCTGATTCTATTTCCTTTGTGATGCTTATGTAGTGTAAAAAGAAGGAAAAATCTCTGGATTTCCCCAGGGGCATAGTGAAGGCATAGTCAGCTCCCATATCAGTCATCATACAGCCCTTGATGGGAAAAGGGAAGGAAAGGTATATGTCTGAAGTACACTGAACTGTTCAACCATGTTCTGCTATATTATTGTTGCTTGAGGCTGTATCCAGCTGTGTAGGTTAGAATGGTCTCTTGGGTTTTTTTAATCTATGCTAGAGCTACAGCCAGTGTGAATCAGCCAAAAACACTGCTGGCTGAACTAAAAGTTGCTGAGATACAAGTGTTTGTGGAATAATGTAATTGGTACAAAGGAAAAACAGACTTAGCCAGAAATATGTAGGGTGCTTTGATATGCCAGTTTCACAAAAGCTGAGAAACAATTATTAGCAAAACACATCAGAAGAAAACAATTAAGCACACTAGGAAAAAGAAAAGAATAATTTGGAGATGTTTACAGTATTTTACAAGCTAACCCAAAAGCCCTGACTTCACAATCTTGAAAAATCTGTTTTGGCTTGAAAACCATGACAATTAAGAAGATAAATGGAATCAGCAAGAGTACATTGTTTGGATTAGGTTTTAATCACCATTATATAGGAAATGGAAAAGGGAAAGTTGATAACAATGAATATACAATTAGCAGCTGATAAGGAAAGATAAAGGTATCATTCAGAAATTTGTGGCCAGTAAGTTTAAAGGCAATAAAAAAGACTTTCAAACTTACCATAAACTAAAACTGTTCTAGAAATAGCATGGGGCCATTACTAGATAGAGAAAATGAACTAGCCACAATGTAGAAATGGATGGAAAATACAAATTAATATAATGGATAAGGACAATTTCAGTGTCACCCTGAATAATTATAATGTTCAGACAAGTAAGGGAACTTTACATGAGATACCACCTAGTGAGGTATATAGGTTGCTTTCTATACACATCTTACTTATGGATGCACAAGAGTTTTCTCATAGGTGACAATGTGAATAAATAAATCAAAACTGCCTTGTTAAAGATACTGCTGTAGAATGGCTATCTTTGGCCAATCATTTGTCATGTCACAGATCATTAAAATGTTTCTCTCTTCAAGCAATAATGGCATATAATTTTGGTGTCTATTTGGGGAGGAAGGAGTGACTCTTCCTGAAAACTGAGCAGGATGGTCCCTTGATCTCCAGCTACTTCCTCATTTTCCTCTTGCAATGCCAGCAAAATGCCAGCTGCAAAACCTATTTTGCATCTAGTTGTGATTTTGGAATTAAATGCAATGTAATTAGTTCCTTTTATACATTTGGTAATCTTGTTAAGACAACTCATTAGGTGTCTTAGCAATTGGAAATTACTAGGTTTCAGAACATGTGCATTTCCTTTGTGAATACCAATTATTCCTAAATGAAGCAATTGTTCTTTCAAGGAAAAAAAGTGAGTTCTAAAAAGTTTCTTATGCTCACACATTGTCCTCAGCTTTAAGAAAACTATAGTGGGTCTTTGTGTTCTTCCTCTACAACTCAAAGCCCATTTCTCTATGGAAAATGTCTGATAATGTCATTCATGTAAAAGAGTATATACAAATTGTTTAGGTGAACTGGCAATATTAATCGGTAAAATTTGTAAATTGGTTAACATAATTTATATTATTGACAAGTGGTAAAATATCATGATACTTGTTCTTCCATTTATTTACTTCTAGGAGAATGTTTCAGAGCAAAGAGTAAATAGGAACCCTTTCCAGCTGCAAAAATAAGATATCCTAATTTTTTGTTCATTTTTTGCAATCACTGTATCATTTTCTGAGATTTAGGCAAACATCAATACATTAGACATAAGTGATTCAGTTTTCAGTTTTTTAATTTTTTAATTTTTTGTAACCATGAGGGCTAATAACAAACCCAATTTTTGATTATTGACTCCAACCAAAAAAACCAAAGTAATTTGTTTTATATATACCTTAATCTAACCCAACTCAGATCTATATCCAGCTTCCACTGAAAAGAAGTCTAATGAACCAAGGATAGCCTACATTGGGACAGGCAAAGTCTGGCCCATGGGCTGGATCAGGCCCATGGCAGATGCCATGTCTCAGCAGGCCCTGCTACAGCCAGCTTCCATGGAGACCCCAGCAATGGCAGGGCTGTGGCGGCACCATGGCAGTGCAGGACCAGGGTTTGCAGGGATGCTTCTCTGGAGCAGCTCTCCACCCAGCTGCATGCCCTGCCAGCACTGCTGGGGCCGGTCTCCATGGAAACCCTAGCCCCACACTGTCACCGTGCCATGCTACTAGTCTCTATGGAAACTGGCCACAACAGCACAGGCAGGGCCTGCTGGGAAATGGAATCTGACTGCTGGCCAGACCTGCCATTTTGCTCACCCCTGGCCTACAAAGTAATTAGAGTCAGTTGGAAAATACCAGATTCCTAAATTTTGTTTCTGTTCGAATAAGGATGAAAAGTAAATATCTAAAGAAGAAAAATCCCACAATATTTAACTCAATAAAACACAGTTTGTGTGTTATTTAACACAATAACTTACATTCGGAGGCACTATTAAAACACTGAATAAGTACATGTGTCATTTCATATAATATAAAATCTATATAAGTAAACAATAAAATAAAAATTAGATATCTTTATCTTATAGAAACAAAACAGTTCAACAATATCAAAATAAGATGAGGAAGTTTAAGATATTGCTTCAATTTCTTCACATTGAAATTTTGTTCAGAACCTATATATTCTCACAAAATGTTCCAACAAAGATACAGTTTCAAATGAAAACTTTGTCTACTTTTTTTTTTTTTACCAGCTCTACTGCTCTTGTGAACTTCATGTGTTTTGTTATCTCAACTTGTGGAAGCTTGTTTCATGGGAATGAAGAGTATCACTATTTGTTTTTCAAAGTAAGCCACTCCAGAGGGTCAGCATGGAGGTAATACCTAGAGTGGTTTTGAGGTTTGGGAAGGAACTAAAGGGGTGGAGGAGGCTCTTGGGGATCCAGTGTGGGGACTGGAGCCCAAAGGGAAGGGCCAAGTGTACAGGATCTGATGAGGAGTCTGGGGCCTGATTAGAACCTAAGTGTATGGAACCTGATGAGGGGTCTGGGGGAGCCCAGAGAGATCAAAGGCTGAGAGAGCGCGGGGGAGAGTGGGCCTGGAGGTGAGAGGCTGAGCTGGGGCCACGGGGCCTGGAGGTAAAAGTGAACTGGGGCCCAAAGGCCAGCAGCACCCGAGGGGCAAGGATTGCCAGAGTGGGCTAGTGGGCTAGTCTGGAGGTGGGTTCTGGGTAAGGCTGAAAACTGCACCCTACTGTGGTTTTGGGTTCCAGTGGTGGGGTTGCCTGTGTCCAGGTAGCTCCTATAAAGTGCCACTGGTGCCAGACCCCTGAAAGCACCAGCCCCTGCTGCCTTGTGGGTTACCCTTTGGTGGAAAAAAGGCTAGGGGAGCACACCCAAATACAGAAGCAAGGGAAGGAAGCTTCTATTGATCTTAGGGCTTGGAGAGGGCGCTGGATAAAGGAATTGCCACAGGAATTACCTGCAGGGACAGACTGCCCCTATGCCTGGGGGCCCAGTGAAGGTCCTGAAGACCAGGAAGGGACTGAAAGAGCTTGAGCCCACAGAAGGGGCAAGTACCAGTGAGGTCAGAGAGCCCATAAGCCTAGGGGTCTAGTGAGCATCTTGGATCCCTGACGAGGGTCTGAGAAAGTTTTAGCTGCAGAAGAAACGTGTTAGTAGAGCGAAGTGGATTAGCCAGGTTAGTGTAACTCTGGACACACACCATAAAGAGTTGTACTGATACTCTCTTCTCAGTCTGCACTCAGGCTCTATGTCTCTTTTGGAGCATCATCAGGCTCATGCTAAAATGGGCATGCTGCCTTCATTTTTTGCTTTTAGGATGTACTGAACAGGAATGAGAAGGCAGGGGGTATATCTTCACAATGGAGGTAGTGTAGACAGTCCCCCTAAAGCATCTTTAGGGTGCTAGATTCACAAAGACTTTGTAGTCAAGGGAGTTGTCAAATACTTTGGTCATACTTGACCTTTATTCAGGAGTACTTGAGTATGATGTAGTCAACCATCACTCTTTCCCTCGACTGACTTCTTGTAGTTTCCCCCTACATCCCACATTGACTTGTCCCATATCATGCTTTGAGCAGATACAATTTTAACTAAGGCAAGCAGCTATTTCTTCCCACAGTTTACAAAAGCCACATAATTAGTTGTCCTAATTTAAGAAAAAAGTCATGGAAGATTGCTTGAGGAAAGGAGTGGAAGGCTGCCCATCAAAGTGCCAGAAAAGGCTCTGTGGTTTAAAGATAGATCACAGCATTGAAACTAAGGGTCAATTTTCTTTTCAAGAAAAAATCTTCATGTGTAACCGAACCATCAGCGTAAAGCCTGCATCATGTGTGATTCAGAATCTCATTCTGAGGGGCACGTGACTCACAACATTGGAGAAAAATGGGATGGAAGATGTCCAGGTACCTCCTCCACATACAACCATCCTACGCAGTCAAGATAAAGGGCTAACAGAAAATAAGATTGCATTGGTTAAGTAAGAAGGTGTGAATTAAGAGCAAGAAGAAGAAATGCTGAGTTTTTTGAGGGAAGTATTAAATAAGAAAATTCTCCAATCTTCAAAAAATCCTCCAGCAATCTATTCTATTCATCCACAATGTATAATAAGTGATAACATTATTTCCTCAGTGTCAGATTGTGCCCAAATATCTGGCACTGCTGGGAATCTTTCCCCCATTTGCTTCCTTTTTTTATTTCACAACCCTCTTCTCCCCTATTTCTTATGCCTGGCCTACATGTTAATACCAATATATTATGAATGCTGAAACCATGTACTATGGCTACTGAAGAGCCCCTGGCCCCAGTCTGCAGCATCTGCTTGCCTCGCCCTGCCCCACACACAGATCCAGGGGGCACATGCCCCCAAACCCTTCCGGGGCAAACACAATAGTGGGAGCTGCCCCCCTCCTCACATCCCCCAGGTGAGCTGCAGCTCTGTCACCTGGACCATGGGGGACAGTTCTGGGTAACAGCCAAGAGTAAATTTAAACTTATCCTACATTTTTTTTCCCCCTAGTTTTTCTCTTCTATGGGATAACTCCATGATAATACCAGCACTGTCACTGTACTTGGAAAAGCATGGTTAATATGTATTACTACCATGCAAGACTTGGCGTATGGGATGTTGATGTACAACATTTATAATGTGGCTATTTGAATTATAGGTTTGGGGCTTTATTCTCAGGGTGGGTAGTAGGCTTTTAATCAAAGAATTTCAAATGGAAACTGCCTTCTGAAACAATATCTCATTAAATTATCATGATCAATGTTCTATATATCTTTAAAATTAAAAATATCTTAATACATTGGACAAGAAACAACTTTTTTGTGTCCAGTTAGTCGTATGAGCTATGATTTCCCAGATTTTCCATATTTTGCCTTTAACAGTTTTTCCTCAATAATAATATAGATTTCCTCAAATAACTGGATTTTTTTAACAAAACAGAAAATTTTCATTCTAAATATTTAATTAAATTCTGTATGGCTTTTGGTAAATCATAGAAGATCATTTTAAAAAGGATTCAGGGATTGTTTTTGATGTTTAAGTGTTAAAATGTTCAAATCTTAGATGTTTTGATGAGTTAGCTTGTATACCATATATAAATGCTCCTTCAGCCATCAAGAATGATTTTCAACACCCCCCCCCATGCCCATACCACCCAGTAATTTACCAATTAAGCCATTTCTAAGCTGCCACTTTCACTGGTTTACAGCATGTTGTTTTAGAAAGGTTTGCTCTGGTTTTGTTGTTGAGAGCTCTCTTACAATCATGTATGCTCACAGGCAGGAGAAAAAAAAAACCCAAACCAGCCACTAAAGCAGCTAATCTCTTTCAAGTATCTTCTGTGAATTCATACTTGAAGAAGTCAAAGAAAATTTTTGTGCCAGTCTAATTAACCCATAAGCCTCATGCACTATTGGCTAGTTAAATCAATTCATTGAGCTACTGGAATTAAAATACTGGCCAAGAAAATTAGAAATGAGCCTTACCTTTATCAATAATTTTGGAAAATAATAAGCCAGTTTGTCTGCAGCTTTAACCCCTATGCTCCACTGATTTTTAATATGTACTGATTTTTTGTTTGTTTGTTTCCCAGACAGAAATGATTTGTTTCAGCTTCAGTGAAAGTATCCTTATAGTATAGGTTCAGATTAAATGAAATAATAAGCATGATGCTTATAAATTCAAGTTAGTGGAATACAGACTAAACATATTTAAAATGTATCTCCAGCATTTGCATCTATACCGTGGAATATGCACTGATGTTTTTAAATGTTCTCAGTAAGCTAAGCAAGATTTTATATAATTAATAAACAGTTAATGGCATTGATTTTTATGGCTTGGTTTATTGAACTCCTTATCAGTATTGAGCAGATGGGACATAACTATGAAAAATTACTTTTTAAACATGATTACTGGACTTGAATTATATTTGAACATTTTTGTTCAGTGAAGCATTTATAAATATAATTTAACTTGCACACCAAGCCCTCAAAGTTAAGATATTTATTCTGTGTTTAGTACTATTATATTTAAATGATGCTTCTAAAGCACATTTTTTTAAAATCAAGCCAAAACAAAAATGAAGTTGGGGGGGACGGGGAAACCATCCTGTGTCAGAAGGAAGTGCTGCTTAAGATTGCATTTTGCAATTAAATGTTTGATTGTTTTTTGCTTTTTTAATTCAGCATTTAGAAGACCTTTTTGTTTAATACTCTGCCTTAATATTGTATCAGGGATGATTTTTTATTAAGATTGTGGATTACACCATAGTTTGTCTGTTGACATGAGCATAATCTTTATCTTCTCATATAGAATATCCTTTTTGTAGTCTCTGAAATTAAGTTGAAAAACAGCTACAGCACTAACCTTTTTTTTGTATGCAAGGAAAATGGTCAAGAGTTGGATGTGGAAGTTTACTGGAAATGAACCCATTTAAGCTTGATGTGTGCACTTTTGTGATTAAGATGTAATATTATAATTAACCCCAAGCTTTATTATCTATTATGAGACAATTGGTTGTAATGGAAACACATTCTAACACAAGTATGTACTGAAGAAATATGATAATTATTGTGCTTGTGGCTTTTTTAAAATACAGCAATATGACTCCAACATATTCATCCTTCTACCACGTGTTAATTAACTCAGTAAAGGTTCCTTGAAAGCAGAGTAAATATGCACCTTGTAGACTAAATAAATCAGAAATATAAACTCAAGCAGGAGCTCACCTCAGCAGTTTCTAGGCATCTAAAATTAAAGACACTTTTTTCTGGTTCTGGTGCTCTGGTTTTGGAACATCTTTTCTTGCTTTTGTTTTTTTTTACACAAGGTGCTAGGCAAAGAAAACCATGCCTTGGTGAGAGAGAAATTCCAGAATGCTCTGTCCATCATTGTGTGCCTGCAGAAGTGGATAAAATCCTGAAATCCCCATTTAAGTAAAACTAGAAAATGGGAGTCATACCAGAGTAAAGATTTCAGTATTTGATCTACAAACAGACAATATTTTGAGAAACCAGTGGGGGGGAATCAAACAAAGGAAAAGAGAATTCTGATCACAATAGTTATTACACTTCTCCTTATAGAAAGTAATTTCTAAATCTAAATTCATATTAATATTCCTTAAGAAATGTTGGTAATGTGTACAGTTAGGTAGAAGGCCAGGGAGGACTACCAGTACTTATTTATACATTTTTAAAAATCACCAGCACGGCACCTCTGGGAAGGGTCCCCCAGCAACCAGCACTTCCACCACTGACACTTCCACTGCCAACATGAGGCCAGCGGAGCCAATTTTAGGGGAGGCACAAGTACTCTCCATGTCCCCCTACCAACTAGAGCTCTTGCTGTCATGGGAGGCACGTGCCCCCCTGCATCCCCTTCTACATGTTTAAGATTATGCAGAAAGCTAAAACTACTTGAAAGCATATTCTTATTGCTATTCCCTCCCTCTGTTTTTTCTGGTGTTTGTGACACTCATTTAGATTTCATTTTAAATTGGCCCTCATCTTTTGTCAAGAACTTTTATGCAAATACAGAATCTTCCCATTGGGTTGGTATTGGAAGTCCCTGACTAGAAAAATACCAGGCTGTCAAAAAATCCCTAAGTATTTTCAGGAACTTGTAGATCATGAGTCAGTCCACAGTCAGTGTCTCTGTCACACTACAAAAGTTGCACCTCAGGAATAGTTGGAAAAGTTAAATCTGGTAAAGAGTTGGAACTGAAACCCTAGGAAAACTCTAGGTCACAGAGCCATGCACAGAGAAGCAATTTCTTATTCTTCAGCTGTTCGTGTTCTACAGACAAATGTTTATCACATCCCTTTTATGTTTTGGTACTCAGCGGCTCAGTTCTGAACAATGCTTGGAGACAAAGCTGGGGTGAAAGATTGGCCTTTAACTTGATCAGTGTAAAATCTTTCCTTTTAAAAGCAGTTTTAGAGTTCCGCTTCCATATAGAAGCTTTTTTGCCTTAAAGTGTTTAGATCTGACATAAAACTGTGCTTGCCAAAGATTTTATCTTCTATATAAATCTTTTACCCACTTACCCAGTTCCTCCCTTCTATACAACATTTTCTATGTGTATGCTTGTTATGGTATTGGCCAATCAGAGAACCTTGAGCTTGTTTTCAAATGAATTTACAGTTGTTATTTTAATTATGTATATCACCGCAGTATTTAAAGGTCACCAGTCAAGATCAGGGTCCCAATACACAAGGGACAATACAAATATTTAATAAGAGACAGTTCTGGCCTCAAAAACATTACAGGACTAAACAGACAAAAGATAGAAGAAAGCAAATATTCTGAAATCCCAGGTCATAACCTCAAGGCTATCCTTCCTTTCATATTGTCATGTACTGAAGTATTTATTTACTATTAAATTTTAAAATATTTTCTGTCGTAATTGTTATAAAGAAATAATTATCAAGCATGTTAAAGAGGTCTAACAAATTCTGGTTATATTTCATCTAGCCACTAAGTAACTTCTTTGAGCCTTTGTCTCAATATCTGGCTTAAAGCCTAATGAGTTGCCAAATGTCACAGTGCACAGAATCAAAGAGTATCTCACCCAGCAGCTTCTAAAGTAGCTGTATTATTATACTAATGAGTGGATTTAAAACTGAACTTATTTGCATGCATATATTTCAACTCATGCTCAAGTATCAACTGTGCCCTTGTCACTCCGGCAGTAGTTACAATGCTCAGCATCAATCATTAAAGAGTTTGGGGGGTTTTTTTGTATGAACCACCACATTGAATTATTTTATTAATGAAAATATTCAGATATTGTGATCCTCAGAGTTCTCCTCAGAGATGGGCCTAAAATAAAATACCAGCTCTGGCAATTTCAAATTCTGGAAAAGTTTAGAGATGGAATCTGCTCTGAATGCTATAGTACTTCAATATTTGTACAGGAGACTGAATAAAAATTACATAATTGAACATTTCCTATATTCCCATAATTTGTCAAAAGTTGCTCCTAGTTTACTCTAGATTTTGTAGCCTGGGCTCATTTTGTATCACAAATAATATTGAGCTTAGGGCCTGATCTAATGTCTACTGAAGTAAATACAAAATCTTACACACAATACTGCTTTGATTCAAACTCTGCATAAACCAGTGTTATTATTCAAAACACACTCAATAACACATATGTGCAATCAAACCAATAAATGTCACAAGTAGTCCAAATATCTTCATACATTAGGAGAAATAAGTGCTTTAGCCAGCACTTGAAAAATATTAAGATCTGAATATACAGAGCTTTATCTCCTGGCATTTCTAACCTTTTCACACCAATACCATTCTCTTGTGCTTTTATGTTGAACTTTTCTTGTCACAGGTCCTAGACAAAAGCACTGTTTTTTCTTGGTGTCGGTACTACTTCTGCCTTTATTCAGAAGCCATGGTGTGGCTAATCCTGCATTAACAATCACTGGTAGAGGATGCAAAGAATAATGTCTGTATCTAACTCCAAAGGAATCAACCGTTATACCATTGTACCCCAGTTGGAACAGAAAGTATTCCTTTGCTGCTGCTGTGACCATTACGTAATGCAGCAGGAGTCAACCTTATTAGCAGGCATGCCACATATTAGCCCCACAACTCCTCCATGTGTCGCTCTGATCTTTTCTTCACTAAGTTGGCTGCTCTACTTTCTGTTGCCTACCCTGCCCCACTGTTGTGCTTTGGTTTCTGCTCCCTGTCCCTGTCCTGTGTCATGTCTGATTTGCTTCTAGGCTTTGTGTTCCTTGCCCTATTTGGCACTGCGTTGTCTGTTTCCTTCCTGGGCTGATGCATGCCATACATAAGAGTCTGCCTGTTGGCCACCCCTGATTTAAGGGATTGAAGGTTGGCACAGGCTGGCCACCCCCAATTTAAGGGATTGGAGTCAGAGATGTCCCAGAAGACTTTGTAGATTTCTATACATGTAGCTCAAGGTTCTTACACTTATAGCTAGGTTAATTATCATGTATTTGAATTTGCAAAAAAACTGCATGAATGGAGAATCACAGTGAATGGAGAAAGTTAATGTGGTTTCTAGTGGTTTTAAAATAGTTTAAAGTCCATAATTAAGAAGAAAAACATAATACAAAAAATAATTGGATTAACTTAAAAAATCAGAGGTTTCCTTATATTTCTCTTTCAAATCTACAGTTCAATATTCAGGAGTCAGCCCTCAGAGGCAAATTGATTTGATACCGCTGAGCACTCACTAAATTGTTGGGGACAAAATGTGGGAAAATTTAGGAAATGTCTAAACATTTTGTTTCAAGTTTGTTCAGAAATATTTTTTCTTTCAGAAATGCCAACTATTTCATTTATTTTTAAATATTTAATTTAAAAAGCAAATTATACAAATTAAATAATGAAAATCATGCAATAAAATAATGAAAATCATGCAAATTAAATAATGCAAATTATTTTGTTTTGTTTCTAAATCTAACTTTTCAACATTATATTTTGAAATAGAACTTTCTGTTTAAAAAATTAACCTAGGTTTTAAAAGGTTTAAAGTGAGGTTAAATAACCTGGAAACTATCTGCACTCCATTTGAGGTCAAGGCAAACATTTCAGGTTAAATTTCAGGTTTTTTAAATTTTATTTTCAGCAAAAATCTCCAAAAAAGCAGATTTGATTTGAGCTAGATGACATTTTTTTCCTCTGTCCTGATTTTCTACTTTGGCCACAAAACAAAAAAACTCTTCATTCACTTAACTCTGTTCCCACTCATGCCACCCCCAGTCCTGGAACTGTCCAACAAGGAACAATGTATTTTGTCTGTCTGGCTATGCCCCTTTTCCACTCTGGGCACATTCATTATACCAATCTTTTCAATCACTTCTTATCTGGAAATCTTCAGGTACCTGTTACAACGCTTGGCACACCTCTCTATGTCCCCTTGGCATGTTCTCTCTATGTTATATCCCCTTTGAAATTAGAGTAAGCAGAACTAGAAACAATATTTCAGTTGAGGGCATTCAACTGATTTATATCATAGCATTATCATATTTTTAGTGTTGCTTCCTGTTCTGGAGCATTTTTTCTGCAAACATTGAACTGTTTTTTGATCATTAACTTCTGCAGAAGAAAAACTGAACCCTGAAATCAGTTTCCTGTAGATAAATAAAGGACACGCTATTATTCAAACATCTTGTTTTGTAATAGAAAAGTCTGTAGGAATGTTCTGATAATCATAGACTCAAAATGTTTGTTTATTTACAGAAGCTACTTCTCAGCTTTAACAGCCAACAAGACTGTTGCTTGAATATACATTGTCAACATTTGATAAGATTTTTGAGATAATGTGACACTTACCATGTTTCCTTTGATTGTTTTAAGTGCTAATTTAAATACATCGTTCCTTGTCAAGTGTTTCCAATGGCATAACATTTTAGAGTGCTATGTTTGTCATTCTTTTAATTAGCAAAGCCCTGAAGCTTTGCTACAAAACTGCTTTGTAACACATCTTATGGTTTAACAAGGAACAGTTGATGTATTTCATTGATCATATATAAAGTTACATCTTCTTAATTAAAAAAAGTATTTTCATACTGAGGTTGTTAAAGGTTAAGGGCAAAATCCTACTTCTGTATGGCCTTCACTGAAAGACTCGTGGGAAAATTCTAATACCTCATGCATAGAGTGGTCTACTGCATTTAATATATGGCAATTAGAACCAGGCACCTTTTCCCTGAATACGTTATCACCAGAAATGCAGTTTCAGAATATGAATTTCTTAATGAATTCAAATGGAATTCTTCAAATTGTTTTGAACAGGAAAATGCTTTCAGCACTAGATTCAAAAACTGCTAAAGGAAGACTACATTTGCCTAATTGTCCAATAATTAAGATGCTCACCCAAACTCTTGGAGCCCCAGGTTCTTGAAAACCTGGATATTTGGTGATAGTTAGGTGCCAAGCTCCTCAAAAAGAATCACTCCTGAACATTTGCGGAAGTGTAAGTGAAGGCATCATTTCAGCATAAAATAGAGCTGTTTAATGAATTTTGAAGCCACGGCAATTTTTCTGCTTCTTAAATTAGTTGCCTATATTCCAACCTAGCCTAGTCACTTTATTCCAAGTAGCTACCTACTTTACTGATTTTGCCCTGCCCCAATTTTGTTGTTGTTGTTGTTGAGTAGGCACCTAAAATATGACATCCTTTTCATAGATTCATAGATTGTTAGGGGCTGGAAGGAACCTCACAAATTATCAGGTCTAGCCCCCCCTGCTCTAGGGAGGAAGACAACTGGGGTCAAGTGAAACCAGCAAGGTGACTCTCCAGTCTTCTCTTGAGAACCTCTAGGGTACATGACTATACTAACTCTGGAGGGAGTTTATTCCACAGGCTAGACATCCTGACTGTGAAGAGTTTTTCCTGGTATTAAGCCTGAAGTGGCCTTCCAGGAATTTATATCCATTGGTCCTGGTCTTCCCCAGGGATGCCACAGTACCACATTTCAAGTAGAGCTGTGAGTAGATTATTGTTTGGCAGCTGAACTGAAAAACTGAAAAAATATTGTTCTGACCTAACCTAAAAAAATGTTTGGGGTCAAATGAAACATTCTGTCAAACACTAAATGAAATGTTTTATTTTGGGGACATGCACTAACAATGATAGAAATGGAAAGCTAGACTCATAGCTGTGCTGGAGAAGATGGGAGTTTCCTTTTGCCTAACAGCTCAGCGATGAAACCATTCACTCTGCATGTGGATTATCCAGATTCAATACCTCCTCTGTCTGAGGAATGTATTCCAGCCAGCACATTATAGTGGCCTGTTGTGGGGGGGAGAACTCCCCTGTTGATGCTGTTCCACTTTGCAAAAATAAATATTTGCTGTGGTAGGAACTGGAATCTAGATTACCTGCAGAATGGGTTGCCTTACCACTGTGCTAGGGATTAAATCCCTCTAGTTGAAGGTAGGAGAGGGATTCCAAGTGACTCAAGATTTTATCAGGTCAGAACAGAAGTGACTAACAAATCTTGGCAGAATTTTTGCAGCTGCCAGGTTAAGGTAAAAATGGATAGTTTTTTTGTGGTTTAGGCTCATTCTTAGCAATTCTGACAGCTTTATTTTTTTATCCGGCTCCTTTTTGATTTTTAAGTCATCAGGTTTAGCCAGTTTGGTCTCTTACTAAACTTCCTCTCTTCCTCTTGCTTTGGGATAGCTTGTGCTTGTGCCCTTAATACTGTTTCTGTAAGAAACATTCAGCTCTCTTCAGAATACTGTTGTGATAAAGTTCATGACACTTTTGTATTTCTGTAGCATTGCAATAATTGTTACAAGGTTACATAGCACGTAGCATTAGACATTTAGGGGAATCTATTGCATTTCTTTTTGTAGAGTCCTGGCAACACTCCAGATCTGTGATTGTCAGTACAAGAAAGTGTCAAAAATTCACTAAGGGTACCAGGGAAGGTTTCATTGTTGATACTGAGTAAACCAGGAGTGGCCTCTGTCTGGTTTGTGAGACTGCTTTCCTTTATTGCAGGGATGTCAAACATATCGCCATGGGCTGAATACAGTTCATGGTACCATTCTGTTTGACCTGTTAGCTCTCCAGGCTACCAGATGTTACGGGGTGGTGCAGGGAAAGGGGCATGCCTGCCACAGAATTCAAGCCCCAGTGGACATGGCCATCAGCAGCAGGGTGAGGGGCAACAAGGACTGTCCTGATAGATCCCTAGCTTACAATGCAGCCATTTGGTCCTGTCACCAGTGCCAGTCTCCCACTACCATTGGCACCTCTACCACAGCCCGCCAAGCCCTTACTATCACCACTGGAGCCCCACTGATGCTGACAGACATGCAGTATCTGCTGCTGACCCTATAGATCCAGCCTAGGAGGAGCTCCACAGTATGGATCCAGCCCAGGGCGGGTTTGAAACCCTTGTTTTATTGCAAATCAAGAAGCTACAGACAGTAGAGAAGTAAATATAAGTCCCTAATGCTGATATCAAGATTGAGCCTCTCAAAAGCAACTATACTACATCTATTTCAAGGTTTAGCTTGTGCTTAGAGGACATAGTATGCTTTGGTGCAGTACATCATAATTTGGTTCAGAGGTGGCAGAGATTTGCTGCCTTGCGAGTCACTCTCACATTACACCAGACTACAATGAGTGTGGTATTGCAAATGGGACTATAATTTTTTTAAGTCAAAACTCCCCTTTTTCTATAAATTTCAGACCAATGACAAGGAACAAGGAAAAAAACACAAGAGCAGGAGATAGACTGAGACAAATAATGGTAAAGAAAATGCAGGTGATAGAAATTGGAAAAGAAATACAAGGGAAAAAATATCAAACCTTTGTGGAATACTTCTGAATATCCTAGCAATGTAATAATAGGTTTCTCTGGTCCCAATCCCTTTATGTTAACCATAATCTTACAGAAGTTAAGAATGATTTTATTTTTATATGTGATTCCATAAATCATCCTAACAGAATTCTATAACAGCTGTGTAATTTTCTATTAGATTAAAAAAAACTCATACATGAAATGCCAGTCACACAAATCTTGACATCAATATTATTCCTATTCTACTTTTCTATGGGCACATCTACACACGCCCCTTTTAGGCACAACTAGCCTAAAATTGCTATTTTTAAGAGACATTAAGGACATAGGTCTACACATGTACATCCTTAATGTGCCCTAATTTGGTGATTTAAAGTTAATCATGCCTAAATTTGATACTTACATAAAGCAGGTATCAAAATTAGGCATA
>JAGPOW010000261.1:215968532-215983963 GCA_030014935.1 Caiman crocodilus | reverse complement strand
GACCACCTTGCACCACCAAGAGGAAGAAATGGCAGGCTCTCTTCTCCAAGGTGCAGATGCTGGAACTGGAGTGACAGTTCCAGCAGCAGCAGTACCTGTAAGTGTGCAAATAGACTTGGAATTGTGTCCCAAGTTGGTCAGCAAACAGACAGGTACCACTGTTGCTGGAACTGCCACTCCAGCTCCAGCATCTGCACCTTGGAGAATAGAACTCACTGCTTCTTCTGCTGGCAGCATGGGGCCCTGTGGGCTCAGCTTTGACACACTCCCACCACCACTAGGGAGACAGAAACATGGGGAGAGAGTAAGAGCTGGAGCTGGAGCTGGGGCTGGAACTGGGATCAGGGCCAGGTACAGAGCTGAGCCAATCACATCCAGGGGGACTGCAGGCTCCCACCCCTTTGGCCAGTGCTGGGCTGGACCACCTGGCTATACTGCTGAGGACTTCAGGGTGCCAGGAGGTCAAGTCACTAGACATGGTCTAGGCACTGAGGTGCACCCCTGCTTGCTTGGAGCCACGCCACCTCTGGCTGTGGTCTAGTGGCCCCAGCTCTGCACGTGCCACTAACAGACTCCACAACGGCTGGGTGCATCCCACATCTTTCTCTGTGGTGCCCAGCCAGAAATCCATTCATTTTTCACACTGTCCCTAGTCACCTTCCCAGCACGGCACCTGCCTGCTGCCCATAGGCCCTGGCTCATCTGTGCATACAGGATGGCTGTCCAGGGTGCTGACCAGGGCAGGCTACAAATATATTTGCCCAACGAACCACATTAAGGCTCCTGAAGGTGTGCATGTGTGATGTGTACCTAAATTGCCTTAATGCACCTTAGGCTAAGGTGCATTAAGTTTAAATTCACATAAATTAATGTGTAGACATGTCCTATGAACACAATTGCCATTATTCCAGCACAGAACACTACCAAAGAGAAACAAAGCTGTCAACTTGAAATTAATCCTGAACATCACAGTGGCCTAACTCGACTGAGAAACAGTCTTGTCCAGCCAAGCTTTGCTATATGAAGAATTGGCAAAGTCTGACACACAAACTTGAGAAAGAAATAAAAGATCACTATTAAAATGTAGAGTTCAAATGATGCTTTGAAAACTGCAGCTCATAAGTTTTTCCAACTATAAGAACACTCAGAGAAAATTATTTTTGCATATTGCATCAGCCTTAACAAGCCCAAACTAAAAAAAAAAAACAACTAGCAAACAAAATGTTTAAAGGCCATTTCAGACATAAAACGAAGTACCTGGACTTAGTGTAGAAAGCACTGACAGCCTTTTACTTTAATTTCATCACATAACTAGTTACAAGCAATTTAGAACTGAGTATTAGACAACTTCTAGGCATTTGTATTTTTTGTGCCTAGCCAATGTCTAAGTTCTAGTTAACTATTCTCTAACCTAGGCAATGCAATGCAGCTGACAGTGCTTGTACTTTGTAGATGGTGTATGTTTTAAAATTACAAGGAGCAGGGGATTTGCTATTAGATCAATAGTGCAAGAAATAGGAAAAGGTATTATAAGCAAATAAATCTTTACAGAAAGCTCTATTATTTTATTGTAATGTCTACAATGTATGTACTGCACAATGTATGTACTGCATGTTGCATGTATATGTTCATTCACTCATATTTCCCCTACTTGTAGATTACCAGTACAATGTTTTCTTCTGCAATTATTTTTAAACATAATTTAAGTCATTCAGATGCTGAAGGACTTCATATGAATGCACAATATTGACTTAGATGTTTAAATTAGCTAAACTGAGCCTGAAGTAAATTGCATTTGCGAATGTCATGCCTAGTCTTAAGGTTAGCTCAACAATTTGGGGAAATGAGTCCATATATATGTGTATATCTGTTATGTGTAGTGTCCTTGCCTTCTTCATTTAATACTATACAAAAATTTCAGCTTTATATTGAGTTACAAACATCATCCATTGAAATGTCCCCCTTCCTTGTCACATTATCAAAATTGAACTTCTAGAAATATAGCAATAACTTTCCCAAAAGTTTCATAGATTCCTATAGTTAAAGGCACAAGTGGACTGTTATATTATCAAGTTTGATCTCCTACATATCAAAGGCAGTTAAATTTCATTGAGTTACTGGGTATCAAGACCAACAACTAATGCTTAACACAAGCTTAACTTTTGTTTGACTGGTTTATCTTCCAGAAAGGTATTTGGTCTTAATTAGAAGACATCAAGAGATGAACAACCCACACAGTCCATTAGGAGCTTGTTCCAGTGGTTAATCACCCTCAGTGTAAAAAAATGTGTGCTAGAGTTATACTCTCATACAAACTATAGAAAAGTAGGGCTGGAAGGGACCTCAGGAAGGCATCTAGTCTAACCCTCTGTTCAAGGAGGGTTAGATAATTAAAACATGTTTTCTCTTATTTGTTCTTCTGGTCCATGACTACTATATTCTTTCTACTCTGTCACATTTGTGCATACATTTTGTTTCACAAGAGCTAGTTTCTATGAAATGATGTTGATGAGTTTAATTATAACCCTTTCCTTTAATTCTGCCAGTTGAATCCCATTTCAGGTTTTCCTTTATTTTGGCCATGATTGATATCAAGCTAAGTTAGATCATCCTGCATTCCCATTTGAATATTGGCACAAGTTACTGCTATTTAAGTGTTCTGGAATTTCCCAAGTTTTCCAAGAATCATTGGACTATGATAAATACTAATACTTCAGAGACCCTCTCAACCAATTC
Source organism: Caiman crocodilus (assembly GCA_030014935.1). Taxonomy (NCBI): domain Eukaryota; kingdom Metazoa; phylum Chordata; order Crocodylia; family Alligatoridae; genus Caiman; species Caiman crocodilus. The sequence goes on along the minus strand of JAGPOW010000261.1, from coordinate 215,981,227 downwards.
CTTTATCATTCTTATGTAGTAGTAAATGTAGGTTGTAGGAGATGACTATATTCTTATCTAGAATGTTGGCTTTATTATGACTGTGGTACTGCATTGCTTATTTGCTCAGTACTGGATGGTCCTGGTAATTGGGGTTTTTTGAGAGAAAAGTGTCTATAAATATTCATATAATCAAAGACTAGATGTTATATGTGTTAAAAATATTAGGGGTTGGTGTACCAGATGTATTTTATCACCAAGTTAAGAAGAGTCATACTACTCACAATTCAAATTCATGACTCGATTATTCAGGTCTCCCAAATTACAACTATTAAAAAAGTCCAGTTTACCAATCAATCTATGTTCTACATAAACTGTATATAAACTGTATTGTCATACATCTATGTCTACCTTGCCATTCTGAGCTAGACACAAAACAATAAAGTCACTTATCTCATTGCTTGCTTTTTGTTTTACATATCTCCTTTTCCACATCCTTTGTGTTTTATACATCTGCATCCTCTTTGTCAAGCTATCACAGTTCCAAAATTAATTCATAATGATGAAATGAATTCCTAATGTAAATCCATGAACTTCAATATGAGTCAAACTCATATGATATGTAGTTTTTTTCTGGGAAATAATTTATTCCATATATAGGGATAGTATTATTACATAGTGATATGGATTCTCTGACCCCACAAGCCATGTGTAGTCCTTAAAATTTGTTTGATTTTTATTTTATTGTGTTATGGGTTCTTATGCAATTATGAAGAAATATGTGAAAATATATGAGGTCAACAAAAAGACCCTCAACCTATTGGTTAAATATAAGTATTTGGGTAACTGACATATTTAGGAAGTGTTATTTACCCAGGAATTTCAAATATATTTCAAGGCCTCTATTTAATCTATCCACTCAGCAACCTTAGGCATCAAAATATCTGCTTGGAGACTCTGCTGATACTGAATCAAACCTTAAAGCTTTAACATTTTGTTGTTTAATCCTAAAGCAAATGTTCTGATAGGTAGGACTAATGAACATATTCAATTGTAACAGGTTGGGGTCCCAAAGGTGACTCTGACACTCCCAGATAGTTCCACGACCATGCCCTGCTCCACCTGTAGGGCACCTTCCTGTCTCATCTGCCATACCTTGATGTTATTTATACTTTATAGGGAGGTTGCCCACTGGCCTTTGCTATGCTTTAGTCCCACTGGATGTTGCCGGTCTCTGCCTGTGCCCAGGCACCTCACTAGACCTCAATGGTCTTAAGGCCCCTCACTTGGCCCCACTCTAATCCACTGTGCCTGGCAGGGCACCCAAAGCCCTAAAGGCTTATTGCATGGCTCAAAATCCTTCCCTTTACCATGCCCCATGCCTCACAGGTGTTACTGCAATGTTGTTCCTTTTGAGGAGGATTTAACCTCCTCAGCCTATGCCCCTTTAATCTTGCCAGGCCTTCTATTCTGGGCCTACTGAATCAGACCTGGCTTTGTCCCTTCTGTCACCCAGGCCCAGGCCCCCATCTGCCAGGCCCCCTGTGTGGCTGTGCCTTCTCTGACACTGGGCCCCTTGTCCCTGTGTGGCTACGCCTTGCACTTTCTGTCCACTGTGGGCCCAATAAGTGCTCAAGCCTTGAGCCTTCCCTGGTAGGGCTCAAGATGATTGTGTGCCCCATGGGTACTAATGGGACCTCCAGCCACACCTAAAGTCTCAACCCTAAACCCCCAGTTCAAATGATAAATTAAACATAAGCCCCAGGCTTAATATAACAGCAACAGAGAAAGCAGCCCTATGTCCCTATAAGGGCAAACCTTCTTCACCCTTGGGCTGGAAAAGCTCCCAGCCTGTCCCCTTGTGTGTTTCCAGAGCCTGGCATTCCTGTAGGCAGCAAAACAATCAAACCAATATCCCTGGGAGCCTCTCCTGACCCTGCAGTGAACAGAGCTAACCTGACTTGCCAGCCCAAACCTCAGGCTTATGTACTAGCAGGGCTCTGCCTACTTCTGGTCAGGTGACTGCTTGAGATGGCTGCTAATTGCCTTGTTAGCCCTGTTGCCATAGCAACTGGCAGCTACTACACCCCTAGCCTGCCGAGTATTCTGGCTCAGCTGCTATTATTTCAAAGTAACAGAGAGCTGGGCTCTGTTACAGAGATGAATAAACTATTTTTTTAAATGATCAGAACATTTCATGTTAAATATAAACAATGCTGATGATCTTTGTTCCTACATATTTCATTCTTGGTACTATGCTAACTCTTCAGTTTTACTGTCCTTTTCTAAATTCATTCTTTAGCTTTAGAGAAAAAGTATTCTTGAATGCCAAGCACAGGTATTCAAGAAGCCTGAGGTGGAAGCATTTTAATTTTTGAGGCTTACTCTAAGCACCAAAGGTTAGACCAGGAGCAAGCAGAACACGTGTTAGCCCTTAGGGTGGATGAGGGGGGAAAGTCGAGGCTTCATGCCTACCTGCCTGCATGGCTCAAGCCAGGCAGATGGGGGCATATCACTCACCTCCCAGCATGCCCTGTGGATTTCCCAGGCTGCCAATGACTCCGGAGTGGAGCTGAACAGCCAAGCAACCTCTGATTGGCCAGCAAAGACATAATGGCTGCTGAACTGGACCTGGCAGCAGTAGCTCATTATGGCCATAAGACCACCAGCCAGCTGTACCACACATACCCATCCCCTTGCACCCTGTGCCTGCTAAGTATGTGCGTGTGTTTTGGATGCCTGGGTTTTGTGTGTGTGTATGCATATGTTTCTGTGTGTTCATATGTGGCTCTGTACATGTGCGTGTCCCAGGCATCTGGGTTCAATGTGTATGTGTTTGTAGGTCTCAGACACTTTGGCTTGGGGGGAGTGGGGTGCTGGACACCTGGGTTCAATGTATGTATGGGTGGTGGGTGGTGTGTTCCAGATGCCTGGATTCTGTGTGTGTGTGTTTTTGTTTGTGTGTGTATATGTGTCCATTCATGTATATGTGTGAGTCCTGAATGCCTGGGTCATGTGTATGTGTGTGTGTTTGTATATCCCAGACACCTAGGTTTGGGGTGCATGTGTATGCAAGTATGTTCCAGATGCCTGGGTTCTTTGTGAGTGGATTTATGTATATGTGTGCACACACCCTGGGCTTAGCTGGCTAACATTGTATTTCCTGTAACTGAGTTGTGTTCCCCTTCTCATTCCCATCTCTCTTATGTTAGTCCCTCACTTGGGCACTCTGTATTTCCTTTCTGGCTTTGTCATTTTTTTGGTTCATGATTCTTAACATTTACTAATAAAATTCATTCTGTATTTCCTGGCCCTCCACTGCTCCCCCCACCCCTGCACTAATCCTGGTGGCCCCAGAAGACTTTCCAGATCCATGAAGCCCTGGCCAAGTAGCTTTACACCCATATGGACTAAAAGCACTCCCTGGATGAGAAGAGCCAGAGGCTTAGAAAGCCCCTGCCCTAACATCAGGTCATGGGTCTCCAGCTTCCAGCTCCTCTGGCCCTGCATCATGAGCACCACTAACCACAACCCAGGCTACCTGGGCACTGTCCCTCTTCCCCTCTCCCCACCCAATGCCCATCAGAGTCACACACAAGGGATGTAGGGGAATGCAGCCTAAGGAAGAAACTTGTGTCATTTTAAACAACTGTGGAAGCTACCAAACTCTTAGTTTGTTTATTAAACAAAAAACTGTGGAATGCTGCCCACTCTGCAAATTGGAACCACCTTCTCAGTTAACATTGAGTGAGTGAGGAAACACCCTGGCTGCACCAGGTAGTTATGGCATTGTGGGGAGAATGGGTAGGCAGCCATGGGGGCTCAAAAAACCAAAACTCTTGGGGCAGCAGAGGGAATACGATGTGCAAAACTGCCAATCCTCAGTTTAATTAAATGTTGCAGCTGCCAACATTTTCATGCACATAATAAAGAAAAACTGTGGAATGTTGCTCACTCCACAGCTTGGACCTAAGCCCAAGGGGCTACATATTCTCAAAGAGGTTTCATCATTCCTCCACAGCAGGGCCCATGCCTGGAGTTGCCTGACCCAGTTAGCTTGTGGGCTGCCCACCTCCCCTTCATTCTGAGCACTCCAGCACCCTTCCAGGACCAGCCTGGTACCTCTCTGAGGCCCTGTGCCTATACCAGTGACTGCCAGAATCTGGGGGTAGTGATTTGGCCCTAAAAGGTGGGCTGAGACAATGTCAGCCTGGCAGTGGGTCTCAGGTTGCCTGGTCCTACTCCTGTCCCCTATTGCTACTCCCCCAAGGAGGACCATTGGACACTTTCCTGGCTCCTTGACAATAGATCAATGGCTCCCATATACCAGATCCTATTGTGGGGCTCCCCTGCCCACCAGCATCTTCCAATCAATACACAATATAGAACATTCTCTCATGGCTACCATCTGGGACCTGCTTCTATGGGACTCTTGGGGAAGTTGTCCCAAAAAGAAGTCCCCAGAGAAGGGTCTCCACACTGGGGTGGGAGGGGTGGGAAGCAGGCTACCCTATCACTCTTGCCCAGGAGAGCAACGGTCTCCCTGTGGGAGGCAGTGCTGATCCATTCATGGCTGTCTTAGCTGGATCCCAAGTTGTCTATGACCCTCATCCTGGTGCTATGACTCAGCTCTGTATGGGAATGGGTGGCCTCCCTCAGACAGTGGGTGGCCATCTATAGACCTTACTCTTGGACCTTTGTAGCACTTACCTGAGCCTAGACAGTTTATTCAAGTGCTGCAGCAGTGCCGGTGCAAGTAGTTGCCAAGCTATCCATTCAAACCTACCCCCCTACCCCACATCGAGGGTTCCATTTGATCCTCATTTTGCCGGTGCTGTCTTTGCACATGTGTTTAGCCAACTGTCCTGGCCCAGTATCTCAGGCTTCACAGCTGGGCCTCCTGCACACAAAGGCAGAGTCTGCAGATAAGGAAAACACCAAGGTACCTATTGTGAGTCCCCTGTCCAGACCCTTTCCCCTGTCTGGGGCTAGGAACCATGCAGCTGCTCATAGCCCAGCACTGACCACACCACAGAATGCAGTGAACAGCAATGATATATGCCCCAGCAGATTCCAGTGATCCTGTATGGTCCAGCATTTGTCACACTAAAAAGTTTGACACTGTATTTAATGGTGCACAGAGATTCATAACAGACTCATGTAACCACTGAGTGAAATGTTGTTACTTAAATATGCTTGGTGTGTACTACTAGGGCGAAGTCCCAAATAATTTGATAAAAGAAAAAGATAATTCTAGCTGGCTTTTGAAATGATGTCAACTGAATGTGATAGAGAATACTATAGGAAATTCGTAACCCCCCTTATTCTCTCCAGATGTTTTTCCTTCATAATAGAAATGGGAAATATATTTATTTTCTATAAATGAATATGATGGACTTACTTTCTGTCTGAAGTCAATGGGGGTTCTGGGTGCTAAGCACTTTTTAAAAGCACACTACCAATGAGTGTGTTGATTAACCAAAGTAACTGGTGCATAACTTTAAACACATGACTGTATATGCAAACAGTCCCCTGAGCTGGGCACTTAAAGTTACATACAGATTTAAATACCTTATTGCAATTAGGGCTAAAATTATGGGAATTGCAGCAAGATTTTTTTTTTTTTAAGTAAAGACCTCATGTAAAACTTGCATAGTTCTTGCACATAGAATAAAATTATGTACATGCAAGACTGATGCATAACATATATGCAATTGTCTTCAGATGATGTTTTTAACACATGTTCAGACTTACTGTTGGGCTTTGAAATAATGGAAGGTATGGGAAGAAAAATCATCCTCCTCAATTGTGTAAAGAACCCATGAACAATTTTGAATTATATCTGCGGTTGCCCACCTCTGCCTCTTCCAGCCTCTAACACCTGTTAGTATTGGTGTTGTACCCAGCTACAATTCTGGGACTGACTTGGGCTTATCTGCAGCCCTAAACTATTTTAGGGCTGTAGATAAACTATGTGCCTCCCCAGCCAGAGTGTAGCACTCCTAAGCATGCTCACTGGATATTTGTGTGTCAAGAGCTACATCCAAAATTATGTGAAAATATCAAAAATTGCCACAATTGCCATTTAGCTCATGAAGTGAAATAGGATTTAGCCTTTAAATGCTAGGAAACAGGATATAACTCCAATCTAGTGTATAATAGTGTTCAGGTTTGTAGACCAGACTTTCTATTGGATATAGCATATAATTCTTCAGGTTCTGATAATACCACAGAATATTTGCTGCAGAGTGCTTTAAAAAAAACTGCTCAGAGTGTAACAAGCCTGTTTCACAATGGATTTTGAGATTCTGGCACTAGTCTTCATTCCAACAAGGGACAAAACTTGAAAAATATGACACACTGTCAGAAAGAAATTTTCCCTAAAATAAGTTTCCAATTGACCAAAATGTTCCTTTTAAATAAAATTATGGAATATCCCTTCTTAAATATATATTTCCATATTATAGTATAGAACATATTCATTTCAAAACGAGCAAGACCAAATGTATTTCAGAACCGAAACTGAAATATTTTCTTCTGACAAGTTTGAAACTGAATATTCTGACAGTACCTGAACTCCCCCCAACTCCTTCCAAAAATTAATTTAAAAGAAATTATATTGACTTTGCAAAGTTTTTCACTTTGAACAAAACTATGTTCTTTAGTGGAAAATAGTGTTATCACAGTTTTCCCATCCAGTAGTAGTGCTGTCAGACATAACATCATTAATCCTGCTCTTACGTTTTATATAAGAGTGATTCCTTCCTTACGTGGCCCAGCACTGAGTTATAATTCTATTGCAAGAGGTAAGTTTTGAAATCAAACTGATATCGTTTGATAATTAACATACTTTTAAAATAGCTGCCCTAGTTTTTTAATGTGTTCTTTATAGTGTCAATCATTATTTCATGTATCCTGAACTTTTAGTAGTTGGATATGATAGAACTTAAATGTTGATTTAAATAAAGAAAGAAGCCAAATGTCATCAAGAATATCCTGTACAGTTCTAAGATATTTTTTTCCACCACAAGTCAAATGTCACTATTGAAGACTGATAATAGACTTGTGTTCTAAGAGTTTTCAGAATTTCTTTTGGTTCAAATATCTCTTTAACTTGCTTCTCTTGAACCAGTTATCCCCAGGCGTGGAAAGATGGAATAACCCAATTTCCAAAAATGAGCTGTAATCACTGAGGATTTTTTTTTTAAGAGACATTTCTGGATAAAGTCTGCGATTCTGATGGAAAGAACACTGAATAGCTCATCAGCCTCAAGGAGGATGAATCTAAAACGTTTTCTGAGACAAAGACAAATCAGATATGTGGAAACGCATATCACTCAGGTGTACTGAGCTGAGACAACTTTGAGGTAAGTCCTTTATCACCAGCTGAAGGCTTTCAACTCTGAACTTCATCTATGGGCTGTAAGAGTTTAGGATTTTTTGTGAGAATTAAAACGTAACTCGAGACTCCCATAACTTTAAAACCAAGAAATATGTTGAAAGATGGAGATATAACATATATGCAATTCATCTTCATCTTATTCAGATGGTAATGATTTAAAAAAAAAAGATTGTGCTATTTCCCACTGTAGACTTGATCCTGAAGGAAAGTAATAATGATCTCCTTTGAGATAGAAATACTTGATACTGTTACCATCAGGGAAGGAACTAGAAAAAACAATGAAAATCTTTTGGACTGTAAAGACAAATTTAATAGTTCCACCAATATACACATGTATGTATATTTAGCCTTTGAGTAAAAATCAACATTTTTATATTAGGTGCAGTTTACATTTTTCATTTTTCTAGGTCATGAGTAAAAAATAAAATGGGTAATTTAGGAAGTAGGAAAGCTAGGAACATCTGATAAGTCTAATGTGTTCTAAAAATTGTGGTAATTTAAAAGAGGCTCATTACAGCTGGAAAATGTCCTATTTTCCTCTGGAAAAAAATAAACATATGTAGGTGTGCAGGAAAAAACAGGAGTTGTTTCTTGCTTAGCCAGTCTGAGGGAATTATCCATGAAGCAGTTAAAATTCAGAATATATGGTACCATTCTATAAATTCTTCTTCTTCTCCAACAGCAGAGGATTCTCAGGACCGGGAGCCATCAGGATGAAAGAAAATTGTCTTGGAAGGAGTGACGATCGTTGTAAGGCAACTTTGGAGTAAAAAGAGATTTTTCTGGACAACAATCACATAGTTGATATAGCAAGATCAATTCTGAAATGAGACATTTTAGCAAATGTCTCAAAAAATGAAACCCTTGCTATAAGTCGTATTTCATAGTTTAAACATGCAGCTGTCACATACAGTAGGAAACATTACACAATTCACTGTGTGGAAACGAAGACACACAATGCCCACTATGAAAAACACAGACATGTTATGCACTTGACAATGACAGCAGTGCAAAGAGGTTATTTGTGGTGGACACATTAATTACTAAGGCATTTCATATACTTCTTTTGTATTTGAAGCTAGCATAGCCTTTTGAATTGATCCAGACAACTTGGCTAACCCCTTGCTCTACTAAGCTCTACCCTGGCTGACCCAGCTTAGGGGATGGACTTATCTCAAATATAAAGAATCACAATACAGTTAATTTCTTTTAACATGAACAGTGCACTACGTTGTGAACAAGGAAAGCAGTATCACCCTCAACACAGCTTTAAAGATAACATTTGAGTGAAAAAATTCGCAATACATCACACTTTAGACCCATAGTAAATGCCATGTGTCACCAGTACAATAAAGCAGCTAAGTGCAAGTATTGTTTTCTTCAAGTAAGCCACTGAATATGGCTTAGCTTCTACAAGCAGTGCACTGCAAAAACAGCACAGGTTTTTGCATATATATGGGCAGAAATTTGGGCAGAAATGACAAAACTGAAACAGTGTCTAGCAGTTCAGTGAATTGTGGGTGCCCTTCAGGGGTGCAAATGTCAGCATAGAAAAGCAGATCATGAACAGGGTGGCATGAACTGCAATTACCTGCAGTAATATCAGGGACAGTGACTTCATGTACCTGATTTCTGCAATGTAAACCTCCTGCCGTATTTCACTGAAATATCCTATCTGACATACTTGCAATACTAAGTACAAGTTTAAGAAAATGGCCAACTGATATCATTCATTATATACACCAGAACTATGATCTTGGTCATTCCAATGAAGAATATGGTAAGTGCTTAGCAGATGTACACTTACTGCATTTTTTAATTTTGTAGGAAATCTGAAGGATGGATCACTGACAGTGGATATCTCAGTCCATGTTGTGAAGTATAAGCTAGTTTTGAAGTGAGATAACATTCACAAGACATTTTCTCATTCATTATCCTTAGGCTCATGGAGAAATAGAACATGTTAATTAAGTTTTGAAAAGACTGTTTGCAAACTCTTCATCTAGAACAAAAGCCCAGAAAATCATTTTGTTGCTTATTTTTATGGAACTACCAAACAACCAGATACACAACTACCCAGATGTCTACTGCAGAATAATTATGTGGGAGGGCTATGCAAACCGAGTTAAATGTCGGCATATTATCCAAAAGCTGAGTCCAACTGACAAAAGAAACAAGATATTATGCAGTTCAACCAAAGGAATAAAACACTGAGAAAAATAGGAGAAAAGGTAAGTAGTACAAAATGTGTACATGCTGGAACCGAAAGTATTCTGAGGTGGTTCAAAGTTTCCTAGCATGGTTATTTCATATATCAGAATTTGTGTCTGGGTGAGGGCATCTTTAAACAAAAACATTGGCTGAAACTCTTGAAATAGAGTAGTAACTTTGGATGATCACCTTATAAAACCTAAATATGGCTCATTTTCATAAAGGGTTGTGTCTTACTCTCTGAATACCAGATCCATTAAAGACATCTAAAATTTGGGTTTTAAATGTAAGGAATCCAAAATCATTTTTGAAAATTAAGGACAATGTTTATGCATTTATGGACTAAAAAAGAACTACAAATAAGGGATTACATAGAAATTTTGGAATACTATAGTAGCATCAATCTGGTGGATTGGACACATGCTTTGTGATGGGATATCAGACATGGGATATCTCTGAATGAAGTTAGGACAAGTAACTATGTGAAATCCATTGTACTAAGAAGGTACATAGATATCTTCACACACCAGTGGTCTGCACTACATATTTACTTTATTATTTTGATAATTTTTATCTATTTATTTAGTTTATCTATAGTATTCCATTTCTGTAGAAAGCCCTAAATTTGTACCTCAATAGCCTATTTGGGTGTTTTAAGCTTCTTTTCCACTTATGTCCTAATAGGTATATTCAGATTCACAGTAAAGAATAAGAAAATTGAGGTGAAGTACAGTGGTCAGCTTATTTGCAATACTGGTGACCAGTTCATTGCCACTCCAGATGAGATGAGATCAAATGTGCAAGCCTTTTAAAGAACTCAATTTCACTGGGGATTGTTAGTTTTTCCACACATAACAGCTCTATGTTCTCATAATCATGTTTCCTAGCATGTAGTATTCAAATCCACTAAATCCACACAGACACTATAACTTTTATATAGTACTATGTAAACAGCTGGACAAACAACTCTTTTATTTCCCTTGGTTTTCCCAAGCAGTAAAACCCTTTCTTTCTTCTTTTCTACAAATAGGCCCTGATATAAATAAACAGAATAGTGGTATTGCATATTGGTAATTCACCTCCTCAATGTCATTCTATGCTGCTCTAATCTATCAGTATTGTTATATAATTATATATTAGTGCATTATTTTGTAATTGTACCCACCCTTCCTCCCATGCATGTGCAGATTTTAAAGTACACATTTCATCTAGTATTTATTCCTCTGTCTCCTTCTTTCAATATTTTTATACTACTGTATATTTTTCTACTTGGCTGTTACTAATCATGTTCTAAAAAGAAAACTACTGCATTTCCATTACATTGGAGTACTAGCATTCAAAATGGATCCTAGTCAAAATTTGCCCAAGTTCTGGGTTGAACCATTCATACGTTAAATTTGTTTTGAAGTTCAGGATAGATCAGTTAGACTATGATTATAACCTAAGGTAACAGTATTTTGCTTTGTTTTATTTTGTTTTGTATTTTATACATTTAGCCTGAAAGTAGCAACTTTGCATGTCCTTCCTTCCTTTGTATCAACCTTATTTTTAACAGTGCCCACATAACAAACTAGAGCCTTGTTTGACCTTTTACAGACACTAATGCTAACTTGTTCTTTTAGCTTTGTCTCGGGAGTACAAACATAAGAGGGTGAGGAGCCCCACCCATCAGGGAACCTGGAACAAGGGGAAAACAACTCCTAAAGAAGAACCCTGAAAAGGAGGAAAACTTACCCTTTGTAGGATCTAACAATCCGGGGAGACAGGAGGAAGACCCACACAGTTTATCAGCCATGCTTATCTGCAGCTGGAGCTGGGTGATGCCAGTGGGAGACGCTGCCCAGCAGATTCAAAAGCTGGTGCCAAGAGGGACCAGACAGGAATGCCGGGAGTGAGAGGGGCAGTGAGGATCCCCCACGTTGAGTGCAACCAGCACTGGAAAGAGTGGGAGGACCAGATGTGGAGGCTGACATTGGCACAGACGGAATCAGGGGAAGCATCCTGCACCAGCGGCAAACAGGACGGGAATGTGGGATTTAAGATAGCTCAGCAAGAAGCCACAGAAGAACCAGGCTGGGGCAAGATGGGACAGCCAGAATCCCTGGCTTTAAAAAAAATAAAAAGGAGAGAAGATGCGGGACTAAAACAACTGGAGGGCAAGCTGCACAAAAGATCTTGGGCTCATTTCAAGGGCTGACATATGAACGGGTTGTAGGGAAGGCAGAGCCCTGCATACATCTGCTGAGGAATGTGACAATCCCGAGGTCCTCTCAACAGGAATCCCCACCACTGAAGAACCATCCATGTCATGGCAGACAAGTTTTGGGGTTTTCCCATGAGTGACTGAGGGGCTTCTCCAGGATTGCACGGGACCTCATCATGCCCAGACCAAGCGCACATGCTAGAGCAGCATGGGAGCAGATAATCAAACAGAGACAGGCACCATCTCATATTTGGCTGCACAGTACCAGTTATTCCAATCTCTACCAGAAATCCATTGCATGAAAGAATGGTGAAGGAAAGAAGACATGTTAGGGAAAGTTTTATTTAATTACTAGGTCTTTGATTAAATTAATTGAGGAACTGATTCATGGATCACTTGTTCTGACAGAAATGTCCTAAATTTGAATTGTGAGTTGGATACAATTCCAACCCCATACCCACATAAGTAGTGCTAGAATCAAGTTAGGACACAGCTAGCTTTGTTGATTTCCTGTACAATATTGCTCCTGTACAGGGACACAGGGTACCTCAATCCTCCTAAATGAGGGATACACCTCAATCCTCTCAGGCCCCAGTTTCTATGGTGACCCTGTAGCTTATGAGCAGGAAACAACTTGTAACTTTGTTATAACTATACCACTACTTAGCATGTAGTACTAGGAATGTAAAATATGCTCTCGTTTAGTGTATCTTAATTCCTGCATCGGTGTTTACCCTTTGCAGGGAGAAGCTATCTTTGAGGGGAGACAAGCTTATCACCCCTGTGATAGTAAGGGTTAGGGATTGTCTGTAAATGTGTGGACAGCTGGCAAACCTTGCACCAGATTGTTGCACTTTCCTGTTACTGAGTGCAAGGCGGGACGAGCTGGCTGGGTTAACC
>JAGPOW010000261.1:215943616-215968432 GCA_030014935.1 Caiman crocodilus | reverse complement strand
ATACTTGGATTCGCGTAAGCGCGCTATGTCATACTGCGGCAAATTTTAACCTATGGCAGCGCATATTGAGTTTACCCAGCGACAAGCTCCTAGCCTATGGTTATTAGCCAAGCACTGGACATCTCTGTCCAATTACATTGTACTGAAAATTCCCCTTGCTCAGCTCTACGGTATTCCTCATCTGGCACAACTGAGGAAGCACGCGGCCTACTTCTTCCTGTGTTGCTTAAGCATTGCAACCCTCTCTCTCTAATCTGTGAGCCGCGGTCTGCTTCCTTATTTTTGTGGTCTAAGTTTGTTAGTAACTGGGGCTCTGCTTTAAGCTGTCTGTTAGTTAGCAATCCTTCTCAAGCTGTTTTTTAGGACTGTGTCTGATTTCTGTGTCATGAGCATCTGCGCCCTTCTACCTGACATGGATATGATCAGATTTATTCCATCATGCAAGTATAAGTGGTGGAAGGAAATGAGTCCATCCTGAATCTCTTAGAGATGAGAATATTCACCTTCTTTATTGGTTGCTCAGGTTTGTAAATGTACAGATCTCTTAAATGTATCTTCTGCAAAAGAAAGCTCAGTTAATCAATCATCAAATTTACCCAAATCCAAGATGGCTTTGAATTTAAGATGCCCTCCCTCCCCCAATAATTAGATTCTAAACATGGAAAATTATAAATGCATTATAGTTTTCCTTTTCTGGAATCTAACTATTGGACAGTTGTCTTAAATGTGTCTTCCCTCTTGCTGCAGCAGGAAAGCAGTGGCAAGAGGAAAAGTGGTGGGGAAAGCAGAGCTGGGGCCAGGGGGAAGAGTAGTGGGGAAAAAAGTGTGGGGGTGGTAGTCTTGAGAGAGGGGGGCAGAAGCAGGGGGACAGGCAGCATATGGAGCAGGAAGCTTGATCCCTACCATTTGCCTCCCTGGTTCTTGCTCCCCAACTACTTACCTCGTGTACCACCTGCCTTCCCACTTCTGCTGATGTCCCCTGCTGATTTGGGCAAAGGGAAGCCCCAGAGCTGCTTCAGAGCTTCAGGGAGCATCTGTACACAAAGCCCAGTTCAGCAGCATGCAAGTTCCTCCTTTCCTGCCTGACTCCCCTTCTCCCTTCCCTGTCTTCCTTGCTGGCCAGGACCATGCTGGAAGGAGTAATCTATTCTTTACCACAGGTGCTCCTTGTAGTGCAGGGCAGAAGCAGGTCAGGAGCAGCTCTAGAGATCTCCTGTGCTTGTGTCAGCTGGGAATTGGACTGCTCTAACTGGGAGCTGTAGGGAGTGGCTGTTCAGGAAGCCCAGTTTGGCTGGGGACTGTGGTAGAGGCACACAGATTTCTCTTTGCTCACCATTGATGCTGTCCTTGGCCTAGCTGGGCTCCCGGCACAGCTACTCCCCACAGCTCCCAGATGGAGTGATCTGATACTCCATTCTATGATGAGCTGTTTTTTTTCTTTTCTTTTTCATTTTTTGTCCATGATGAATGAGGAAAAAACTTGCCTTGAAATTGAGTATTTACTGTATAAACTGTTCTTCTTGGTCTGGTAACCATGTTTGGTGACATCAGCTTATAGATATTTCCTGAAGTTTGTTTTTTACAATTCCGTTCCTTTACGTTCAGTAGAGAGGTCCAATAAGTATGCACATCTAGGTTTGCAGCATGAAAAGACAGTCTTTCCTGGTTGCTTTCCCATTTGATGTAATGGCTTGCTGATCAAATGTTGTATTGACACTGTCTACTGTATCTGAAGCTATCCTCTCTTCAGCTAAAGTATATATAAATTAATGCTGCTTCAAGCTGCTTAAGACATCTCTGAATTACCAAGGTCAGAAAGGAACATGGCATAAATAAAAGTGGTTTCTATTGCTGCCCTGATATACCTCTCTGCTAATATCCGAACCTCCTGGAGACTAGTGTTCATAACCTTTAGAATGGGTGAGAAGAGATGTTCTTCTTTCCTTGCCCTCTACACAGTTTAGTTGCTTTTTGTTAAAGCAAGTGAATGTAAGTGCCTGGGACCAGATTCTAATCCACCCATTAGGCAGTACAGTCAACATAGGCACTGAAATATGGTTTTCTTCCTTCCTGTTCAAGTCCTGAAAATCACTTAATGTATCTACTTTTATTTGCATGTAATAATTAACACACCTTCATCTTACCCTTAAGATTGAGTTACAAAAAAGCAGCAATGAAAAGGACCCCTCCCACTCCATTTTTCAGGGATTTGAGTGGAATGCAATTGAACTTGGGACAATTGTGTAGTGATGCTGTCACAGCGTGGGGCACAGGGGCAATGGTGACTTCCAGCTGCTGTTGCATTGCCAGTGCAGGTGTCAGTGACAGCTGTCTTATTCACCACCCCCTACAAATTGATGCCCTCTGCCCTAGGTGCCTTTATGTGTCTAAATCCACTCACGTACCTAAGGTCCCTGCTACATGTTATGTCTATTACACGATTATCTGGTTAATCACTCATGTCCAAAGTAAATGTCACATTAAAAAAGTGACTCTTCAGCTATAAAAAGAACCAGTTATAAATTTAGTGCTTGAAAATGTGTACCAACTCTATAGTCTGTTTCTATCCAGCTTTCTTTTAACTGTATAGCAGGGCACTAGTAGGTGGAACAGAATCTGGACTCTGGTTCCTTACTCTAACCACTTTATTTCATTTAGTTGGGAAAGGAATTTGTTCTTCAAACTGTTTTAAAAGCTTCTAGATGTCACAGCAAGTAGAAAAAAACACAGTTGCCCCAAAGCCTGGCAATCATGTGGCACAGTTAATATAAACAGTATATAGTATGCTGCCTTTGAGCATATGCTTTGATAAAGGCTTGGAAGGCTGTGGAATCTATAATTAAAGCTAATTGTCTCTTTTAGTTCACATTTAAATCCCTGCAACACTTCCCTGTACCCTGAGTGGGTACACATGGAGAATTTCTTGATATGTATCATTAAATAAAAGGAAGCCATGAGATACAGTATTTTCTTCAATACCATTGAAACATCATAATTTTCACCTGCCAATTGTTTTTTTTTTATTATTCATGACAACCTCAAGCAAATAATAACTGATGGTATTTATCCCTACTCCTGGACATGTAATCAGAGGGGCTAGATTTTTTTTTCTCTTCATTATTCTGAATGAAGAATGTGAATGAGTGTTTCCATTTATATCTGGTAAGCACTGTTTCACAGAAGGCTTTTTACCTGCTTTGCAATTCACCTACATCAAACTAAAAATATAATAAAAGCATGCTGTTCTTTTAAATCACATTGTGAGCCTGGGCTTACTCCCATGGCCATTTCTCTTTAACACAAGTAATTATACTCTTCAACTGCCCTTTGACTCTCAATGGACCAAGGGCAATCCTGCGTGGAAATGAACTTAATTAATTCTGTACATTGGAATGTAGTCGCTTAACCATGGTGAGGCAGCTTGTTTCTCATCCATACTGTTAACTATAAACTGTTAGCAGATCTGCTTTGCCTTTCTAGGTTGATCCTGCTCAGGTGTTTTTGACCCTTTATCTTGCAAATTGGTAAATTAGTTTGAAGAATATTGTAAGCCTTCAGTCATAAGTGAAAATAAACCTACAGGACAACCAAGGTCACTCTGCACACATGCCAGACATTTCACATGGTGAGTGTAGTTCATTGGCTACAAATTTCAAAAACAACTAAGCACAGGTGTAGTTTTAAGCACAGGATTGGAGAAGAAATACCTTTTTATTACTGGCACAATAAGTAATTTGTTACCAGTGGCAATGTGGTGAGGTACCGTCCAGAGGGTGAAGGTTGGGCAGGTCCCATCATCTTAGAGGCTCCAGTTCTGCAGATGGGAAGGAGACCAAGGGTGTAGCTCTAGTGTCCTGACAGAAATGGGGGGAACATGTCCCCTGGCTAAGAAGTAAAACCTCTCACTTGCCTCCCAAATGGTGCCATCAAATGCCATGCTAAGCAAAGAAATAAACCCACTAATTCTGCACCTCCTTGTCTTCACTTCCTGATCCTTTCCCTGCACTGCATTTATCTTCCAGGACCCAAGTACCTCCTTGATGGCACTGCCCAATTCCCAGACCCTCTCCATGCAGCGAGAGCCTGTACCTGGAGGACTACAGGCTTCATAGATGCTTCAATTCCAGTATCCCACAAGTTTTGGTTCTGTTACCACCCCCCACGTTAATGATAACTGGGGGCTTATCGCTCCTTCACTGACATCTAGTTATGCTATTGCTTTTATAATTAATTTTTAATAGAAATATAGCTTTAATCGAGCAAAATCTCTTTACGAAGACAGATAAAATATGGCAAATACTTTTAACTGAATTAAAAAATAGAAAAATGTTGGAAATGTCAAAATAGCTTATTTTGACTTTTCTAAAATAAATCATTTCAATTTTCTGCTGAGCTTTAGAGTAGGATTTATGCAGCATTCATAACATCTAGGAAGGGGTAGGTGACCTTAGAGTTGAGTGGTTGGACCACCCATCCTGGACTTGAGAGAGGGCCAGGTTCAAATCCCTTCTCTGCAAAATTGAGACCTGCAGTTAGAACTCAAGCTTCACACATCTGGGAGTATATTCCAACCAAGATACACATGATATTCTGGGATGGGATCTCTGCTCTAAGCTTATTTATTTTGCATGCGATTATTAGATATTCAATGGGTCAAAGAGAAAATGAATCTATAGCCTAGTATTTAGTGCACTCAGCTGAGAGACCCAGGTTCCAGTCGCTGCTTCAGTGAATATTTCATTATTTTATACCCAGTATAAAATAGCTTCAACAGCTGAGATGGAAAAATGCTCACTCCAAATATCATAGTCCACTGGTTAGGGCACCCTTCTGGGAGAAGGGAAGCCCTGGTTCATATCTCTGCTGTAAATTGGGTTGACAGATTTTCAAAGGCCTATCTCCACCATCTGAGTGAGTGTCTGGAACAGTAGGAAAATAAAGGGGCACTACTTCCACCTGCTTGATTTGGTGAATGTTTTGTAAATGCTCTTGTAAATTTAACTCTTGTCTTTCATCAAAAAAACCTGGAAATAAATAATTTGCTTCAGCACAAATATATTAGATCAACTGATTTTTTTTAAAAGTGATCTGGAATAAACCTGAAACAATAATAATACCCCCAAATTATTGACACATGTCCCATCTTAATGAAGTCTATGGAACTGTTCATAGACTAATTATTCCAGAGCTTTGCTGATTCAGAGGCTTTGCATGTGTATACATGTGTTGGCTTTGGCAGTGGAGGACAAATAGCAAATAAGAACTGAAAACAAACACCTATAACTCTTCCGGAAGGAGTATTCCACTTCTTGGGTTTAAATTACCCACCTAAATTGCTTGCATGAAGGTTACTCAAAGACACTGTATCTTTGTATTTCTGGCACAACAGGACTTCCAATAATTTCGAAAACATGATGTATTGGGGGGCAGGAGGGTATTTTTAAACCTCAAGTTCCTCTCATTTTCATGAGACTTTCCTACCCTTTTGGCTACAGTGATTTATCATCAAAATAAGATGCAAATAAGGTGCTGCCTTGAGAGACCCAAAGCAAGAACAAAGGATGAAAGGAAGAATAAAAAAGAAATGTAGGTTAAGAACTGTAGGCTACCCCAGTGATATGCTTAGAGCCTTCAACCCTTTCAACTTCAGTGGGGGCTAAGAGCACTCAGATTCTCATAGTATCACTTCAAATTTGCTTACAGAAAAGGTGAGGAAGCTGCTTTTGACAAAATCACCCAGAACCCCAAATTAAACTGCTTTATGAAATAAGAGCAGATCGGGGCAGCTTTATAATCCCTTGTGCCCCTCTGCATTTTGTGGTTTGGGAAGGGACAGGAAACCTAAATTCTAATTTAAAGCATGAGTGATTGTTCTCATAGCATTTCAAACTTGGCCAAAACCAGGAAGCTTTGGGAATCCCATGGGACAATGTGTTCTCATAAGATTTTTCGAGACTGGAGCTTTTGATTACATATCCACACTTTTTAGGCTTATCTGTAATTGAATAACCCCCCAAATCACTTAAGTTTCCCTATCATAGCTTAAAAATATACTTTGTGTTAATGCTTTTGTTAATTTGTCCAACTAGTGCTATATGGACTTATTCTGCTGTATTGTATCCCCTACACATGTATGTGTGTATTTGGCTTAATGGACAGCCTGTTCCTATATTCAGAGATATTTGTCAGAGCTTACTGGACTTCAAGTTCAGGTATATTAAGATGCTTGCATGTCCCTCAGTTCTAACTATAATCATACTGCTATTCTAATGCAGACTAATTAATGTAACAGAGAGAGACAAAAAAAACCCTATTAAATTTCCACTGAATTAGGCACTTTGAAAGAAACCTTTTTTGCAAAATGACTGGGTTTTTCTAGATAAAAAGCCAACACTCAGGACTGGCCATCTGAGTCAAGGACAATGAAAAGGAAGCAGTATTCACTGTATGAATTCAAGCATCAAAGGGTTATCTTGAGCTAGTTCACTGACAGAGAATTATCCAAGCAAAGGTCAGGCACTCATTAAACCTTATCTGAAGCCAAAGTTATATGTTATGGTTTATTGCCTCAAGTACCAATTAATAAAGAATTAAAGAAATGAAAAACCAGTGATTCATACCTTTGCCAGGAGAACACTCATACTTCAGCATAATGCTAAAATATTAATAGTCATTTTAGTCATGTAGTATTTTATTAGGCACTTAACTCTGTAGGTTTTATCAAAAGATATATGACATTCATTTTTAACAAAATGCTGAAGAGATTTGGGGAATATTTACTCAAAATCTAATAAAGTAGATTTGAGAGAGATTTTCAAATGGAAGCCTTAAACATGGGCATCAATTATTAATGGAGAAGGAATACTTAATAATAGGGGTCTGGGTACAGGCCAATAATGAACTGCTGAAATATCACTGTGATATCAAGGACAACTGTCTTCTAAGGAGGCTGCAACAGAAAACAGTAAGAGCTGTAACACGATGCAACAGCACTAATGTATTTTGTTCAGGAGAAAGGCTTTATAGCACTTTTCATCTTTTCATGCATTGCATTAGCTTTACATGAACTGGGCAATTTTTTCCCAGTGTTCACAGAGTTAAATGTTCCAGCTATGTTGCATGCACCTGTCTGCAGAACCTTCAAAATACTCTTATTTTTCTATTATTTTCATCAACAGCATATGCTCCCAGCTACCTAGGGCTCTGCACTGATACCCTTTAGCATGCTAAACTGAAAATATGTTTGCACCTGCACACACCAACAACATTGCACCTGTCACAGGGCACGTTCTATTGTCCTTGTTACCTGTCACATTAAGAGCAGAAAAACACAAGTTATTGGTGAGATCTAATGAAAGAAGAATGGCAAAACTAATGTTCAACCAGACAACAGAAAATGCATCTGCAGGTAAGCTTCTGGGTCAAATATAAAAGGCTTTCCCAACATCAGCAAGACACAAGAGTCCTCTGAAAAGAAATATTTTTGATAATTCAGTCTGCTTCTGTATTTACTGTCAGTTATCAGGCAACTGGATTCTTAAGCCTCTTACAGTTCCATTCCAGCAGTGATACCATTCTTGCAATCCTTGTAAAGGCTTTGCTTGTCATCTGGTGAATCCATATGTTTCATACAAGATATATAGGTAAAAGGTACTGTCTTCTTGTCCTTCTCTGTGAAGACACAAAGCCCTTCATACACAGAGACCTTGGCAGCTTTTTATGTGTTTGGTTATTTGTAGCTTGTTCTGTTATGACACCTGGACTGTCTCTAATACCATGTGATGAGATTGCTTTTTGGAATTGCCTGCTACGTGGTGTAGGTCCATTCACTGTTGACAGATACCAGTTGTCCCAAAGTGGGTGGCTTTGAATCATATCCTTGAGCTTTAAACATTATATACTGTATACCATCATTCTAAGATAGCATCATTGTGACAAAGGTGGACTAAATTAAACTAAAATTTAATTAATAAAAATATTTTGTTCTTAGTGGCTGGGGGGGCTGGGCATTCCCAGAGGATATCGAATTATTTTACAGAAATTCTTTTCCTTCCTTCCTCTCTGAAGCAGGTATCATTGTACCCACTTTGGGGAGGAGAAAATAAAGTTTATGTCTACTCTTTGCACTGCACTGCAGTGTACAGGTATTTGAGTCAGCTTTACATTTGCTAGTGAATACTTGAAGCAGTCTAGACACAGCAACATGGGGTTTCATGTAGGTCTACAAGGAGGATAGATTTGCTTCTACAGGCTGTGTCTACATGGGTGATGGACTGTGCAGTTGCTATTGTGCATCCCTTTAGATTCATAGATTCATATATGTTAGGGCCGGAAGGGACCTCAATAGATCTTCGAGTCCGACCCCCTGCATAGGCAGGAAAGAGTGCTGTCTTCAGATGACCCCAGCCAGATGCCTATCTAACCTCCTCCTGAAGACCCCCAAGGTAGGGGAGAGCACCACCTCCCTTGGGAGCCCATACCAGACCTTGGCACTCTAACTGTGAAGAAGTTCTTCCTAATGTCTAGTCTAAATCTGCTCTCTGCTAGGTTGTGGCCATTATTTCTTGTGAGCCTCAGGGGCACCTTGGTGCGTAGAGCCTCACCAATTCTCTTCTGTGCCCCCATGACGAATTTATAGGCAGCCACAAGGTCGCCCTTCAACCTTCTCTTGCAGAGGCTGAAGAGGTCCAGATGCCCCAGTCTCTTCTCATAGGGCTTGGCCTGCAAGCCCTTAACCATACATGTGGCCCTTGTCTAGGCCCTCTCCAGGTTATCCACATCCCTCTTGAAGTGTAGTGCCCAAAACTGCACACAACATCCTAACTGTGGTCTGACCAGTGCCCGATAGAGGGGAAGTATCACCTCCTTGGTTCTGTTTGTCACGCATCTGCTGATGCATGATAAAGTGCAGTTAGCTTTGCTGATGACTTCATCACACTTATGACTCATGTTCATCTTGGAGTCCACTAGGACTCCGAGATCTCTTTCCGCTTCTGTGCTACCAAACAGGTCATTTCCTAGGCAGTAGGTATGCTGGACATTTTTCCTCCCTAGGTGCAGCACTTTGCATTTCTCCTTGTTGAATTGCATTCTATTGTTTTCTTCCCACTTGTCCAACCTGTCCAGGTCTGCCTGTAGTTCTTCCCTGCCCTCCGGTGTGTCCACTTCTCTCCACAGTTTTGTATCATCTGCAAACTTGGACAGAGTACACTTCACTCCCTCGTCCAAGTCACTGATGAAGACATTGAAGAGTATCAGTCCAAGGACAGAGCCCTGCAGGACCCCACTGCCCACGTCCTTCCAGGTCAATACCGACCTATCCACCACCACTCTCTGAGTATGACCCTCTAGCCAATTTGCCACCCACCAGACTGTGTAATTATCCAAGTCACAGCCTCTTAATTTGTTCACCAGTATGGGATGGGATACCATATCAAAGGCCTTCCTGAAGTCTAAGTAAATGATGTCTACTCCTACTACAGGTGTTTTGTAACCTGGTCATAAAAAGAAACTAGATTAGTCAGGCATGATCTACGAACTACGAACCCATGCTGGTTTCCCCTCAGCATAATTTTTCCTGCTGGACTCTCACATATACAAGCCTTAATAATCTTTTCAAAGACTTTGCCAAGGATGGAGGTGAGACTGACTGGCCTATATTTGCCTGGATCCTCCTTCCTCCCCTTCTTGAAAAATACGGAACCACACTGGCCCTTTTCCGTCCTCCAGGACCTGCCCTGTGCACCAAGTGCTCAAATATTCTTGCTAGTGGCTGTGCAATGACATCAGCCAGTGCCTTCAGTACCCTTGGATGGAGCTCATCTGGGCCTGATGACTTAAACAAATCCAGTCCTTCCAAGTGACTCAGCAACATCTCAGGGTCTACACTTGGTAGTCAGGCACCCTGCTGTTGTCTCTCCACAATCCCATTGTGAGACTTGTCTTGCCTCTTTTTTAGGAACACTGAGGCAAAGAACTTATTGAGAAGTTCAGCCTTGTCCCCCTTGTCTGTCACCAATTGCTTTTGCCCATTCAGTAGTATTTCTATACTTCCCTGGGCCTTCCTTTTACTCCCTGTATATCTGAAAAACAAATTTTTGTTATCCTTAACTTAGGATGCCATCCTCAGCTCCATGGTAGCTTTGGCCTTCCTAAGTGCCTCCCTACAACTGTGAGCTGAAGAAGTATGCTCCTCTTTAGTAATCTCTCCCTGTTTTCACTGCTTATATGCCCCCCTTTTTAGTACTTTCTTAGCTCATTGCTGTCATGGTTTGTGTTCAGCAATGCTATGGAGCAGTAGCAACAAGTGACCGTGCCATAGCATCTCATGAAGACAAGCCCACAGAGCTCCATTCAGCTCCAGTTAGACTACTTCAAGTACCCAAGTGATCTGATTTAAAGCTAGCTCCTGTATCTACATGTCATTGCAGTATGTGGTTTTGCATGCTCTGAGGCACAGACATTTTAAGTGACCTGTATTAGTTGCATGGTAAATCAGCAGCACAGCCAGAAATGCATCTTCATCCCTGATCCTCTGTTGTAACAGATAATCAATTAATCATGCCTTTACTCTCCACAGATGGTCAGAGTAGGTAACTAAAAGTAAATTACAAGTACACCATTTATACAGCACCATCTCAGTAATGAAAAAACTGAATACTCACACACATAGTTTGATGTGTTTAAAGGCCTTGCTGATTCAAGAGCCAATGTAATGTAACTCTCTGTAACCTTTTGAAATCAAGCCTCCAAAACAAAGTAAGACAGACACGACAAGTTTCATGCGTAAGATGTGTGATTTATGAACCCCTTAGTTTAATTTATTAAAAGGTTCATAAAGTGTAAGAAAACATTATAATCATCTGATCTCCAATGTAGGTCATAGAAATCCTTGAATTAGTATTTGCACTGAGCACAATAACCTGTAACTAAGTTAAAACATATCCTTTAGAGACAGAAACAGCCAGATTCCATGACGGAGAATGCCCCCATACACTAGGCAGACAGTTGAATTCACAAAGGGCTCAGCACTTTATGTAAGAGAAAGTATTAATTGGAACAAAAATCCATTTTTATCAATTTCTGCATGTTTGAGTTTCCCTGGTACAGGGCAATGCTGATGTTGTCATTTTTGTGCAGCAGAGTGATTCTTCTGAGTAAAGAAAGGTAAAAGATCTGATGCCATTTTTTAGGCAATGAACACAATTAGCCCATTTTTGAAAACTTGCTTCAGGAATTTGTTCAGCAAATTAGAAAGCCACATAGGTATCATACTTATGTTTTGTATTTTCACAGATACCAATCAATAGGAAACAATATACTTTTAAAGGAAGTCAACTAATTGTTATATTTTAACTTCTGAAGTATGCTTAAATATTTCTCTTTCAATTTGTGCAAAAATTGAACTTTTTAAAAAGGTATAGCAGGGTGCCTGCCACTTATTTCTTTCTGTAGAAGGAAAATATATAGTAGCATATGCCAAGCCTTATTCT
Source organism: Caiman crocodilus (assembly GCA_030014935.1). Classification (NCBI taxonomy): domain Eukaryota; kingdom Metazoa; phylum Chordata; order Crocodylia; family Alligatoridae; genus Caiman; species Caiman crocodilus. Next base: position 215,956,940 of record JAGPOW010000261.1, on the reverse strand, counting down.
CTTCCAAATGCTGAAGTGAACGGATGTCAAATCACATCTCTCACAGAAGCAGAAACGCAGCTGCAGGTATTATGCTTGGCAAAACCCTTCTGCTACTGATCTTTCTGTTTCTGTTTTCCTATGTTCAATTTATATCCTCAAAATAATTACTGGAAATTTGCATCATAACATATGGTCCGTGTGTGTGTGTGTGTGTGTGGAGCCACCATTTAGGCATTTTATTAGAGTCTCTGGCTATATTACAGATTTTATTACAATAAAAAGAAAACAATTTCTTTCAAGAATAAATATATACGGCTCTTTGTATATATCCCTGCCCTCTTTTTTTCAAAATTACTTAATGATTTGGAACTGACTGAAGTTATAAACGAGTCAACAGTATAGGTTATTTTACACTTTTATTTTTAACCAGCAGTTTACTGTTTCCTAGAACTTTTGTCCTCCAAAACACTGTTTTTGATTCCATCATTGTTTATAGAAACTAATCTAATAATACTTTCTCTCTCTCTGACTCTTCAGATAATGCATAAAGTGCTGCACTTTTTCTGCCTTATAAAATAGGAACTTGTGTAGCTGAAACACCTGAGTCTAGAGATCAATTTACTTTCTGAACTTCCTAGATTGAAATCCAAAAGGAAGGGCATTAGAAAGTGCTACGTGTTTTTCAGTTCCCTTTCAAAGACAAAGGCATTTATTGCAACTAATCCTAACCTGGGTGTTCAGCAACAGGCATTTGCTTCAATAGCAACTGGATTTTTGTTCATGTTCCTCATTCATACATAATTCCCTACACATTCAGAGGATTACATACTGTTTATGCATCATGCAATCTCACTGAGTCCTGTTTCTTTACAGTACTTACTCCTGCTGCTAAAAGGAAAATAGGCTCTAACAATCCTCTTTTGGTGCCAATGCTGCTGCCACTGAATGAACACATCCTGCCTGCAGTAGTCTGATTGATCCCTGTGATCCCTGTATCCAGTAGGAGTTCAAAAGAATTGTGCAGCTCAAAGGACTAAAATTGGTATTCGTTTAAGATTTACTGGCATACCAAAGCTCCTTCATGTAACAGCAGACGCTATCCAGCCTTTCAACTCCACAGCACATCAGACTGACGTTGAACTACCTCAAACTTTGGACCTTCTTAAAGGCCTACTGCACTTAAAATTTGGCACATTGTATGATGCATATAAACAATAGCTAATATAATTTAATTAGATCATGGCTTCATCCTGAAACAGGGTACTAAGTTGCCCAAATGCCCAGGTGACTACAAAATAATGTGCTGTTGTTCTTCAGAGGAAGATCCTGTTCCTAAAGCATAGAATTCCCATCGTCATCACAGGAGTGGAATTTGTATCCAGATTGTTTTTCTTAAAATAAGGGTTTTTTCCCAAAAACTTTGGTAGACTACCATTGTTTAAGAGGTTGCTTTGAGTGTATACATGGTCTTTTGAGATGGAGAAGGGGAGTTCTCTGATGCAGCAACAATTCTTGATGATTTATAAAACCTGGAAGTAAGATAGTGTCAAAAAGGGAGGTTTCTCATACTATACGTACAGGATGAGCTATACGACCAAGGGTTTACCCTACCCCACTGGCCTTACCAGTTTGTCATTAAGGGGAAGTGTTCAGGGGATGAAGGGAAAGCTGCTCTAGGATTCACTCACATTTTTTTCTGCTAGTCTAGATAAAGGTGTGTGAGATTATGCTAATTACATGTTTAAGTGTTTACTGGTACAGTTATAAGAAAGTGCCTTAATACTAGACTTGATCAGCCTAGCATTGGAAATATCTGTGGTATTGGCCTTCCAAATATAGCATACTACTAAGCAGTTTGAAACGTATCATGCAACAACCCAGTGCAAGGTTACAGTGGTTGTGACCTACTAGCATTATTCCTACACCCTTCTACTGGGCTCTAGAATGGCTTAATACCTGGGTGTCAAATATACAGTCCACGGGGCAGATTAGGCCTGTGAAGCTCCATTATCTGTCCCTTGGTGCTTTCCTTGGGTCACATAGTTGACCGGCATGGTGCGTGCAAGACCAGTCCATGGATCCTCCCCACTGCTAGCCAGATCCAGCACCTAGAATGCCTTCTTCAAGTAGCCTGGGACCTGTGCTGCAGGCAATGACTGTTTCACTCAGTTCAGGACTGTACTGCACCCAGCACCTGTCCATGTCCATTCAGGACCCATGTTGTATGCAACGCTTTCCTTGGCTGATCCAGCATGGGCACCATGTGCACCGTGAGCCCTGGACTTGCTGGAGTAGACAACACAGGCAGTACATGTCATAGACCTGCCCTACACAGGTGTCCCATGCAGAACAATCCTACACCAGCTGGAGCAGATGAACCAGCCCCATACCACTCATCCAGCCTGCAGGACCAGATGGGGCCCCTGCCACACATTACATATATTATGCAATTAACTGTTTAATAGTGCAATAGATTTAGATGGGCCACAAATGCAAAGTAATTATCATGCCATAAAAATGTTTATCCAGTTACAAGAGCCAACTAGCTACAAAGTTAGTGCCTCAAAATGTGTAACAACTTCATAGCTGGATTCTATCCAGCTTTAACTGGAACAGGTGGCAGGTCCCTGAGTTTGACATCCCACAATTAACAAAAAATATCCTACAGAAAATAGATATTTAGGACTGTTTCACGTAACTAAAAACATGTAACTAAAAAAAGCAAGGATTTTTTTGTTTTGCTGATACCTTTTATTGGACCAGCTGTATAATAAGTAGGAGAGCTGCTGGACAAGCTGTCAGGCACAAAAAGCCCTTCTTCAGGTCTTTTTTCCCCAGTAGATCATTACAGCTACAATGACATTCCAATCCTAATGTAACAAAATGATTTCAAGGTCCTCATCACCTCCATGTCCTACTGAAATAAAAATAATCCATGTCTTCCCTTGTCAAATATATTGCCTTATTTTACTCGAATGTTCTAGAACCATAGTTTTCAGAAGTGTTACTACAGTATTTAAATTGTTGTTGTATTATTTTAGAAAGGCACTTTTGGGCATATGGAGGAAGAGAACCTTACAGTGAATGATCCATTTGTAATGTATACAGATATATTTGTATGTTTAAAACCATAATTGATATAAACAGGATCTTTTAGGGAGTATGTTTAGTTTTGCAAATAAAGGTATGGTCTCTGCTGTATATTGAAATTTCCGAATCCCAAGGGTACCCTATTATACCCTAAACTCTTTATGATAATTACTATTACTAACCCTTCCACATACAAAGTAGCTTTAGATTTTATTGTCATTCAGAAAGAAGAAGACAGAGGACTAGGCAAAGCCAACATATAACAAAAATAGACATTGCGGGGCTTAGAAAAACACAATCTGCTTATTCACAGAAAGGTGAAATATGGTTCCATGAAAATGTATCCAAAGTAACACTACAAAGCACAGTGTTTTCCTGTATAATTTATGGTGCACTTATGAATACATCTATACAGTGTTTCATATTGTTATGGATACACTAATGCTATATTACTCCCCCACTATTCACAGGTGGGCTGTTAATATTTGCAACATTTTTTGAGATTCACAGTTCAAAGGTGACATATTCAGGCATTGATTATTTACTATATATTAGCAAGCAGTGTCTGTTTTTATAAACCTATCATCTTTTGTTTTATATTTAGAAATAATATATACTTATATTATTCCATAAATAATATTGAGTGACTTCACTATATAGATCATCGCTTGGTGTATTTTCTGGGTATTAATCACAAGCCTTTGTGAAAAGTAATCTGGCTACTAATTCTCAATGAGATGTCTTGGGCCAGGATCATTAACTTGTTTGGATTTATACTAGTGGGCCAACATATAAAATAAAATGTTTTTTACTGTTACTTCCAACACTGTTGCACTGAACTTTTCTGGAGAATTAAAGTCAGTGTTCAATTCATTGGAACAGATAGTAAAGAACTGTCTTGTCTCTGGTAGAGATGTATCCTTTATTCTAGATACTGTTAAAATATTCTGTCAGTGGTTATGTTTTTAGGAAATAATAACATCTATCTCTAAAACAGTGTTTTTGTTGGTAGAACTCAAAGCACTTTACCAAGCAAGTCACTACCATCACTACCATGTTACATAAAAAAGAAAACAGATACAGAGGGTGCCTGTCCATGTGCTCCAAAACACTGTAGTTACAGCGCATCAGGGCAAACTTGATTAATTGAGCCTGCTGGAGTGTGCTAATTAGTGTGCTCCAGCCAGCCTCCCTGTCTTGTGTTGCAGCATCCTCATGTTTCACAATGGTGGTGGGGGCACTTTAACTGAAGTTCATTTGACAAGAGCTCCCCCACCCCACCACCTGGGGGCACATGTAAAAATGCCCAGAAAGCATAACATCTTTCAGGACAATAGTGAAGCCAGATGTAAATCTCAGCCCTCCTACGTCCTAATCCTATATCTACCAGGCCACATTAGTTTTATGTTTAAGGCACCAAACTGGAACTCTGGGTTTAGCTCCTAGGTCTGCCTTTAACTTTTTGTGTGATTTTTCTATAGCTAGTGCTGGACCTGTTCTGCTATTCAGGGACCACATCAATATTTATTGAACCTACAAAAACAAAGGAGTAGGAATGACTAGAACACAAACATGGGCTCTGCTCCATTGAGTGTTTTATACAAAGTGAAACAGTTTCAGCAGAAAAGTCAGAGAAAGAATCATCTCAGAATACTCCATAGCAGGCTGATTAAAACATTGTCATAGGACACATGAATTCAGACCCCTGTCAGTAAAAGGAGGGAATGAAACCCAGGTATCTTGTGTGCTGGATGAATGCCTTAAGAACTGAACTATTTTTATATATAATGTATGACATTGAACTAAAAAACTCAAGTATTGCCACAGCTCCACTAATAATACCACTTTTCTGCCCATGCTACTGGTCTTATCTATGTAAACTATAACCCTTCAAAGCTCTATGGTATTCCAATCTAAGGTGAAGTCTCTCTAAGTGTTACAGTAATGTACTAATTAATAATAATTAATTATTTGTATTACAACAGCATCCTGAAATCCCAGTTAAGATATGTGAAGTACAGTTATAAACAGACATAGCCCTTAAAGAATTTGCATGTCAAGGTGTCAATCATTATAGAAAGGACAGGCCTGTGTTTTGCAAAGGCAGAACTGAAGGAAACTTGCTTTTGTTTTAGACTGAACAATCATACATTATAAAAATATTTTTCCATCAAATGGGACCCTCGACACATGTCAAGTGTTTAATCCCATTCCTTCCTTTGCAAATTACTTAGTTTAACTCGTGGCCCATGTGGCAGCCAAACAAATTATATTTTGTTGTTGCATGGTTTATGGGGGAGTGGTTTGTAAAGTGAATATATTTCTCGTGTATATTTTAAATACTTGTGTATCTCTTATTTCAAAGCAGCTGTAGACTAAAAAGTTAGTGATCATTTACAGATGTCTTTCAGGCCACCTGATTTATAATTACATCCCTGAAAATGTTCCACAGCAGAAATAATCATGATACGCTCAGCAGTTCAGAAAAATATTCAGATCTTTCTAAACATGACAGCTTATATTTAACACATCTCTATATAGACAAGAACTATTTTCAACTAAAAAGATTCACAAAACTTTATGAAGGGTACTTTCCTGCAGAGTGCACAGCACTTTAAACTCCCATTTCATTTTCTTCCCTGATCATCGTGCTTCAGAGGCCACTAAGGTGAAGGTCTTTATTTTTGGAAGACCCAGCTTGAGATTCCTGAACAGATGTACTCCATACATGGTATCATTCAGCACCATTTTAGATGGGTAGCAGGGGAGAACAGTATTTCCAATGAAAATTAGAGGGAGAATTTCAGACTTGCAGGTGTATACTTCTTAAATCAGACATGGTTCAGGGTTAATCAGGGTATGTGGTTAGATATTGCAAGCACAACTATAAAAGAACAGAAAGGTGTCATCTATATAGGAAGCCTAGGTACATTCTATAACTCTGTGAACAAAGAATAAAAGCTGCAGCACAGACCAGCAGTCTGCATTTATGATTCCTAATTGCCTGTTTGCCCTGCTTCATCATCATCATCGTCATATTGGAGGATCTGAAAAGCAAACATATTGCTAATTACATTGCTTATTTGCAAAACAAGATAGGTAAAGAAATCCAAGGATGCCACTGCAGAAATTTCAGTGACAGAAACAAGGAAACTGATTTAACATGCCCTTACTTGAAGAACTGATGTTGCATAGCAAGCAAGAGCTGCCACAGTCTCTCATTCTAAGATCTGAGAGCTCCACCTTTCCTGCACTTTAACATCTTTTCTGACATCTGTTAAAGTCTGCAACAGCAAAACAACATGACTTTACAAGTGCATGTATGCAACAATGATGTTCTGACATACTGCCATCTTGTGGTAAAATAATGATATCACAAATGAGAAAATGAAAAAAATTATACCTTGATTGTATTTAAAATAAGTTTTATAAAACTATAGGATTGGTACTGACGAAACTGAAGTCTAGTTGTAACTAAACTCCAGAATCTTTCTTTCTAAGGTTTTGTGTGGACCTCATCATTGTAGTATCTCAGCATCTCCCTTTAACAAGTGACACTATATACCACATACAACCTGGACGTTTGCATTAGAGATGGGTTCCAAGCTCATTTAGATATAGATTACAAACCCCATCAACCTTCAGGATTAGTTCTGAGGCTTTAATTCAGTCTGTTTTAAAGATAAGCCTTAACTGCTTGTGAAGGAGGAGAAACGTGTGGCAGGAGAAAAGCTCAGAGGAACTTGAACAAGAAGTACTTACCTCAGCCGTGAATAGAAGCCGATCCAGAATGAAGAATGTGCAGCCTCATTTTCCGAGCGTGTGCTCCAGGAAGGAACACCCCTCTCCCTGCAGAAACATTAATCTTGACTCCAAGGGGTTGTGGTCAGAGTAAGAATCCCAGTGAAGGGGAGGAATTGGTTTAAGTTGATTGTTTTCAGGACTCCAAAGCAATTTATATAAATTGATTGGCCCATACACTGGGACAGAATTTATTTAAGTTGATTATTCCATGGACCTTAAATGAACTGATATAAAAGGTTTGACCCAGGCACTGGTAAGGGATCAAGTCAAGCTCATTGCTGTATAGAATCTTAAATGAACTGATGTAAGATGATTGACCCACAAACCTGTAAGGAACTGATCTAAGTCACTGCCTGACAGACTCTGAATGACTTGATTCGAATTTAGGGATGCTTTCCCTCAGTAAGATGGTGATTGCCTGCTAGGGGCCCATCCAGACAATGAAGAATCAAGACTCAGACAAATATCATCCATGGGGATGTGGTAAGAGTGTGGAGTAAGGGGAGGAGGAGCCCCACATAAAGAAAGCCCATCCAGGCAAACTGGTGCAATAATCACCCAGCTTATATCCAATCCCAATAATTAGAAATTTACATCAAAATGTGGAAGGTGAGAAAAGGACATCAGAGGTTGGTAGTGACAGGACCATACAATTTTCCCCATGTCTTACTCCAGTAAAGCGTTGGGCAGGCAGGGGCCACAGCCTTATACCATGCACCCCCAATACTGCTAACAAATAACATGGCGGGGGAAGTCCCTCACCTTGGATGCAAATACAGGGTAGTGAGGAGGGGGGTGGAAGGCAAGGTCAGAACCAGAGCCATAGATGCTGCCCATTCCTCCACAGCCACAAGTCCCCTGCCTCTCCTCTCACAGCCCCATTGCCTGCCCCCTCACAGTCTCAGGGCCCTGCCCCTCGCTGCCCCTTTCCCCCGTATTCCTTGTACCAACAGCTTCTGACTCTCTGACTCCAACCCCACAGCTGCAGCCTCAGCTTCCCCTTTCACCCCACAGCCTCTGCTCCCACCCACACACACATACTCACCCTTGCTCTAGCCCTGAGACATCTCTGAACTCCAGCCTGGGGCATGAAACACAAGTTTGCTCCAGCCCCATCCCCAGCCAAGCCCAGTAACAGCTGTTGCAGCAGTGGCAAGAGCTCGTCCCAGAGCCATAGAGCCTGGGTCAGAGCTGCCACTGCCACCACTGCTACCAGACCAGACTGTGGCCAGAGAAAACATGTGCTCTGTGCCCCAGACTGAAGTAGGACATAGCCATAACAGAAGCAGAGCAAGGGTAAGGGGTAGGCAGGCACTTCCCACTTCCTGCTTCCCCCACCACCTGACCCCCTACCTCTAGCCCCACCCTACCTTCCCTATTGCATGCCCCGCATTGTCTCCAACCCTACGGTCTGTCATCCCCATAGCCTCTTCTACCTCCTGTCCCCCTGCTACTTCTTTCCCTGCTGCACTAGTGGGGGGAACAAATTTAAGATGAGCCTTGGATAATTCAATTCTATGCATTGAAAATTATAACAAATGAATAAGTTTTCCATGACTAGGGAGTCATTTTGAATTCAGAGCTGTCTTGGATTTGGGTAAATGCCAGCACTTGCCAGGCACTCTTAGTTTACATCAGTACTACATTCATTCAAGAAAAAGCAAATAGATTCAGAGTATGGACACACAAAACACCTAGCCCAGTTTAAATGCAGTTTACACTTGAGATGGGCAGGCCTATAACCTATTAAACTGCTTTAAAGCATAGTTAGAAAATCAAGTACTCTTTGGAACGGTTATTAAACTGGTTTAAAGCATACCTAGAAAATCAAGTACTCTTCAGAATAGTTTCAATGAGTCCTGGAACAATGTTCTATGTGGACACCAGATGTGTATAGTCAGCCCTTCAGGCATCCTACTTTGCATCACTTCTCACACACGCATATATCACCACTGATGTAATTGGCCATTCTAGTATGTGGCCAAAACTCTACTGACTCTTTTTTCCCCTTTTGTTGGTCCTTTTTATCAATGACCTCTGTTGCAATTCTTGTTCAATAAAAGCTATCTTGTTAATAATCAGCTGTGTCCTTATCCCTACTTGGCTGTGCCCCTTCATCATGCCCTGGGAAACCCCAAAATATGGGTCCAACATTCCCCACCCCCTCCCAGACATCTCAAATCAGGAAAAAAACAGCCAAATGCAAGTTACTGAACTCTGTTGAACTCATGTTTCAGTGAGAATAGAAATAGAAAAGTAAAAACACTGCAGCTACAGGTCTTTCTGCCCTCCCCCTCCCACCCCCCACCTGCCTACTGCAGGCATACTGAGCTGGGTGACCATTCTTTGGTGTCACCTATTAGGTACTTCAATGCCTAAAAGGTAACTGTTCTACCTGGAATTCTAGGACACCTTTAACTCACGGCCAGTGTGAACTGGTTCCCCAGCAGGGACACTTTAAACAATAGTTCAATTGTTACTTGTGTTCACACTCTTAGAAAATAACAGCTAAGACTGTCCTTTATATTTCTACTGTATCATGGACCCTCATAATTTCAGATTTGTAGGAAACAGGCTGATACAGCAACTTAGTATTAGTTACTTTAGCTCCCCATGCCTCATTATAACTCTCTGTAAAATTAGGTAATATCATTTACCTTTCTAATGTGTTTTGACATCTACTTCTTCAAAAGGGCTATATATGCATTGGATATTACTTTTATGGGTTTGTAGTATGGGTGGAGCTTAATACCATTCCCACTGAAACTCAGTTGCTGTCAGGCAGCCAATATAATTAGTTGCTGCTTGTAAAATGCTTTGAAGATTATAAGTATTGTATAATGGCTATGTATTATCTTTATATTCTGTGTATCACAGCAACAAGACAGCTAAGCTTTGAAAGGAAAACATAAATGTTTATTCTCCTAAACAGCAGGAATGCAGAAAAAATCTGTTGGAATAAAATGACAGAATGTAGACTCCATCTAAGATATAAACACACATTAATTTACTTTTGTTCTCCAAATACCATGACCAGGTGTTATAACGGAATAATGCCAAAAGTGTCCTTGCCTCCTACAAATTTCCTGGACCACAACAGCTGAAACATCACTCCAACATCAGCAAGGAAAGTTAATACTTTATGTCAAATTTCTCATGGAATTCATGTTTTTTTAAATAGCTAAAGATACTATGGGTTACATTAGTGAAGATACAGCAGATTACTTTTCTGTGCATGAAAAGAATGGTTAGAAAGTCTCTCACTACTTAATGTTTTTCAGCTTTACCTTCAGAGGCATTCATATTTTGAAATCACAAGTGTCTGGGAAAATGTCAGGAGTGAAGAGCTGAATTAACTGATAGAAACTGGGTTACCTGAATTATTTCAGTTAGAATAAATAAAAGGATCTTTTCCCATTCATCCTCACAAAACATTAATTCAACACTCAAAACTTCAAATACTCAAGTACTTCAAACCAAATGTTTTGAGATTCAGTAAAATGGGATTAACCTGTAACTACAGGCCAAATGTTCTGATAGTTTAAATTGGTTCCCAACTATTTTCTTCAGTGAAATTTCATCTGTTTATACCAACCAAATATTTGATCCTTGCAGTTATATTTGACTAATCAGAGAATAAAATAATACTATACGAGCGATCTCTCAAATGAAAAACAATTAACACCAATTCATTACTTAATAGATTATAACCAATTAATTGATTATACCCATAAACAATCTTCTTGGGAACAAAGTAATTTTTATTTTTTTAACAATGATTAAAAATAAGGGGTCAAAGAAAGAATATATTATATTGCAGAAAATCATGATCTGTGATATACTACTTGAGAAGAGAAGGTAAATTAGCAAATTTATTAAATGAATTATCTGACATGATGTAATCACTCATCTTTGATCACCTGACTCTGAAATCCATCACACACATTACTTCCAGGAAGTGGAGCATATTTTTACTATCCTGCAAAATCCATTTTTTTATTGTTTAGCAGTGTTTTTCTATTGCATTGCATGACATAACTAACAATGACTGACACTGGTAGATACAGAAAATCCCAACCCCCCACAAAGGAGATTAACAGAGAGAAATACTATAAAGAATTTTTTTAATGTTTTGTAATCTGAGAATGATCCCACTAATCCCCAAAAAGATTCTTCTGGCCCCAAACATAGCCTCCCTTTGCCTTTTGAGAGAGAAATAGTATTTATGTTTTGGCCCTTGTATCAGATGATTATATAGTAAATAAGGAAGATGTTTTAATCCCTTTCTTTGAACAACTATCCTCTTAAGCCTGAGCTGTTCTCTCCTGGTCCAAAGAAAAAAAAAATCACTCCTACGTCTGCAGATGCAGCAAAGGGCGGCTTCCTCGTTTTTTTTAGCAGGCAGGAATTTTAGGATAGCACTTCATTGTGCATCAAGTTGTTGGGCTGGCATTTCTTGCATTACTGTCACTCCAGTCATTCTAGCAGAACATTGATTTCTGTACAGGGAGCACTTTAGGGAGAAAATCCAATATTCTATTAGACAAAGGAGAGCGGCAGTGAAGTAGCTGTAGTGAATTTGGCACCCTGGTGAATTTGTGTGTATATCTGTGTCTATGTAAAAAGAGAGGCACCTAGCCCCTGGGTTTCTTTTGAAAGCACAAAAACAAGCCTAGAAGAGGAAGGAAGCATGAGACAATTAACCAAAAAAAGGACCAGGGCTGGAACAGGAAAATAAAGAAAATGGAAAAGAGGAGGAGAAACAGGAAAAGAGGTTGGAATAGTACCTATCTGCAGATTCAGGGAAGGGCAGGGCTGTAACAACTTAAGGATTTGTTGCATACAGGGGTGTCAAAAATATAGCCAGTGGCTTGGGCCAGATAAAGGCTGCAGAGCCACTTCCTTTAGCTTGAGGGGTTCCTGGTTAGCCCAGGAAGTTGGGGAGGAGGAAGAATGAGAAATGGAACCTACTGCAGAATGTGGTTGTCCTTTGCTGAAGGGCATGGGGAACAACCTTCAGCAGCAAAAGCATTGGCAATAACTGTCCTGAAAGAGGGCCACTTGCCCCGCCATTGCTTATGCCACCACTGCCACTTACCTCATTGCCTCTTGCTCTACCACTAGCTTTTGCTTTGCTGCCACTGCCAATATTTACTAAGCCTGTGAGAGTAGGCAGCTTTTTGATCCAGCTTCAGATCTGGCTGGTTCTGATACCATGGATCCAATCTGGAGCTCCAGACTGGGTTCCCGCTTTGATCCAGCTGAAGAGGCTCCGAAGCTTCACAGCTGCCTCGGAGATCCGGCCATAGGGTATAATGGGGAATCAATAAAATACCTATAACTTTGGGGTTTTTTGTATGATTTGGATGACTCTTACAGGGGTGGTAGCTTCTACTGAGAGCACAAAGCCTGCAAAGTTTCAAGAAGATTGGTGCAGGGGTTTGGGAGGAACTGCACCCCAAATTCTTGAAAGCAAAACTCATGTCATGTGTGTGTGTGTGTGTGTGTGTGTGTGTGTGTGTGGGTGGGTGTGTGTGTGGGTGTGTTACAACACAGGGGAGTGAAAACTGCAGGGATGGTGGCCCCTGCTGAGACCATGAAACCTGCAAAGTTTCAAGGAGATAAGTGCAGGGGTTTGGGGGAAACTGCACCTCAAGCTGTGGACAAGCAAAACTCATTGCATGGATGACACTGTGTGTGTTAAGGCACACCAGGGTGACAGCTGCAGGCCTGCTAGCCTCTGCTGTGGACACAAAGCCTGCCAGATGTCAAGGAGATAGGTGGAGGGACTTCTAGGTTCTGGGGATGGGAAACTACTGCAGGCCTAGCTGTTAAGCTACTGTATTACCAGTTATGAATTAATCATGATTCATTCAGGGACCAGCTCAATGCACAGTACCTAGCTACTAGATAATTAGTTAACAAGCATGGATTAACACTTACAAAACCACAGTCTAAGGAGAGGAAATAATCAATACAGACAGAGACAGTCAGTTGCACAAGCACCCATGTCACGAGTTCTGTGTTAGCAGCTAGGAGTGCAGGGCCCCAGAACCTCCCTGCACCTATCTTCTTGACACTGGCAGGGTTTTGTGGCCTCAGCAGAGGCCACCAACTCTGCAGTTTTCAGTCCACTGAATCTTAACATACACGGGGTAATCTATGTCACATGTTTTGCCTGTCAGCAGCTTGAGGTATAGTTTTCCCCAAACTCCTGCACTGATCTTCTTGATACTTGGCAGGCTTTGTGGCATTATCAGGGGTTACCATCCCTGCAGTTTTCACCTATCTGTGGTGTAACACATAGACATGACAGGAGTTTTGCTTTCAAGAATTTGGGGTGCAGTTCCCCCGAACTTCTGCATTGAGCTTGTTGATACTTGGCAAGCTTCATGCTCTTAACAGAGGCTACCAACCCTGCAAATTTCATCCAAATTAGACAAAAAAA
>JAGPOW010000261.1:215932855-215943516 GCA_030014935.1 Caiman crocodilus | reverse complement strand
AAAAAAACAACAGTTATAGCTATTTCATCGATTCCCCATTATACCCTATGGCCAGATATCCAAGGCGGCTCCAAAGCTCCAAACCACTTCAGAAAGCCCAACAAAGCCAGCACTTTGATCCAGACATGCTGTTTCAGATGCTGAAGCATCAGAAGCTTCTCCGGGTCTGAAGCATGGTTCAAAGCCTCACGCAACCCTAATATTTACCCAGCCACTGCTAGACCCTCCACTGTCACTCATCCTACCACTAAATGGTTTTGATCCAACCTAAGAGATAATGTGAGTTTGACATCCCTGGTTTAGAACACATATCCAGAAACCGACAGCCTTCTCCACAGCAGCTTGTCATCAAATCTCATAAGAGGCATCCTGCTCAATTTTTTGGCATGGCCAGTTACTAATTACTAGACCTGGAAATATCATCAAAAAATTAGAGAGTTCATTTTTAACCTAATCCTTCCCTCAGCAGACTTTTCTGGTATGCTCTGGGGTTGTATTTGCTAAAATAGCTCCAGATGTTCATTATGCTATGGTTTGTATGTTTCCTTGATGAAGAACAGATCTTAATGTCTTTGATTTGTTTAAGTTGCTTATGTTTTAGCACTTTTTGTATAACAAGAATGAATTGAAATATTTCTAATTTATTTAATAAACTTCATTGAAATTCTGAATGTCCACAAAAAAGGAAAAAAGAATATTGACTTTTTGTGATTTTCAACCAGATTTTAGTGAGTTTTGAGTGCATTTGGATAAAATTCCATAACAGCAGTAATAAAAAAATAATCTCCAGATATCTCACATGTATTCCAAACTAGAGCACCGTCAATTCCCAGCCAATCAATGACCAACTTGAATGAGAAATTTAGAATAAGAAGTCATCCATATACAGGATTGTGTTAAGTATGGTCTCAGGAGGGACTTTGGATTCTTATCGTATTACCTGGACTAGCTTTTATTCCTTGTGATCTCTCCAACCTACTTTTACTTTTCTTTCCAGTATCCCTCCTCTATCCTTTCCTCTCCTTTTCCCTATCCGTTGTATTTAAAATACTTTATTACTTTCTACTTAGTACACCTGCCTTCTGCAAGTCTATTTAGTAGCTACGAAAGCTCATATTTTTCTGAAAGAGTTAGTCTCTAAGGTCCCAGCCTATCCTATCTTCTGCTACTCTTTCAGGGGCAACTGATAGTGCTGCACAATTTAAAGATTTGGTCCTTTTTCTAAACATTTGTTCATTGTGTGTGAGACAGCACCTGGTGAAAGCTTTATTTCAAAAATTACACACAAGTATTTGGGCCAGTTCCAAAGGAATTTGTTCCATCTTTCTGCATTTCTGCATTTCAGGCTGCTTCTAAGATGAGCTCTTCACCAGGTGTAAATTCTTAGCACAAAGTGAACTGATTTGTACCTGCCTGAGGCTTTGCAAGCTGTACAGTTACAGTGTCAGTACTGCTTTCACTTAGCAAATTTACATTTAAATTGGCTAAATTGTTTTGAAAGTGCTTCACAGTGTGAAGCCCTTTCCTAGCTCTGCTTGCTATTCAAAAACACCAAACAAACTAAAAAAGCAGCATGTATTTGTGACAATTGGTAAATCCCAAAATAAAACAAAACCAAAAAAACCCCTATTTCTTTTAATGGGACAAATGCAATCTTGTTAAAACCAGTCTAAGGACACAGATGCATGGTATATTGATATATATATATTACTATTATGAGTTTTAAAAGTCAAAGATGCCTGGCTTCTGGGCTTCAGTTTCACATTTGACTAAGAAAGTACTGTCAGTTAAATTATATTGCATTACTATGGAATATGAGGCACTGAAGTTTAAAACTGTCACCCATATATTTTTTGGAATCCTTGCCAAACTAACAGCATAAGGTTCTGCTTCATATGCAGCTTTTCAATAAACATCACTGAAGCCATTGCAGATTTAAGTAAAAATACTACCAGTTAAGGACCAAAGTCAAGATTTGCAAAGTCATTTAGGTGCCTAACTTACCACTGGAATTGGTTTAGTGCCTAAATACCTTTGCATGTCTTAGCCACTGCTGCTAGGTGCTCAGGATTCTTGGCTCACATTAACATAGATTGAACTATTATGAGTTATGCATCCTATGTCTTTAGAAATCAGATAAACAACCCACAGATAATTAACAAATCACTGAGATTAGTCTGTAACTGAAATAATTTCAATATGATATGTGAGTTATGAAGAGGAAAGTTCATGTGTCATGATGCATAGTGATGAGAGAACCTTACAAATTGATGTACATTTAGAGTTTCTCCTGAAATGAAAGAGAGAATTGACAGATTCACAAAGCATATTGGCTTTTAAAATGAAACATTGTTAATTATAGCTCCCAAACTATTATGGCAGAGTAACCAGTCACTAGATTGCTACCAGATTTGACAGTCTGAATAGGTAATGGGAAGAAGTCAACCTTTTATCTACCTGAAGTCAACGCATCCTGTATGAAAAGATTTTGAAAAGTACTGAGCTTCCATTTACTGAAAAGTACTGGTGTGTATTAGCTGATGTGTGCCCAGTAGATCCAAGAAGGTAATCCCCCCTCTCTATTCAGCACTGGTGGCTTCAGCTGGAGTACTGTGTCCAGTTCTGGGCACTGTACTTCAAGAGGGACATGAATAAGCTCGAGATGGTACAAAGAAAGGACATTTTTATGGTCAAAGGCACAGAGTACAATTCCTACAAGGAGAAACTTAGGGAATTGGACCTGTTCAGCCTGAGTAAGACAAGGCTGAGAGGTGACCTGATGACTCCCTACAAGTACGTCAGGGGAGGAGATAAAGATCTGGGGGAGCAACTCTTCAGGAGGGCACCTCAAGGGAGGCCAAGGACAAATGGACAAAAGCTTATATAGGGCAAATTCAGACAAGACCTAAGGAAGAACTTTTTCTCCGTAAGGGTCGCTAGAATCTGGAACACACTCCCACAAGAAGTAATGCAGTCACCATCAATGGAGGAGTTCAAGAAGAGGCAGGACAGGCACCTTGTCTAAGCCCAATAACTTCCTGTCCACAGCAGGGGACTGGACTTGATGATCCTACAGATCCTTTCTGGTTCTACAATTCTCTAGAGCAAAAGGTGAATAAGACTGTAAGAAATGGATTTGGAGACAACATTGGGATTCCCCACTTCTGAAGGAGCTCTTTAAAAGTACTTCCTTCAGCATTGTAAACCATTCAAAGTAGAGGGGAGAGAAGAACTAGTTTCGACTACACTGATTTTGTAACAATGTTTGTTTATCCTTGAACAATTGATTCTTCTGTCTGGCTTAACTCATTTTATATATCTTCCATCATAATACCCCAATTTCAACAGGAACCACCCTGTCCCAACTCCTGATTCAGGTACCTAATCTCCAGAGAGGTAGGAGTTCAGACAAACCCATTCTGGTTTAGGTGTCTCTCTGCTCAATGTTTTTGGATGACCTTCTACCCACATACTATATATGGAGCCTGGGTTCTTAATTCATGGTTTAAGATTCCACTCTGTAGACTGAACAATTAAAATGTAGATATTGCAAATCCAATAAGCACTTATGTCTTTATTGAATTTGGACCTTAACATTAAGTAACCCAATTTTGTTAGGCGCTTGGTTGCCATAGCGATGGACACCAGCATAAAAACATAGACAAATACATGGAGACTACATTATTATGCCATAAATATACTTACTAAATATTAATTTAACAAAGTAACCTTATTATACTGAATTATAATGCCTTCTTAATTTTAATCTACTTCTACAGCAAAGGTTGATGAAATGCCAAAATGGCCTTAGTTGTATAACCCTTTTCATTGATCAAGATACTGTACCATTTACTTAATCTCTAGGTAGTGGTCAATGGTTTGAAATGTAGTTCCAATAATGGGAACCAACCCCCTCTTTGGATTCTACTGGCAGGTGATCTGAGTCTTGCTTCAGAATTTCCATATATAATTACAGCAAATTTACTAACAATGAATACATGTCACGTTAGTTTAATTCAGATATTTTAAGTCCTTAAATCTTGGAATACATTTTGCCCAGCATGCATTCACTAAACAATTCTCCTGTTTAAACTGTTAAAAACCTTGGCGACTTGTATAGCATAAATCAACATGCCAAAAGACCATGAAAGCCAAATAAACCTATTGTTGAAATTCTGTGTAATCTGTACAGCAATGCAGTCATGGATTTTTATAGAAAAATCTCATAAACTTTATTCTCAAAACATATTCTTAGAAAAAGATTATAAACACTTCATACCATCATACATACAGTTTAAGATAGCAGTAAAATAAAGAGTGAGCATGACCATGTAGTTCAGTTACTCTTCTTTGAATTAATCCATTTAAATACTTTCTTTGTTTGAATTTGTCTTCTTTTAACAAATTCAACCATGTACATCTTTCTGATATCCATTCCGTCTTCTTATCAAGTTGACTTATTGAATATGTCAGCATAGCTGCCCTCTATTGAGGTCTATATTCTTAGGGTGAACTTACACATTAAAGTTAGACCATCCTAAATTTGTGGAATCTTAAGCAATGTTAGAGTGTTCTGCGAGCGGTCACGTTATGGATTAATACCATTTATTATCTGCACAGCTCTGACTTACCAGTAGAGCATTGGTGAGCAGGGATATGAGTAGGAGCCTGGGCTACTATCAATGCCCCTGAATAGCTGAGCTCTATCACTGCTTTGGATGGGAGAGGCCTGAAAATGGTGCATCCTGGGATGCTAGAGGACTGTAAATTGCTCATTTTGGCTAGGGACAAAAATTACACATAAACCAGTATAAGTGATCAGTGACTGGTTCAAATCTGTAACAAAACAGAAGTTCAGTGCACATAAATTGCTTTCAAAATGGCTGAAACTGGCTTAAGATAAGCCTGGATGGATGTGGTATCAGACTTAACTGATTTAAATTAAATTGATTTATTGAACTTCTGTCCCAGATTTCCTCCAGATTCAAACTAACTCATGGTCTCTCAGCATCTCAGCATGCTTTGAACCTTGGCCCAAGTTGTCTTCCCCAGTGAGCAGGGAAACATTCTCTCATGCTCCCCAGCTTCTGGCCTGCATCACTGCAGCCTTGTAGTTGCATTTCTAGAATCAAAAGTGAATGTCTGTTCATTTGATTATAGGTTCAAACTATGTATCTTAGACTAACCTATGAAGATTGAAATCCATTCAGCCTTGGGCTTTTTGACTATCTATACTTAGCCTTTATCTCTATGAAGCAGATTGAAGTTACCCTGAGCTAGGTAGCATGACCCAGAGGTAACCATTGCCTGAAGTGCCATAACTTCGAGACTCAGAGAGCACTTAGCACAAGTTGACAAGATTTTAAGTGCTCTTAGTATAGTCTAAGTGTAGTGTGTAATTCCACCCTTGTATCATTACATGTCACTGTTGTTTCCAAGTGTTAACAGAGGGCTGCTACATCTCTTTTTCGAAGGGATAAATTGTCGAAGAATTTCCCCGTGGACTGTGCTCTTTTTTGATATCCATTGTAAGGATTGAGGATTCTAAGCCCAAATGTCATATAAAATGTTATTCAGGAAAAAGGAGTAAACTTTGCTAACTTTTCTAATTAAAACTGAATTTTATTGAGGCTCTCTCAGAGCTAATCTTTATGGGGTTGATTTTTATGGACTTTGAAGTAGACCCTCTGTATGCAGAGAAACCTAGTCAAGTGTGATGTGTAAAGATGAATTAATTGCAAAACCTGGATGAATCCAGTTTGTGATAATTACCCACCATAAATAAAGAGTCCTTGTATATAAGATAGATCACAAGGTCACCAGACATGGTGGTTGTTCAGCATCACCCTCATTACTGTAGCAAGATAGTTATCAGTTGACAGGACCAGTTAGAAAACTGGGGAAGCATTTAATATATTCCATAAAAGAGTGCATGTAGGGTCTTCATGATTTTTTTGTTTGAAAATTCAAAAACAAAATGCTTTTGATTTGTGGCAGAAAATGTTCAGGTTGTAGTTGAAAATATTATTGAAGTTCATTCTTTTTATTAAACAGTGACATTTCCTGTTGGAAAATCACTGTACAAAATAGATGATTTGTTCTCCCTCCACAATCAATTATTTCAATAATGCAAATTATGACATACATTTGAATATTGAAGAAAAAAAGGTTGTAAAGTAAAAAATAGAAAAAAGCTCCTATATGTGAAAGCTATCTTTTTCACAAGAAATAAATTTTATGAGCTATTATACAGCTTTGCAAAGTATAGCCTCTGAGCCATCAGGCTGAAACACTTGTGATAGTCAAGGGAAACTGGGAACAGAAATCTGATTTATTTTCTATTTTTTGCAAAACTGCAATATTTGCCATTGTAACTTCTTAGTATGTGAGGGTTTTTTCTCTTTTTTGGGGGGTGGGGTAGGGAGAGGTCTTATTTTGGTATCCTTTATGGTGCTTCATTTTCAAAGCACATCTTTAAAGTGAAGTATGCTGAGTGCCAATTTGCCACTTTCATTTAAAAAAAGAAGCCATTAATAACTACCACTTTTTTTAAAAAAAACTTGCTCTGTAACAAATGAAAACTCAGATTTGGAATTAAAAGAGTTTTATTTTATCCCATTGGGGAAACTATTTTTAGTGTAAACTTGCATTGCTTAAGAAAATAACAGATAAAACTAAAACAAATTCTTGAAGGTAAAGAATGTAGAAATTTGTTATAATGGTTCAACTAATGACCCAACTAGTCCAGTTTCCTGTCTCTAAAAGTTGCCAATATGAGATGCACCAGAGGAAGATGCAAAGAACCTGATATTTGACAGTTATGGCCTTCACCCTATTTCTATTTATGTAACAGTATAGATATACAGATGTACTACCCACAAGCTAAGCTCAGGTGTGAATTTTAAATTTGTCAGCTACTGTTTGCTAAGTGTCCATGTGCATTTTTACCTGCTCTTTCTACCTCAGTAAAAGTGATGTAGATGTAAGTTACTGTGCATTTACCATGAAATGAGAGTGTGCACAGGACACTTACTTCACAGTAAATAATTTTTTGTTAGTTCACACCCTAAATAGTGTGTGTTCCCATACACTAAAGATAAAAATTTCCTTTACATTCCTCCAAAAAAATTCATGGATTAGAGATGGTGATGGGGTGGGGGTGCAAAACACACTCTTGACATTGCCGCCAGGACTTCATCTCCATTGGAAGGGTACAGCACTTGTAGACATTCACTTAAGAGATGGAGGATATATCTACACTACAGTCTCAGCACTCTCAGGCAGGATTGCTCTCCAGTAATCTTGTCTACCCACCACACTTTTACATATCAAACCTGGAAATAAGGCAGCAAAGTTCCTCAAATGGCATGTTAGCCACCAGCACTCTGGACCACACGAGAAGCACAAGTCTCAAGAGCAGCAGAGTGGGCACTCCATGGTAAGAATTTATTGTCTCATTTCCAGACTTAGCATATGCAAGCAGGAGAAAAGGAGCTGGGTGTGTTGAAAAGGGGTTCTCTCTGAGATTGCTGGGCCAGTCAGCTGGCCATAGAGGAAATACTGAAGAAGCTGCTGTCACAGCACATGAAGCTTTTTTTGAAACCTGAGAGAAAAAGTGGCTGGATTAATTCAGAAGTCGTGGTGGAAATGTTTGATCTCTATTGTGTTCAACAACTAAACATGGCCCAAAGATTTAGACAAAATGAGCAAATCTAGGGACACATGGTCCAAACTGCAGTAATCAAAAATCAAGTCTCAGTGAATTAGCAACACAAAGTAGAATCAATGGAAACAGCAAAAAATAATTTTTACCCTGCATGGAATAGGAAAGTCAAGCATGGGCCGCTGGTACTATTAGATCAAAGATTATTAACTTGTATATTTAAATACTGGAAACTGCTGATAGTATATTTTTGAAGGGAAAAGTAGGTATCTGTGTTCCTATAGTGATCTCTGTGACATGCTCTGGGGTGCACTCATCCCTTCAGTGATACCCTTCAATCCCAAAACCCCTCTCAGATACCTGCTGCTTACCCACGAAGATCTAGCTGAGATGTACCACTGTAGGCATTAGATAAGATCAATGATGGAAATACTATAATGACAAATACAGACCTATCGTAAGTTTAAATTATAACAGTATGTACTTAAGCTGGCATTGTAGACATAAACAGTATCATGGGAAAGTATATCTGTTGGTCAAGGCCATTAGTCTTGGGTTGGATCTACTGCAGAAAACTGCTTTTTTTGAAAAACACGAATAGTAGTTAAAGGTAACAGCAGTAATAACTCGATGTTTTATCTTTTGAAGAGAACAACTGAACCATGTGTAGCTAGTTAGAATCCAAATAAATGTCATTGTGTTTTTACTGGCAAGGCAGAAATGTATAATCATTTGTTGTCAGTATTGATCATTTTCAAGGGGCCAATGACAAGCCAAAAAGTGAAGTGAAGTGCAGTGATGGAGTGAAGTGAAGCCACAACCCAAAAGCAGAAATGACTGCAGAATAAACCTTTGCCAACAAGAAATCTAGACTGGACAGCAAAGGAACAAAAGGAATTAATACATTCAGCTGAACCAGATCACATTAAACAGAGAGCAAAGCTTAAAAGAAGACTTTAAATTAGATAATCTAAACATACTATATTATAGTTTTAGCTTAGTTAGTAGTACTAATCAATGTAGTTATAAGTATCAAATACAGATATTATATCTGTTATGATACATATTTGTGTTAAGGTTCTTAGATAAGTTTTAAAACCAAGGCAACCTTGTCCATGAAGAGCATAAACTAAGTTAATGAGAAAATAGAGTGGCAGCATGTAACCTTCTGTGATGGGGAAGGATAAGAAATCATCCCTTCTAGAAGCAGCATTCACAAGCACACAAATTCCAGCTAACTGATACCTTTGAAGTCCATAAGGGAACTTGTTCAATCTACTTCCCAAAAGAATCCTGAAACAAAGACATTTAAATAAAAACAATCAGAGAACATCTATTAGAATATTAAAACAGCTTTCTATAAATATAGGGTATAGTCTTAAGAGAAAAGGAGGCAATTCTACAAATTCAAAAAGATCTGGTGCCAGTCTGGAGGCAGTAGTGTCTCTCCTGAGTTTCCCTAGTTGGTAAGTCTCCTTCTCTGTAGTATGCAGTATTATGTTGAGGAGGTAGCTAGATAGGTATTGGAATCAGTATGTGTTTTTGTGCTTTTGGGATATGGCATTAAAAAGTGAGGTTGTAAATGTGTCTCTTGCCTCTTTTCTGACTAGGTAGTGATAATCATGAGAATTGTAAGTGCGCTTTACTTTTATGTTTAAAGGTTATTCATTAAGGGAATTGTTCCTGCATCTCAGTTCTGTGTCAAAGGCCCCCTTTGCACAAGCAGGTAAAGGTGTGATTGGACCTAATGTGTGATCCACATAATTGCACCTCCTGCTATACCACATGTGCATGACCACAGTCACAAGAGATGTGATTGTGAGATTGCACATTAGATACAGTCATAGCTTATTACTGGTTCCTGGGCTCCCCCTGCACTGGCATGGAGCAGGCTCTGACAGCTGGGAACCCTCTTTGCTGAGGGGCCTACCAGACATGGGACTCACATGCAGCCAGGATTAAAACCCCTTCAAATGGTGGGGCAGCTGGGACCAAGAGCTAGAATTGGGAGCCCCATCAGTTGCAGGGCTCCCAGCCCCAGTTGCACATGAGACATGGGTGGGACTGGGAGCCCTGCACAAGCTAGGGGTTTCACGCACCCTCAGGTCTTGGTGAAAATGGCAGCTGTGATCATTAGGGCTCAAGAATTTCATGCTAGGCAAGGTGCACCCCTACAGCTAAAAGCCCTGTCAGCTGATGGGGCTTCTAGTCACAGGGAACACCCTGCTGATTATGAAAATGAAAGCTCAGTAGCAACCAGCTATGAAGTTAATACACAAGTCTAACTTAATAGCTGGTTGGAGCTTTTTATCTTGTGACAGTTACTTTGTACATGTAGCTGGTCATAAGGTAATTGTGCAATTAACCAGTTAATTATGCAATACTTGTAACATGTAGAGGTGGACTCTGTTTGCAGAAGAGGTCCTGATCATAGGTGGGCTGCTGTCTTGTCTCGCTAAAGGCTGTCATAGTCCTGAGGTTCTAGTAACACCAAAGACCAATTCCTTAACCCAGGGTACCTGAGCTCCACCCTTATCTGGCTTGTCCAATGAAATGACAAGTCTTTTCCTCCACAGGAAAACCCTATCTGTATGGTCAAATGCTCTAAAATTGCATTTACCACTAAGTTATTAGAAATAGCAAAATGGTTTACCTCATAAATAAAAGAATCATAAGAATCAGCAAGCATATATTAAAACAACAAATATTAGAAGCTTATAGGAATCCACCAGGTCCCCCCTCAGCCTCCATTTACTGAGCCTGAACAGGTTAAGCTCCCTCAGACGCTCCTCATAAGGCCTATCCCGCTGCCCACATATCAATCAAGTGGCCCTTCCTCTGGACCCTCTTGAGGCCGTCCACATCCCTCTTGAAGTGCGGCGCCCAGAACTAGACACAATACTCCATCTGCGGCCTGACCAGCGCCGCATAAAGGGGGAGGATCACCGCCTTGGACCGGCTCGAAATGCATCGTTGGATGCACACTAGGGTTCGGTTG
>JAGPOW010000261.1:215916853-215927703 GCA_030014935.1 Caiman crocodilus | reverse complement strand
CCCCCCCCCGACTAAGGCAGCACCAGCTGCCAATGCCTAGGGACAGGAAGCAGCATCATACCTTGTGCTGCTGCTACTTGTCCTGGGGGAATGCCTGTGCTACGTGCTGTCTGGCCTTCAGCAGGTTACCCCTGGTACGGTGACACAGATGGGTCTGCAGCTCCACATACCACACTGCTGTTCTTATCTCGATGCGGCCTAGGTGTTTCACTCCTAACGATGCGAATATTATGTGGCACTCTGTGGAACTCTGCAAAGGATTCCATAATATCTCAGGGTGCCATGGCAGCCTGGTTGAGAATCACTACACTGGAGTATTCCCCTTTATATTTGGTTGACTAAATCATAGAAGTAGTTATGCCAGACTGAATCCACATGTTCTGATCTGATCTTTGAAGATAAGCAGTCCTAAACCTATCTAGTACTTGGATGGGAAACTACTCTAAAACCTTTGAAGCCATAGATACAAGTCAAAGACTTAAAGCTTTGTGAATGCACTCTAGAAACTCAATGAATGCCAACCCCTTACTCAGCCCTCTTTTTGCTTCTAAGCTAATTGGCACAAATTACAGTAAAAAGGCAGATCATGTTAAGTTAACTATGTCAGTTAAAAAAATCACTTTGAGACAGAAAATTGGCGCTGGGGAATGCAAAGGCATGTTAAAATGAAAGAGAATGGACATTAAAATGGATTCAAATGATAAGATTTGTATTTCAATATAAAGGCACATTCATGATTGTTACACACTAGTTTGTCCAAACATTTAGCATTAATGTGTATTTTCTTATTAGCTAGCCAATTCCCCAGTGCAGAGGGGGAGGGGGAGGGGGGGACAGAGAGCAGCCACCCAATGCCCTGCACTGCCACCACTCTGCCTCTGGCCCCATGCACCTGCCCCCACCCAGGTCCAGCCCCATGCACCAGAGTGGCACACCCCCCTGCCTCACCTCCCTGCAGCCCACACTGTCTTGCCACTGCTTCTGCCCATGCATAATTGGTTATTTCAGTAAGCATTGTGATAGGCTGCTGAGATAACCACTCAGAGTGTGAATAAAGCATTATGGAAACACAGCTAGACTAAGGCTTTTATAATATTAGAATTATGAAAAAATAAAGACATAATTAGGGATAAATAAATACATGTGGAAAGACTTTCAGAATGATGTCAGTTTCTCTTTCTCTTTTTGGTGGTAGACATAGGAAACAGGTTTTTGAATTTTTTTGTTTGCTTTTTTTCTTTCAGTCTACTGAGCTTAATTCTAGAGAACTCTCTAGCGAATCACAGTACAGACTCCTCAATTTCTTAACCTAATAAAATGCTTATTTGGCATCCAAACTACTTAAAAGACACTTTTTACAGAAGATTCAACTCTTTTAAAGAAAGAAACTTACCGACCAATTAATCAAGTGCACATAAATACAGAGCAAAAAATAATGGAGTTCCTGCACAGTAGCATTGCCAAATGGCTTTTTCATGGCATTAACTGCACTCACGTCACGCTTTCTCTCACATGACACTACTGCACAGTAGTCATGGGCTACTGTGCAGTCAGTATCTCGTATAGACATGGCCAGCCTGAATGAAAATATAATGATTCCCAATCCACCATTCCCCAGTGGCCACTTTGCACTATACCATTGGTGTTAACCCTACTTGTAGGAGGATTCTTTACTGGCTTACAGCCAGTGTAACAATTCCTAAAGTAATCATCTTTCTTGCAGCCAATGCAAGCAATACATATAGAGGGTAAAAGGCAGGGCCTTGACATTACCATGCTGACACAAATATCAATAATTTAGAGCTAAAGTTAAACAAAGTTTCAGGAAAACCTGACAGCAGAAGAAAGGAAGTATATTGTTCCCTGACATCACACTCTTATTTGTAACAGAAAACAAAATGACAACACAATTGCAACTATTAAAAACAGCTTTCCCAGAACATTTTCCCAGAAGCTCTACATTTTAATTGATACTCATTTTTTAAAATGAAGAAGTATAAAACAAATCTGAAATATGATCCATATTTTTTCAGATTTATGTACAAATATTTTATATCTTCAAAAATTGAACATTTTCACTCAAATTAACATTATTTTACTATGAAAAACAGCTGGTATTGTTCATGAGTTTGAATTTTCCATAATCATTCGGTCTCCTTTATTCATATGTACATATGCACAATACATACAAATTCAGTTCCTTGACAAGTTAGTACCTGCCTCTGATACCCTAACAAAGAACCCTTATCCCCCAAAAATACACCTGCCCACAAGTTGTTTACATAATATTTACAGTAAAACATAACTTTGATGTTTTGATGAAGCTATAAGCAATCTACTAACTGTGAATTTTCCCAAAGCTCCCTTGCTACAGTGTTTGACAGGCCTGCCAGCCCACACTCCTAATCTCCTCACATGTTCCTGAGGAATGGATTTAAACATGTCACATCTCTATTATACACATTCTTTTAACCCTGAATTACTTACATTGGCCTCAGTATGAAGTGGATAGTCCCTCTGAGAGGAGATTAAGAAAGGATTTTAACTAGAGATAAAAACTTCTGTCTTACTTGTTCCACAGAGAGAGCACAAGAAAAGTCCCTCTGACTGACAGGCAGAGGAAGGACTCAGAGTGCTATCTTAATTTCAGAATTACTTATTGCAAAATATGTATTTGAGTGATTACTAGCACAGAATACATACCTCCCTATATCAGTATGAAATGTGGCTGTATGTATATACAATACACTACCATTTACACTGTAAATTCTGTGCATAAAACTCTATCATGCTATACAAATTCAGTAATCTCTCCTTTGTAACAGATACTGTCCTTCACGGGCAATTCATTTTTACTAGTTTGTTCTTTGATGTTACTGAAATAAATAAACTTGTTTTCTCCTCAAGGACAGCCTGAACAATGTGATGGTGAAGATTAGTTATGTGCGTGTAATTTAGAAAATATTAAGGATGTGTTAGTTATTTAATTATTATTCGGTAATTCAATAGTATTCCCTTAGGCTAGTCACAGACATACAAAAAGCCTGAGGCAGAATCGATCTAAGTTATGCGGGTTTCTCTAAGTGGCATAATTTTGATTATTAGTGAACAGAACACTCATTTGCCTTTTGGGAGGTGGGGTAGGAGATGTCAAATCTTAGACCAGGCTGTACCATATTTAAGCCAGTCTATGTGTGCCAAACTTCTGTCCTGTTACATGTATGGACTAGTTTCTTATCACCCATACCAGTAAAAGTGTAATGTCTATACCTGGCATTAAGCTTTGCATAGATTTCTGTACTATCTGATGCAAAGAGATTCTTTCTATTTTGTTGAAACCCCAGTTTAATTCAGACAATACTAATTAAAGACAATGGGTGAAATCCTGGCCTACTGAAGTCAATGTAAGTTTTCACATACATTACTAAACAAGTTTTCTCAACAATTTACCACTGACATTTATATTTTTCACCAAACTTTTGTGCCACATGGCACATTGCATGTGCATGGTTACCTACAAGCACAGAATCATAAATACCATCATAATCATAACTAAACTACTACTGCTGTGATGCAACACATAATGAGAATTATCAAAATTAAAACAAATAGCTTATTCTTAATCTGTTTTATTGTGGATGGGTCTTGTAACGTCTCTATTAGTACATTTCAATGCAAACAGGTCTAGAAAACATTTTCAGAGGAAACTATTTCTGATTTATTTCTCTCCACCAATAATAAATCATATCACCTAAATGCTCATATAGGACCACGGGACTTCTGCATCACCAAGTACAGTCCCCTACTATGGCAGGAAACCATATTAGATAAACAATTTCATAAAATTTAGGGACAGAAGTTGCACATAAACCAAATTAAGTGCTCAGAAACTGCTTTAAACCTGTAACAAAACAGAAGCTCAGTGCACATAAACCAGTTTCAAAATGACTGGTTGAATGTAGTATTAGACTTAACTGATTTGGGTCAAACCAATTTATGAAATTTCTGTCCCAGATGCAAGGGAGGGGGGTTAAACCCACCTGCCCCTGAGTACAAAGCTGCCCTGCCCTGCTAAACTTATTGAAACTTATGGCTGGATGAAACTATGGACAACAAATCCAGAGGCACCCAGAAACAGGAAGAGGAAGTGATGAGCAACCCTGGAGAGTCCTGCTGCAGTGATTCTGGAGTGCAAATCCCAGAGACCTTGAGGGCAGCAGGAAGAAGAAGTAAACACACAGCCCATGCTGGCTAGAGGGATGCTCTAGTGCCCCCCACTTTCTGGCCTGGGCCACTGCAGGGATGTGACTGCATTTCCTGAATCAGAAATAAATGAGTGTCCAGTTGTTTCTCACTGTAATCTTTTCATTTTAAACTAACCTGCAAAGATTGAATCCATTCAGCCTTTGTACTTTTTGATTGTCTGTACTTAGCCAAATTGATCATCTCCACCTTAAGTTAGGCTTTTTTGCCCCCCACTGCTATTTTAAAGTCTGTTTGAGAACCTCATTCCACAGATGGTTAGAAACCTTCTAACCTCCATGCTAAATTTATTCATGGACAGTTTATATCAATTTGTCCTTGTATTGACATTGTCTTTAATTTAAGTTGCTCCTTTCCCGCCCCACATGACGTATTTATAGAGAGCTAATATGGCCCTTATCACAACTGTCAGTGCAAACATGCTTCCCAAATATTCTCAAAAATATCTCTTCATCCCTCACTTGCAAAATGGACATAAATATTTTCCATCATCAAGGAGTGTTAGATAATGGTGAAAAGACTGTAATGATTGTGACATGCTCAGGTATCAGGGGATGAAGGCCACAGAAACACTATACTTGTACAGATAGATTAATGATTTTATACTTGTAGCATCTGGTAAGATAAATAGGTACCATTATCTCCTTTCTCTATAAGAGTTGGGGCCACCTTTTTGTCAGGCATGACACAAATTAACTCCACTCCCCCCATCCAGTGCCATTTTGATCTTCTTCCTTTCCCAATCTTTGTGCTCCCTATGCTGTGCTCCCTGTCCAATCTCCTTTACTTCTTGTCCTATCTTCTTTTGTCCTGCCCCTCCCCTCCTTAAGCTGTTGCACACCACAAGCAGAGGCTACCCATGCCATTTGTGGCACTCAATGCTACATATTGACTATTTCTACCCTAAAAGAAAAAATGAACAATTCAAGGATAGAGCCACAAAAGATGCCTTATATGTTGCATAACTGGCATTTTTCAGATTACTAAATACAAAACTTCCATCCTCAAAAACACCTTATAGTATCCACATAACTTAGGATGCCCTTCAATTACCTAGACTCACGTGATTCCACCAATAAGGTTCCATAGGCATACAAGGAAACATCTAAGCCTTAAACAATGAGCAGCTAGGCCTACAGTTCATGCCTAAGCCTTATTGAGGTCCATAAGTTTATCCTTTGCCTATAACACTTGTAGGCTCTAAGCAAAAAGGCATTCTCATACCACAATTACTGGCATATCTGGTGGTGCACCTTTAACCCAATAGCCAGATAGTTAGAGCACTGCACTGACTCATAAGACGTGCAGGAGACTAGAGTTCAAATTCCTTCAAAACCTAAGGGAACTTAAATCTGAATTTTTCATTTGCTAGGAAAGTGCCCTAGCCAAAAAGCTGTAAGATATAATGAGAATCTCTCAAATTTGTCCTGTCCAAGCTGTTCTGCTTTGCATAGCATAAATAAATATTCACTGGGTCAAAGGCAGAGTAACTAACCTTATGGTACTCCACTGAGAGGTCTAAGCCAAGTTCCAAAGAATAGTTTATTCCTTTATATAAGGACTACCCAATTGCATATCATGAATGATGGAGCATTTCAAGGAGAGATTACATGTCCTGCCTCCCCACCCCCTCACCCATGTAAACCAGAGGCAGGCAATTATTTTGGGTGGAAGGACACTTACCAAGTTTTGTCAAGCTATTGAGTGCCACATGGGTAGCTCCACCTCTTGGCAGGTGCCCCACCCCCTGGTTGCCATCTTGTGATCGGAAGTCCTGCCCCTTAACCCCTGACCTTTGCTACAAGAAGTCCCTCCTCTTGTCTCCAGAAGTACTCCTTTCAGCAAGGGGTTTTGGCATCTTGGAACCAGAAAAATACCATATTATATTCTAAAAAGGAAACATCAACAGCATTCATTAATTTGATTTTTAAAAATATTTTTGTCCCTATTTACATGTGTTTGTGTAGTGTACATACAGGTGATTGCACAATAATTCAAAATTAAGTTTTACTCTTGTATATTGTGGGGAGTGGGTATAGGTTTGTGGGGGGCTATGTGTGTGTGGGTATGTGAAGTGAAGGGGCATGTGGGTGTGCGTGTGGATATGTGGGGTGTGGGTGGGTCTGGGGTTTGTGGTGGTCTGTGTGTATGACAGTGCAAGCGGAGTGTGGGTGCATATGTATGGTGGAGTGTGCACATGGGGTTCAACCTATGAACACACACACACCCAACACACTCTGCCTCTGGCTACACACACACACACACACACACACACACACACACACACATACTCTGCCCCTGGTTCCACAACCACACCCACCCACAAACTCTGGCCTTAGATGCACACTCACCCACACCAACCCACCCACTCTGCCCCTGGCTGCACACACACCCACCATACACCTACAAGCACACATACGTCCACACACCCCTTACCAGGGCAGGTCTGTGCTCCCTGCAATGCACCGGGGCCACTTGGTGCCAACAGTGCTGGCAGGCAGGGAGTGCAGTGGCTGGGGGTGGGATGGGCTGGGCTTCTCAGCCTGCTGAGGCTCCTGCTGGGTCCTAGGGCCCCTCTCTCCTGTCAGCTTTGACAGGATCCAGGGACAAGTCAATGCAGTATTAAAGCCTAAGGGCTCCCTCAGCCTCTGGCTCTCTTCCTGAGGGAGTGGAGCCAATTGTCACCAGCCATCTCTAGATCACATTTCCCTGTGACAGTTTAAACAGGAGTATAGCTCTTCCTGAATAATCTAAGCGGTGCTTGTTACTCTAATTCCTTGGATGGTGCAGTAAGAGCTCCCCCTCTAGTTCCAATTCACTTTAACCATTTCTCAGACTGCAAGTCCAAGCTAACCAGGTATGGTCTTCTTTAAGCATATACTGAAAGCCATGATGTTGAATTCCATTTTCCTACTTCTGGTTGGTTTGTTACACCTTTTAATAATATTTAAATATAACAGTGAGTTAATAAGTTGTTCCATTTTTATAGTGGTTTTTAAAACTGAAAACATACTCCTCATAGAAAAATATGGAAACTGATACACTAGACCATAATAGGACCTTTGGAACTGTTATGCTCTGTTGCATAAATGCATATTTATGGATGTTTTTACTGTATAAATATAGTTATTTTATAAATGTGTATTTAGGGGAATTTAAAAATAACATGAAAGATTAACAGCTTATCTGAAACAGTTATGATTTGTTTTTGTAATATTTATTTAAGAGCCTTGCATGGCGCAAACTGACCTCATAACCTTAAGATACTGTTTTACTATATTCCTCATATATGCCATATATGCAATGCCATGAATTGGGTCTCTAATAAAAGTTCAGTTAGATACTTCTTGATCTACTAACTCTTCAGAAAAATATCTATTTTCTTTCTACATGTTTGTAAATACTATATTGTGCATTGTCTTGCCAAGAATCAAATGTATTTATCACAATGTGTGCAAAGATGTAAAAATGTCTCAGAGAAAACTCAACATACTGTGTGATTCATTCTTTCAATATAGTTAGCCCCTTAATTCCCTTCATTCTTATTATATATTTTATATATAAATAGAAAACCCAGCCACCAAATTGACTTGCTATCAAAATTTGCACTTTAAATAACATGTGATTCTTTGACAAAAAATCTTATCACAAATTTTAAATTAAAAAATACTACCAGCAATTTCAATGCTTAAAAATGGGTATTTTTGTTACTATTGTTATAAAAATCTTGGTTTACATTAAATTTTGACAAAAATATTCAAATATTTAAAAATGGAAAAAAATACTAGATTTAGTTAATAAATTTCAGCAATACATGTGAGGAGACATCAGTTTTGTGTGAAATGTCAATAACTTCTTAGGACTTAAGAGAAGTCCTGCAAAATGAAAAACTTATGATAGCTATTCTTTACAGAGCTATGCTTCAAATTCATTGATGGTAGATATTTTATAGCAGTCATTTACTTTCTGTTTATGGTGCTCTCATATTCTTGTTCATAACTTCATTTCTTGGTCACACCAGCTCCATAGGGGCAGGCAAAGAATGTGTTGTGTACATCGTATGTGTGTGCACATATGTGTGTGCTGCAAAAGCAAGTTAGTGCAAAATGAAGTGAATCCTATTCTATCCTCAAACCAGTAAATAACAAACACGTATATTGAGTAAAAATAAAAAAAATGTATGTTAGAAAAGTACTGTGACACCTTCCACATTCATTTATGCATTCATTATAGCCTGAAGAAGTTTGCCATAAATCTATTACTTGATTCTAATCCAGAAAATTTATAAGAAACATATAAAGTGATCACATTTTAAAAATATTCATCAAGCTAGTTTCTCAGCATTATTGCTTATGGTTACAAAATATTTGTTTAGAAATAATGAGTGAACTTGTTAGTTCATGACTCAACAGCGATATTAATCTATTTCTTGAAATGTAAGATTCTTTTCATAAATGTATAGGAAGATTTTTTTTAAAAAAAGATAATAAACTATATATCCTTGAGTGTTTTGGGCTAAATTATCTGATTGTGTTGACCATCAAATATTAAGTAAGTGTCTTTAACATTCATTCTGAACTAAAAATGACATCTTTGATGGATTTGAAGCTCAGATGACTCAGTTGACTTTTCTTGTCACTCAAAACTATCCCTCATAATGAGTTCTTCCAATGGAAGAAGGTATATACAAAGAAATTGAAGGTATATACAGAGAAATTATTTTGTAATTATAAATAGTTCAATAAAGCTAAATAATGAAATGAGTAGCAAAAGTTCTGGAAAAATTGAGACATACGGTCACTTTAAGATCATGCTCACTGAATGTAAAGTTGTTATGTAAATGCTGATGAATGTTTACTTAATGTTTTGGGGAAAACCTAGAGGGTTTGTGGAGACAGAAAAAATATGAATTTATGTGTTTAAGTGACAATCAGACTGGAGGACACTTAGAAGCCAGAGAGTTTGTATGATGCAGTGAAATTTAATTAATGATCACGTATGTGGATAAAAGATTTCCTATCTGAGATCTATTTCTCATGGTGCTGAGTCTATGTTTTCTACTATTTCAGTGATGTGTTTGAACTCATTTACATAGCTCAATGGTCATTGGATGAAAATGAAAGTAATTTCTTTTGTTTTCTTTACTGTATAGATAGAATAGAAAAAGATAGACTAAATGTTTGTACTTTTTTCTATTGTCAAAGAGCTGAAAATAAAGGATGTCACAGCTCATGCAAGTGCCAGTTACAGTTAATTATAACCTGGCTGACTTGTCTTGGCATGAAAACATATATTGAACTCACTCTGTCTTTACAAAACGGAAATTTGGGAGTGATTCTGTTCTCAGTGACTGAAAAGTAAATCAGAACTACAGTAAAGCTAGCTGAGTTACAGGCAGAATAAATCCTTTCTAAATGAGAAGAGAATCAGATCCTTTGCTCTTATGTTTGCCTCTGAATTGGCAAGTCCTTTGTTTTATTTTCTAGATGTGGATGTTGTAACTATTTAGAGCTCATTTCCTATATCAATTGTTTTAGCAGGATTTCAGCATAGTTACGCCATGCTGAAAGCAGAAAATACTGAAAATCTAACAAGTGCCTGCTTAATATTGTGGCAATTCTAGCCCAATTTCAAGAACTATAAACATATATCTCAACTTCTGGATATTTATATGAATCAGCCCTTTTGAGTTCTGTGTTCAGCTTTGCATATTACTTATCCTGTTTTTTTTTTCACTAAACCTATTGCATAATGGTTTCAGGATCAAAGAAGTTTTATAAATGTAGAGACTTAAACTTTCACTTAGGTTTCTGTATTTGTCTATAATAACAGATATCAGTTCCTAGCTTGGATGCTCACATTTGAAAAATGTTTCCCAATTCCATTCTTTATACTCTAAAAGTATCTGTCAAATAATCACACATTTTTAGCAGTGTTTATCTATTCCTGCTACCAATGCTTAACAGTCTAAATTGTCTCGTGTATAACAGGGACTCTTTTTTTTTCCAAATAAGTGAGCCGCCATGTTCACTGACATCTTTGATTTTCAGCGGTTCGTTTGGTTTTTCACTGCTGGAAGTCCAGAGTATGGTTTTGTCAGTGTAAATTAAAAAGTTCCAATTCCTAATCAGGTATGGTATAGGTCCTGTAAGTACTTTCTGCTGCCACTGTAGTTCAGGATAAGGCAGCAGTTCCATAATAACCTCTATATTTGGGTTATTTGTAACTCAGAAAGGCATATGTACTTCAGGTTGAAGAATGAAGAAAATTTGATCTAATAGAAGTATTTTATCTTCCATATATATATATATCTATATATCTACATAGATATTATATATTATATATCTATATATCTATATATTATATAATATATATTATATAATATATAATATCTATGTAGATATATATAGATATATAGATATATATGGAAGATAAAATACTTCTATTAGATCAAATTTTCTTCATTCTTCATATGATATATAGATATATGATTTTTGTAAAAACATGTAGAAATGTAACTGGATACTTGAACCTTGTAAATTTCCTCTTTTGTTTTATTTTTCCCCATACACACACACACACACACA
>JAGPOW010000261.1:215896971-215914287 GCA_030014935.1 Caiman crocodilus | reverse complement strand
AAAAAAAAGAACCCACACTGCAAGGTAGCAGCATGGGAAATACCTGAAGGTGCAGTGTGTGGTGCTGCAGACCCATCTAATGCCACATACCACTTTGTCACACTGATCTGGATCCAGGAGTCTGGGGATCATAGTTTGAGAACCACTGACAAAGATTACAGGAGATGTAAATCTTAGATTGTTACATTTATAAAGCTATTGAGATTGTTGAATTGCAGGCAATATAAAAGTGCAAGGTATCATTATATCACTGGATCAAATTCTCTATATAATGTCAAAGCCAAATCCCAAGGTCTGTATTTGGGGTTTTCTCAGACAAGAGAAGTTTGTGTGAGTGTCTGAGTGAAGACAGCAGGATTTGGGCTGCAATTTTATATTTGAAGAGAGTCTGGAGAAATAAGTAACGAGAAGTGGAAAAAATATCCACTAGAAGAGCTGAGTAGCTTTTTAATAACCTTACTCCATAAAGTTATAAGTATCAGATGTGTTTTATTCATTTTTTCTTCCTCTGCTTTTTTTCACCCCTTGTCATAGACCAACAGTTTTGTAATACTGACATTGCAACACCTTGGGTATTTCTTAAATAGAAAGAGATACCTGTATCTATAGATAGAGCAATTGACCAATCAAGTGATCATAAAAGAATATATAGTAGTTTTACTGTGTCTGATACATAAAATAAGTGGGTTTTAATAAACATGATTGCAGTGACACAGTATACAAATGCATTCTATATGTATCCATTAATAAGCAGTGATAAAACTGGTAGCTACTCAGTTGGATGGACTGATTCATTAATCAACTGGACATAAAAGACAGATAACATCATGAAGTGAAGATAGTTGGTAGATGAATGCTAGGTCACTATCTGTTTTAAACTTAAAAGCAGGAAAGAAAAAAAAACAAGAACCAATTTTGTTCAAAATGAAAAATATTTAGAAAATATGGCCTGTCAGCTACTATGCTATGCACATCATCTACTTGACCTCCTGTAAATAAAGATGCTTGTTTCATGAATGCAACAATTGACTCAAAAATGAAATTAAAGAAAAGATCATAGAAGAATTGGTGAGAGAACTGGGTAAGAATCAGAGATCAAGCAGGGTATCAAAGGGAATAAGTGACATTAAGCAAGGCATCTCTCCTGCAGGCATAATGACAGGTGTACTAGCATGGTAACAGAATGAATTTGTGTCCAAGGGGAAAGGAAGGATATAGTGTCTACTGAAAGGTTTTAGTCCAGGAAATGAAACTTATACAAGAGCTGATTGTGTATGGATCATATAAACAACAGAAGGAGGTAGAATGAAGAGGCGCTGGCCCTGCAGTGGGCTGGAACACCAAATTTTACCAGACCTTATGCCTTCATAGATGCTCCCAATAATTCTTTCAAATGAAAAATAATGTCTTTAAAATGCATATACATAGGTCAGCCATACCTGAGAATGTACAAACTGGTTTGGCTAGAGTAAGAAGCAAGCTAAATATTGACTTCAAACTCAAAGTGAATCCAAACCATTTTTCTCTGATTCATCAATGTTTAGTTACAACTTGAATAAATTTCTTATCAATTATGTAGTTATGCTTGTCCTTTTTTTGATCAATGAAGGACAACAGAAATACTAGTAAACAAGCTGCTTCCTTAGTATTTCCAATCCAACTAAAATTGGAAAGAATGATATATCTATACCCATCTCTATATCTATAAAGAAAAAAAAAAACCCTTTCCCAATCTGTTTCATGATGATTGTTTAAAAAAAAAAAAGGCCTCCAAAACAAGGAAGGAAATAAAATAAAAACAAGAGTCAAGAATACATAATAACTACAATAGAAAAATACGATCGGGGCAGTCAGTTGCAAATGGCACATTCTAGGGCAGAAACTGCTAACTGTGTAGTTTAATTAAATTTAAAAGATTACTTTTGTCTCCCAGGTCCAAAGTATGTTAGGCAAAATGTCTGTGTAAGACAACCTACCAGTGGAGGGAAAGTTAATAGGGTACAAATAATCAGATCAGTCCAGCATGTGAAATTGGTCCATGGTTGGATCTAGCACACCAATTCTGACCCAACACACAGCTTCAGACCTGACATATGAGGTCCAACCCCATGCACTGGGTTCACAGCCATGTTAGGTCAGATTTGGTCTGCCAAGCCCAGAACTGCACACTGACTCTGCAGCTGTATGCTGGGTCAGGCCCAGCTTGTTGCTCCAGTGCCAGCAGGCTGCCCCAGATTTGGTTTGATCTCAGTCTGTGAGGCACCAATCCTGCTGCATAGGGTCAGACCCACTGGATCAGGCCCACTGCATTGCGTAAGGCAAAAAACCTACTCAGAGTGCCCCTTACCTGCACAGCTGTGACTTGTCACTATAGGAGCAGGGCTCACTCACTGTTCCTGCTGGGCAGAAAGTGGGTCCACCATCATGTTAGTTGCAGCAAGACCACAGAGACCTAGAGTAGTAGCTTTCCTAAGAAGAGATGCCTAGTATGTGTCAACCCAAGGGACGTTGTCCCCCTAAGAAGAGGATTGTCACTTGAAATGTGTAAAACTTTCCACATGTCCATCATCTTAGGCCACAGTCCCCCAACAACAACAACAACAAAAAGTTGGTGCCTATGTCCTGGGGGATCCCTGGCCTTGCTGAAACTGATACAGCTACTCTGCATTGGGAGTAGGGATGTTGGATTTAAGCCCTGGAACCTCAGTCTCAGGGCAGAGCTACTGCAACTCTATGATACCAAGTTACTTCCTTAGGGCCCTTGAGTCTTGCAGAAACTCACATGGTCATGGAACTATGATGTGACTGGAATAACAGAGACTTGGTGGGATAGCTTGCATGACTGAAGCACTGTCATGGATGGGTATAAACTGTTCAGGAAGCACAGCCAGGGGAGAAGAGGAGGAGGAGTTACACCTTATGTAAAAGAGCTGTTAGATAGCTCAGAACTCCCGTCTGAAACTGGAGGTAGGCTTTTAATACAGTCTCCTGCAACAGTCTTGAAAGCAAACTAAGTACGAGTTGGATGAATGGACTGTAAGGTGGATAGAAAACTGGTGGGTTGTCAGGCTCAAAGAGGAGTAATCAATGAGTCAATGTCTAGTTGGCTGCCAGTATCAAATGGAGTGACCAAGATCATCTGGACAGCTTCATTAAGGACACAAATCTACACATGTGCACCCTTAATGCACCTTAAAATAGTGATTTTTAAGCTAATCATGCCTACATTTGATACCTGCATAAAACAAGTATCAAATTTAGGCATGATTAGTTAAGGCCATTAACACAAGTGTAGAAGCATTAATGAAGACCTCCCCAGGGACTTCAATGCTGGGTCAACTCAGCCATTAGGGGGCTGGCCATAGCCCAGCTCCAGGGCTCCTGGCCTCCAGGGCTCGCTGCCTCTTCTCCTCCAGGGCTGGGCTGCTCTCTTGCAGCTCCTAGCTTCAGGCTAGAAAAGCTTCCAGCCATTTTGTGCCTTGGGGCACACAGCACAGGGAGCCTAGAGGAGCTAGTGCTCTCTGCAAGATCCTACCAGATCCTATGTTTCCCCCTGGACAAGACCAGGCAGCCTCTGCCTGTCCTGTCCCTTAACCAGATCTGTTCCTTGGCCACAGGTGAGTGTTGAAAGGGCTGCAGCCTGCTACATCCCTTGCCCAGCCCTGAGATTTCCCCCCAGGGTTGCTGGACCTGCTTTCCATGGCAGCAGGGCCATCACCTGCTCTGTACTCTTGCTCAACCCCAACTCTGTCTCTTTGCAAGCATTGTGGTGAAGTACTTCTGCCACATGGCTCCCCATTCCTGGCCGTGCCCCTGTCCTGGGTGCTGCTGGCAGCCCTCCAGAGCCAGCATCACACAGAGACAGCCATGCAGGGGCCCAGAGAACTAGGGCTGTGA
The DNA here is from genome assembly GCA_030014935.1 of Caiman crocodilus. Taxonomy (NCBI): domain Eukaryota; kingdom Metazoa; phylum Chordata; order Crocodylia; family Alligatoridae; genus Caiman; species Caiman crocodilus. Next base: position 215,910,390 of record JAGPOW010000261.1, on the reverse strand, counting down.
GAAATTTCAGCAGCTGTTTCATTTCAGAGGTGTTTCAGGATGTTTCAGCACCTGAAACTCTGAACTGAAACAGAAGGCTCTGAGACATCTCCAAAACAAAATGAGGCATCTGAAACATTTCAGAAATGTTTCTAAAATTTCATAGTTTTAGAGCTGGGCTTATAGGGAAACAGCTGTATGCTGCTGTCTTGCCATGCGACTTGGCTCTGCAGGGAGCAGAGATCTACTCTGGGGGTCTCCTTACCTCCACTGTCCGCCCTGTACTGCCCTAGTGATGCAGGGCTGTACAGGGTGTGCAGTGGTGCTGAGGAGGCCCCCAGGACAGATTTCTCTTCCCTGTGGAGCCAGGTCATGTGGCAGGGCAGTGCTGGTCCCTGCCACATGACCTGGCTCCACAGGGAGCAGAGATCCACGGCTGCATGGGACAGGAAGCAGCAGTGAGGAGACCCTGGCGCAGATCCCTGCTCCCTGCAGAACCATATTGCATGGTAGGGTACTGCTGGTCCCTGCCACATGACCTGGCTTCATAGGGAGCAGGGATCCAGGGCAGCATGGGGAGGGCAGTGGCAGCAAGGAGACCCTGGAGTGGATCTCACTGCCTGTGGAGCCAGGTCAAGTAGAATGGCAGTACTAAGGCCAACGCCTTGCAGGCACAGTGGGTGGCTATGACAGACTTCAATTGTTGGTCTAATTGTGCCCAGAATATCATGCCCTTCATGTGGGAGCTGACCATTTTGGTGCTCTGGGGAGAGGCCACACTCCTGTGAGTGCCACCAGCAGAGGCAACTTGCCCTCACCCACACCTCACCCTGAGGCCTCTGGTGACATGTTACTGAAGGAGGGGACCTCGGGCCTTCCGTGCCTTACCCCGCCCCAACTGCCCAGCTGCTGCATCCACTAGCAGCTCAGGGAGCCCTTCTGCCTTACCCTCAGCCCAGTACCACACAGTCATGAGGAGCAGCTGGCCACACTACTGCCAGCTGCCAGCTGTGTCAGCTCCTCTCTGGGGGGGCCTGGCCAGCCATCATCCTGCCACTCACCACAGGTTGGCACCCCCCACTTTGCAGCACACAGAGAGGCAGGACACAGTTCAAAACTTTATTGAGCAGCCTCTGTCCCCACAACTTGATGGGAACAGGCCTCTCACATGCTGAAGAAGGTGTTGATGCAGGCAGTGATGTCCTCCTTGATAGCAGCAGGCAGGGGCATGTTGCACATCAACAGGTATTCCTCCAGGTGGTGGCAGAGGTTGCCATTTTAGTGCAGGGGCCTGAACCCACAGCACAGGTGTGGATTAGCAGGACCAGCTGTAATGGCTCAAACAGCCCTCCACCTACACAAACAGCTCATCACACACTGCCTGGGACGCCTTTGGGGTGGAATAGCAATGCGGGGGGCCAGCCCCAGGACACTGTCCAGAGAGGCGCTCCTGGGCAGCTGAACATGGCCAAGCTCTGATCTGAGATCAGGCAGCACAGGGCCCCTGGTGCAGAGCATCTTATCCCTGCAACATTGCCAGTTTGCACAAAGGCCTATAAGGGAGAGGCTACAGGGCCCTGCGGGAGTGCCACAGCAGGGTCACTGTTACTCGCTACTGGAGCCACCCAGACATGCTGTCTGTACCAGAAGCACAGCAGGGACTGGACCCTCCTGCTGCAGTAGCTCATAGCAGTGATTGAAAACTGGGCAGCACAACAGCAGGCATAGCAGCAGGCATGGGAAGCATGGGAGCTGGCATAGTAGGATACAGACATTACTTGGGAGACCTCCCAGAGAAGGCACAGGACTGGGCACAGTGGACGCACTGGGCCTGGCTGAAGACCCTGGAGCAGTGCTGTATGGAGCTGCTCTAGTGGCAACTGGCTAGCCAGGGCCCCTAGGTCCTGCAGTAGGCTCCTGTCTGGGCCCCAGAGGAGGGCCTCTGTCACCTCCTGTCCACAGGAGCCCCTGCCATTCGCTGCAGCACCTGGACCCATGGGAGAACTGGCTGCGGCCATAGTGCTGCCCATCTGCTGTTGGGCTCTGTGCCCTGGGTGTCTCCACTGCACAGGCCCCCACTCCAGGACTCGGAGAAGGACTGAGATTGATGTATATAGTTTTCAGTTTGGGAGGAAGGATTTTTATGATTGGTAGGTGGGGAGCGTGGTGGAGGGACTCGGTGTGTTGGGGAGAGAAGGGAGAGGCATTCTCCACTGGACTCTTTCCAAACCATCCACATCCTTCTTGAAGGGCTGAGCCAAAAAATGGACACAGTACTCCAAGTGAAGCCTCACCAATGCTAAATAGAGTGAAAAAAAAAAATCATTTATCTTGATTTGCAAGTGACACTTCTGTTAATACAATGCAGTAAGCTCCTTTTTTTTTTTTTTTTTCAGTAAGAGTACGTTTTTCACTCATATTCTGCTTATGGTTTACTGTAGCCCCCAGGCACTTTTCTGTAGTTCTGCAGCCTAGTCAATCATTCCCCAATGTATATTTGTGCATGCAATTATTCCAACCCAAATGCAGGACTGTGAACTTGTTGAATCTCACCTGATTGAATGCAGAGCATTTTTAGGCTATCCAAGTCAATCTGGATCCTAGCTCTGTCTCCCAGAGTCTCTGAAACTCTCCCCAACTTGGTGTCATCTGCAAATTTGCTAAGCATGCACTCAATCTCATCATCCAAATCATTAATGCAGACATACTGGAGGATTAGACAGTATGGTGACAGATGAAATCCAACTTAGATAAGATAAAGATAATGCAAATTGGCATAAGTTGTCTAAACTTCTCATATTCATGGAGTAACACTGAATGGGTAAGGTTCTTTGAGAGAAAAGACTTAGGTGTTGCTTTGGACAGCTAAATGGAAAACACCTGCTCTCCTCAGTGTGCAATTATGGACTAGGTTGATAAAATGGAAGAATAAGACTGCATCTAAAGCATTTCAGAGAGTCCATAAAAAAAGGTTGAAAAGGGAGAATAACACACTGGAATTTATATACATGCAATTCTCAAGTGTTAGAAGGTAAATATTTTATTAGGACTAGAATACTGACCTCTAGGGTAAGGCAAAGAAATGGAGTGCATAATGGCAAGAGTTATTAAAGACAGACAAATGATAGTGAAACTTCATCTACCCACAAATAAGACAGAAAAATAGGACAAAGTATAGAGAAATTTTTCAATACTTGAAAAGGTTGTTTCTGAGACCAGATAGTTCTTGAACATGCAAAAGTAAAAAATTTTTTTGACTTTGTCTCAACTATCACACAAAAGTTAATTCAGTATGTGGCAGTAGCTATGCCCACAATATAATTATGTTCCAAATCCACAATACAATAACCACAATATAATTATGTTTAACATCCAAGAGACAGGTGAAGCACCTACAAGTGGCTCAGTGATGATAAACCTTAGAAAGAAAGAATTTTTAAAAATTAAGACAATTCAAAAACTCTTAAAGTAAAAGTAAACCCTTTAGAAGTGTCATGGCTGCTGCTTAAAAACAATCATTCCCAAACAAAATATTTAAGACTAGCATTATTACTAAATGTCAAGATTTAAGAAATTCCATTTGAAAATCTGACTCTAGTGAAGACAATAAACAGAAATATCAACTACAGGATGCAGCAAGTAAGAAGGAAATAAGAAGGCCTAAAATTGATTTTGAAGACCAAACAATTAATATGTATGAAGACATATGAGATTTTTAAGTCAATCAGAAGTAGAAAGTATCAGAAGTTTCTCTTAATCATCAGGGGGCAATCATGGAAGACAAAGATATTCCTGAAAAGCTAAATGATTTCGTTTCATCAGACTTTACTACTGGCTATGCTCAGAAGATTCCTTCTGGATATGATCTTTACTGATAATAAAAGTGAGGTACTATCACCCTTGATATTTTAAGATGTGCTTCAACAAATTAATAATTTGAAAAATACTCAGACAACATGACTAGAAGGTATATATTCAGTGTTTTGAAAGAGTTTAAGTACGAAGTAGCTTAACTGCTGAAAATAATATTATTCTTTAAAGAGAGGCACTTGACTAAGGATTATAGAAAAGTTTTTATTTATAAATAAAAATATTAATAAGGCTTACTTAATGGAGCCTTCATTCTGCAAAGACAAATTATCTACCTATAGCTCAGAAGTCTTTAGGTGCATCATTGTATAAAGTCGAATGAACTGACACTATTTAGACTCCTAAAGACCTTAGATAAGGTCCACTGGAAAGGCCTACTAAAGCTTGCTAGTCATAGAATGAGGGACAGAATAGTCATCAAACTGGTGAAGAGATACAGAGAGAAAAGAGTAGGAGAATATAGTTTATTTTCATCATGGGGAAAAAAGTGTGAGTTATATCTAGCACATATTACATTTTGTGTATTATATTTATGACTAAACTGAAATGGTAGCTATGAAATTAATAGGTTATTATTTAATCTAGTCAGGAGTCAGGGAAATACAGTGAGGAGCCTCAGAGAGGCCTAAACAAGGTATGCCAATGAGCAGATGGCAAATAAAAATCACTGTTGATAAATGCAACACAATTGGAAGGAAAGGGACTCTGCCATCGTGAAGACAGACTCATAATATTTCAACTCAATGTTCATCATAACTGATGAAAATGTTGATCTAGAAATGGGAGTGCACAATGAAATCTCTAAGTTTGCAGGTGATACCAAATTATTTTAGGTAGTCAAATCCCAAACTTATGTACAGAAGCTGCATAAAAATCTCACCAAGATAAGTGAGATCACCAGGCTAATACTGTATATACTAGTGGAATTTCAGAACTAAGCCAGAATTCAGATAATAGCAGCAAGCATGATCAAACGCATAAAAAAAATGCTTAAATCTGAGGAAAGATTGAAAAGATCAGCTGTTTTATCTTATAAATAAGAGGAATGAAAACGTGTACAAAGCAATGATCGGTATAGAATGGTGGTTTCCAGTCTAACATCTCAGAGCCACACCTGTTTTACACCAGTCTCTAACCCATGTACATTTGGAAGCCTTTCAAAAGGAAAGCATTTTTAAAGGGCAGCAGCTGCTAGCTATGTTCTAACTCTTGTGTGTGAAAAGTTGAGAAAAATTCACATGTAGCATAGCAAAGCCACCCCAACTTTAAACCTGGATGAAGCACTATTGGAGTAAAGTGGAGTGATCTTGCTACAATAGAGTCTTTCTTGGCTAATTCACACATAAGAATTAGAATGCAACAGCTGGTGCCCTTTTGAAAGGCTTCCAAATGTGCATTTGTCCACAGCCTCTGGGCATGTCTGCACATGCAAGCACGTGCACTTGCAGCAGCTCAACTAGAAGTGATGCAAATTTATATAAATTTGCAAGTTCATATAAATTTGCAAGTTCATATAAATTTGAACCGGGGCTTTTTGCCGCGTGCACTTTGTTGTGGAGCAAATTGTGCCACTTGGGACAAAATAACCCTGCCTGGCTCCTCCCAGACCTTCAGCCAGGGGTAGCTAGAGTCTGGGGACAGCACCTGTGCTGTCTCTAACAGTATCAAAAGCTTCCCTGTCCAGGCCTCAGCAGTATAAAAAGCTACCCTGGCAAGTAGCTCAAGGCTACAAGCTCTCAGGAGTGTCTGGAGCCCAGCCAATTGGTACCTACGGACACTACCCCTTGTCAGCTGGCCTGCTGAAGCAGCCCTGAGAGTTCCCTGTACCTCTACCCACTGCAGTAGTCTGGCAGTGGGGGCTGCTGCCTGGCTGTGACCTGCTGTGCACCTGCCAGACCCAGATGGGGAATGCACAGCCAGCAGAGGCATCTGTCCTCTGGGCCAGAGGACACTACTGCCATTGTGCCCATCTGAACAGCTATCTCCTGGAAGAAGTTCTGGATGTGGTGGCCTGCTTTGAACTGTCAAAGCATGTCTTCCTGGCCCCATTTGTCCAGGATTTCTACCACAGCCAGATGGGTCCAAGGTGCCAGCTCTGAGCAGGAAGGGTCCTGCCCCTGACCTCCCTAGCAGGAATTCTGGTGTTCCCTATTGGAAAACTGAAAAATCTCTGAGAAAAAAAATCCCCAAATCAATCTCTAAAATACCTCCAAATCCATGTTTCTCCACAAGTAAAACAAAAGACACTATAAAGAGAGAGAGAAAGAGTGAGACAGAGACAGTGATCAGTTGGACAATATTTTATTGATAAATCTACAGTGTTAAAGCAAGTCTCTTATCATAATAATAAACTCTATGATAATATGAGTTCTATCATATCACTTCTATCATAATATGAACTCTAAATACACATTTCATGAACCCATGAATACATATTTAGCTGCCCTCCCACAGGGCAATTGTCCTCACACAAAGGGGTTGGTCCCCCACACAAGGGCTGTGGTCCCCCAACAGGGGATTCAGCCCTTACACAAGGAGTTCAGCCCCCATGCAAAGTATTCATCCCCCCAACAGGAAGTTCATCCCCCACACAAAGGGCCTGTCCCCCTAAAAGTGGGTTCAGACCCTCAACAGGGGGTTTGGCACTCTTGCAAGGGGATGGCCCCTAACAGGGGGTGCATCCCCCACACAAGGGTTATGGTCCCCCAATGGGGACCAAATGGCCCCTTCAATGGGCTAGCACTCCTGCAAGGCCCACATGCCCCACCTCAGCCCCCAATTGCTGCCCCACCTGGCCCCTTCCCCCACCAGCTGCTGCAGCCCCCCCAATAGCTGCATGACCCAGCCCCACTCCCCCAGACCTCTCCAATGGCTTCCCTACCCAGCCTCACTCCCAACTTGCACCCCCAGGCTCCCAGGGCTACCCCCACAACCCCAGCCACCATCACTTAAAAAAAAAAAAAACCAACAGAAAAAGAACAGAAAAAAATGGGGAAAAAAAGGCTCTGCTTGCCTGAGAAGTGGGGGTGGGGGTGGCTCTGGGGCCTCCTGGCAGAGCTTCCTGGGCAGCACAGGACAGTGCAGGGGCAGGAGCACTCAGACAGGGCCGCTGGGGCTGTCACCCTGCCCTGCACTGACTGCCCCAGTCAGACAGATGGCAGCTTCAAGTGCCAGTAAGTGCCAGGGCCTTGGAGGTGGGGCTGGTGGAGGGAGGGGCCAGCTGCAACAGAGGTTGGGGAAGGGGGCTGGCAGAGGGAGAGGCTGGCCCCAGCAGGGGTCAAGGGCTTCAGGGAAGCTGGCAGTGGTTGAGGGGGTGGGGCCTTCGGGGGTCCGCCCCCACAGTCCCTTCTCCCCTCCTCCAGCCCCCGCGACCCCCTACTCACTAGCACTGGAGCCCTGGTGCTGAAACACGGGCCTGGCCAGCTGCATGTTTCAACACCAGGGTGAGGAGCAACCATAGAAACACCCTGGCAGCCAGAGCGTCTCTATGGATGATCCAGCCTCCAGTTGCCTCACTTTTTTTAGACCCCGTGGGTCTAATTTTCTCCCCATGTGGCAAATTCGCTCTGCAAGTTTGCCACAGGGGGACCACTTTTTTGTTCCCACATGTGCCTGTTGCCCTTGCCCAGAAGTTTGAAGTGGGGCAAGAGGCACATGCATGCTCGTGTGGATGTGCCCGCTGACATCATATTGAGCCATAATGCAAGGGGCAGATTATCTGTCTTCCTCAGACATAACTGATGCTAGCCACTCAAAAGCTACAAGTGTACTGATTTTTTTTGAAGGCTAATACCTACTTCATACCCACACAATCTCCCTATAAAATCCACTTTTGCATAAGGAAATAAATTTCTAATGCCTAACATGCCTTATTTCACAAATAGGCATTTATATGTTCAGTTAAAAGTTTTGCCTGTTTTTTCCTTGCCTAATATAGTACATTTAGGAGGCAGCCTTTGAAAACTGGACATAGAAAGTAATCCTGGGTCCTAAAATGTCCCAATCCTGGAAAATCAACATGGTTGACATGTAATTAACTTTCCACATCGATGCAATGCATCACATATAATCTTGAAAAGAGACATCCATCCAAAAAGAGACACACTGGCACGTTCGGAGCTTGAACATACAGAATGCTATCATTACTGTATCATTTGTAGAATTCACTTAAATATTTCCATTTACTAAAGTCTATTAATAAAAAGTTTTGAAAATATGTCAGTTCAGACTTACTACACCCACACATAAGAATATTTTATGGAATATAGCACATGGAATATTTTATTCATGTGCTATGAGGGATTTATTGCAGATATAGTATATTTTGGATCGGAAACTTCATTGCTCTGCCTACACAATACGTATCCTTAATAGATTAAAACTCTTTAAATATTGCAGCAACTATTACTGCTTTCATAGCTTCTCTGATGTCTGAAGCTTGGTGTGCAAAAAAGGAAGATTCATATCACAGTTGGCAAATCACAATGGGAATCCCAAACCTCATGGTGTTAAGCAGATCTATAGACTATTATCTAAAAAGCTAGACTCAAAAGTCATTAAAAATGTAGCCTGAAAGTTTATATTTAATTCTGATCTTTGGTTTTTTAGTATAAGTTTTCAGATAAGTGCACACAAGATTTTGCCTTTTCTTATGAATGCACATGTGTGTATATACAAACATGCATAAACACAACCTGTACGTGAATGTGGGTGCCTTTTGGGGAAAGGGAATTATGAAGAAATAAGTATTTGTTATGGATTAGTTAAGGTCTTCTTACCACAAAAAAAAGTTTTACTTCAATGTGTATGTGTGTGTGTGTGCACGCGCGCACGCATAATTATAAGAAAAAGGTACACAAATGATTTGATGCTGGCTTTTGTTTTGTTTTTTCCTGCATACTGCTCAAGCTGTCTCTACAGAAATAAAGTGGGTTTTTTAGCCCATTTCTCATTATGGAAATCTAATAAAAGCTTTAATAGGCATCATGAATTTTTCCTGTACTACCCAAATTTTACAGTTCTCTCTCATTATTTCTTAGTCATGGTACTCCACTATGCCCAACTCATACTATTTCTCTAGAATGATTTATACAAAATAGTGTCTCAATGTTAAAAAAAAAAAAACAATAAAAAAATCATCAATTTATTTTCATTGGGTGCATTTACACATGCATATTCTACAGTCTAGATTTACTGCACAGTGAGCACATCTATGCAGGACATTATGTCACTGTAGCAGTGCACTATGGTGATGTAGCATCTGCAGGCATCTACACATGACCACCAGCTACTTCTCATAGTGATGCACTCCCCCAGTATAGTATGCCACTATGGCAAAGTAGCTGCTAAAAATAAATATGTGCCACAAGTGCAGCACAGTATGAGCTGTTACTACACTGTGATTTAGTACTTCAAAAAGCTAGCTTGCTACTAGCTGCCCCACGGTGGATTGAGGCAGGGGGCTGGGATCTGCTGCACTCTTGCAGCTTTTTCTAAGCCCTGTGCTTTGGTTACCTGATTGGGTTACGGGGCTCAGATGTGCCCCTGACCATGACTATTCCTGGCCGGCCCTCAGCTGCACAGCTGCCCAAAACAGGACGGTCCCCAGCTACCTCCAGGCTACATGTGCCTCTCTGTACAGCCTGGGGCTGGCTGGGAACTGTTCTGGTTAGGAGCAAGGAGCTGGGCAAGGAACTGCCTCCATGCAGGGAGCTCCCGTCCCCTGCTCTGCCTGTGACAGTTCCCCATTTGTTTACATCCCCAGCTCCACACTTGCAGAGCTGGGTGAGGAACAAGCTCCCCAGCCTCCACCAGCAGGGAGCTTCCAGCACTGGCTCTGCCACTGCAGAGCCACTGCCAGGAGATGCTCATCTTCCAGCCTGAGCACCGCAGTTATGGGCCTTGGGTTAAAAGACCCTTATCTCCCAGCCCAACCACCATGCCCATGGTGGCAGAACCACTGCTGGGACATAAGGGTCTCCCAGCCAGAGCCCAATGACTATGGGGCTCAGGCTCGGAAATAAGGGGCTCCAAGAGCTGCACTTCCTGATTTCAATGGTGAAGTGAGGATATAAGGGAGATAAAGTTCTCCCACACCGCATTCAACAATCATGATCTGGGAATAGGGGGCTTGGAGCTCCCTGTTGCTGGGGCAGGGGAACCTAGTCCCCACCCAGGCTCCTGTGATAGAGCCTGAACCAGCAGCAGGCAGCTCCTGGAGGAGGGAGCTATCACCTGCCCTGAGAGGAGGGTGGATGGTTGACTGGGAACAGATTTGGCTCCTGGCCAGGCATCTACAGAATTGCTATGGTGCCATTACTAATGCTACGTAAATTTGCAAATTTACTCAGGATTAGGGAGATTTCCTGTGAAGTAAGTATGTGCAAGTGTAGACCCACATGCTTACTTTGCAGAAAACTATGCTAATGTGCAGTTAAGCATTTTGTGTTTATGTGCCCATTAGTTACCAAACCAGCCAGTCATTTAGGATACATTCTTAGTTACAGTCATTTGTTATCTTGATCAGATTGTGAATCTGTACGCCATTCAATTAGTGTACAGAATGTCTATTTAAAGACAAAACCTACCCTTTCTACTCTTTTTCTTTTGATTGTTCCCCACTTTCTTTTCTGAAATACTTAGTCTATTATATACCAGAAATATCTGTTTTAGGAAAATAACTTTCTCCCTGAGTTTACTTTTATGATGTATTGAATTTCTTTTAAGATTATAGTGAAAACTTTTGCCTATTGCCTCATGAAGTTATTTGTGGAACACAGATTTTGATCCTGCTGGCATGGTTCTTGCTGAATTTCATGAGAGTTTTGCCTGAAAGAAGATGCAAGCATCATGCTCCTGGGAATCACAACACCAACATGACAGTAGATTAAGCTGATGTAAGTCCTATTTTTTACAGAGACAAGTGCTAGATGTGTCCAAGATAGACCTGAAAACACAGAATTGCTCATTTCATTTTATGGGAAGAGTATCTCCTCAAATCACGCTAGCAAACATTAAGCAACACACAAATGCATCTCATGAAAGTGCTGTGTAATTTTCTTCATAGTCCATGATGCAACCTAATATCTGTCCCCAAAATGTCATGAGGTGCTTGCTTCCTTGATTAACCCATTTTCAATAGAATTTGGGCTGTAGAACTCCATGTTTGAAAACAGTTGTACAAACATTTGAGTTAAAAGTAAAAATCATATTCAATACTTATCTTTGTTTCAGTATCAGTCTGAACATTCTTCTGAGCTTCTAACTTCCAAGACCCATTGAAGTGAGTGGAGTACTTTGTAGTTCATACATTCCCAAGACCTTCCAGGATAAAGCCCCATATTATTATGAGCACCACATTGTTGGTCTACTGCAAGTCTTTCAAGTTTTCTACTAGCTATATAGCAGTGATAACTGCACTGTGGGATGTCTATGTCAGCCTCGATATTCTGCAGTTTTATGCATTGTAGTTTGGTGATGCTTTGTATCCATTGCACAATACCATGCAATCCATAATATTCCTAAAAGATTCTGTTATCAACTTTCTGGTTGTCTCTTCCTGATGTGGGACTCTGCTGCACAAAGGACTCCTATTTGAAATATCTCCCTCTGATGCAGCAGAGTGGGGTCTTATAGAGAGGGGCTTCAGCCACTGGCCTGCTGAGTGACCTTGAACAAATCACTCCCTTCCTGTGCCTTCTATGTTAAGCATTTTGAGTTTCACTGATAAAAAAGACCCATCTAAGAGCTACCTATTGTTACATTAAGCATTTATATGAAAATTCCCAGCAGGTTTCAGATGTTATCCGTAACAGCCAAGCTCTGTGCAGTCAGTGCGGCTGTTCTGGAATTTATAAGTCATATTCATTATAAAATGAAAGCCATTATCAGTAAGGTCATGAAAAACAGTACAGGGGAGTACTTTTTTTAGTATTTTATTGTATTTTTATGAATGCTGTGTACCATCTTCCACAGGGAGGCTGGCAAATGGAGAAGATACATCAAAGGTGGCAATTAGAAGGGGTTTTTTTAATCGAACTTGTTCAACTTATTAAGCTGGTGAATCTTGTGTATAAAGGGGAGTTATTAAAACATTATTCTTAAGGCACAAAAGAAACTTCTGGAAATTAGACTTAAGATGCATTCACAAATAGTTCCATTAAAACTACACTTGTGGAAGAGGGAGCATGCAAGAGTCTGGGAATGTGCTATACAATTTAGTGAAAACTCTTAGGGTTTATGTCCCTTTCACTGGTAAGGCCTTGTCTACACAAGAATTGTTATATTGTCTACACTAAAAAATGTGAAACACTGGTCGTGTTTACACAAGACACTGATTGTGCAGCTGTTACTGCACAGTCATTTTGTACTTACATGCACAAGTACTAAATGACTGCTCAGTAACTGGTGTTACTGCACAGTAGTGTTCCCAAATGGCTTCTTGGTGATGCTGACTGCGCAGTAGCTCATCACTAGTGCACAGTAGCATCATGTCATGTTTTGTGCTACACAACACTAGTATGCAATAGTAATGAGCTACTGCGCACTAAACATCTCATGTAGATACACTATTGTTGATAAATGAGTGTATGTTTTGCCTGTATATGCAAAGTTCTACCACCTAATAATAATAATAATAATAATAATATACTGAAATAAAGTGTATTGGAGTAAGCAGTTTTATAAAAAGATATATACTTTTTCACTGAGGTAGGATTGCCACTGTAACATTACTAGTATAATTAAACTGGCAAACTATTCTACTATAGACAAGCTCTAAATATGTATTGGACAATTTACTGTAGTTACCCATGCTTCACTTTATATGCTATTATCTTAGTTATTTAAAAGGAGTGTTGAGGAAGCTTAAATAATATTTTCAAAATATTTTAAGATCTGCAGATATAGTCAATATGTAGAAATTATTATTAGTACTAATTAAATACAATAGGCCTGTCTGGGGCCTCAAATCTGAAATATTATAGCATTTTTAAAATGATCCATCCATATGTACTTTAATATGTCATTTTTCCTATTAATGAGTGCCTGACTTAGAAACCTGTTTTTTTTCCATTTTTTCCTTATAAAAATTATGTATCATTTGTATTATTCCAAGAAGCAGGCATTTTGTTAAGTATGTATATTTTTTACCATTATTCTACAACACTCAAGTCAGCACTCAATACTGGCAAAATAAATAAAAAAACCAAATATTCTCATTTGCACAGCATGTCTACATGTGCCCTTATGGTGCTGTTGTTATTACATTGTCATTTATTATGTCCTTTTGGAAGTAGTGAATGTCAGTGCAGCAACAGCCTATACTGTGCCACGCTGGTGGCGTAAGGTTATTTTTAGCTACTATGTTGTTGTAGCAATGCGCTATAGTGAGGGAGCACATTGCTATGGCAACAGTTGCAGTGCCATGGTTTGCGCTTGCTAACGTTACGTCGCCCTAGTGTGTTGCTACAGTGAAGTAGCAGCTCATGTAGATGTGGCCACTGTCCAATGTCCTATCAGCAGACACACTGCTTTTCTTACTAGGATAATTATTACAGCTTTCTCCCCCCC
>JAGPOW010000261.1:215862254-215872696 GCA_030014935.1 Caiman crocodilus | reverse complement strand
AATAAAAACTTTTTTTCCTTTCAAACTTCCAACTGGCATTCATATATTGGCGCTCATGCATGCCGGGCAACGAATTCAGACTTGGGCTGAAGCATAACAGTATGACAACCATAATAATTATACTTAGGCTTTTAGCAGTCAGATATAGAAAAAGAGGAGAAAATGATCAGGCTACAAGTACAGTCAGGTAGCAGGAACAACAACAGTTGCAAACTCTGGTCTCTACCAATGAAATGGCATTATAACAATTCAGCCTTCTGTTCAGTGTTCAAGAATAGTTATAACACTGAAATTGCTTTATTTGTTTACAATACCTGAGGGAATCTGAAATTGGAATAGGAGATCAGACTAGTAGTACATCTATGCCAGTGTTCTGTGTCCAGCATTGGCCGGTACTGGATGTTTTAGAGGAATTTGCAAGAACTCCATAGTGAACAGCTATAGAGGGCGTATCTACATGTTTGACGTAAGGTATCTACATGTCAAGGCAACATAAGGAAATTAGTGTGGGAACAGACACCAGATTTAAGGCACATTAAAGACAGGTCTACGTATGTCCGTCCTTAATGTGCCTTAAATATGGTGACTTAGGGTGATCTGGGAGTAAATTTGTTACCTACATGAAGCTCAAGTAGTTAACATGCTGTAAGCCATGTGTTGATGTAGTATAGTGGCTTAACACTGTTAGCCATGCCAGCCATAGCTAAGTCCGGGGAGCCATGCGCTACTGCCCAGCGCTGCCAAGAGAAATGGCAGCACATGAAAGAACATGCCTCTGCCTTGAGGTAGGGTTCCTGGTTACATCATGCAGCAGTGCAGGCAGTAGGGTGCCTTGCTCCCTGCCCAGGATTCAGGGAACCTGAGAAGCTGGCACTGCAGCTTCCCCCCATGAGAAAGCAAGCAGGCTGGGTCTCTGTGTACCCCAGCACCTGGCATTGCCTGGTCCAGCGTCCAGCTGATGCAGCTCCAGCCTGGTGGAGCTTTCTCCAGCGTGGCTCTAGCATCCAGCATGACTTTCCTCTGCCTGCACTGCACCCAGTGTGCCCAGGCTGAACCTGGAGGAGCTAGTGCTGCCTCTCTCATAGGCAGTGTCTGGCAGGGAAGTGGGTTTTCATCTGCTGGGGAGGGGCATAGAGCCAGGCTGTGCAGTGAGCTGTCCAGGGAACTGACCAGGGCAGCCTACAAAAGCATTTGCCTAGCAATCCACATTAAGATTCTTTAAGGCATCCATGTATAGATACCTGCCTAATTTGCCTTAAAGGGCATTTATTGGTCCCTTAGGGCACATTAGTCATTTCTACACATTAATACATGTGTAGACATGCCCAGAATAAACTATAGTAAAAAAGAAGATTACCTTTGGCTGTGCCTTCACAAATAAGAATTCATAAGAAGAAAGAAATTTTTATTTATCTCAGGCCTTTAGGAATGAACTGAACTGTCTTCATTTGACATATTAGTGAACTGCTTTGGACCTGTTCCATTAATACTATATACAAACTTTAACTACACTCATATTTTCTATTTTTATTATAAAAAGATCTAGCTACACAAGACCCACAATCAACATGGTGCTATTGTTGGTGGCTATATATTGCAGGATAATAAGTTATCTTAGAGAGTTTCTTGGATTCTCAGCTCAGCCCACCATGTTCATACCTACATCCACATCTAGACTACTGTGACAGAATTCACCAATACTGTTTCAGAAGTAGGGAGCTTCATTTTCCAAAGCACCAGTAGAAATGTTTTTGTTGGAGAAATAAAGCACTGGATTTCAACATGTGTGCGTTATCCTTGTATCCATGCAGCAGAAATCTCAGGGCATCCTCCATTAACCAAGAAATTCCCTGCACAGCACAGAGCCATTGTTGCATTTTTGCCAAGATACTAACCATGTGGCTAGTTTCTGCTGAATTGGCTTGTGAGGTGACACAACCTATTTTAATATGAGAAATGTCATTATTCCTACTTTAACTGCCTTAGCCAATAAGTTTGTATTTCTCTCCCACTTTTAGGGATGTTGATGCCAACAGCTTCTTTCTTTAGCACCTAAAATATCTGCAGTGTTTTCAGAAATTTCTTCTTAGAACGATCACAGTCCAACTGCTGGGCTACAGTAAATCTTCAGCTTCAGCCAGAGAAGAACCTGAGCTCCCAGATCAATATGTAAGCAGTGATTCTGTCACCATTCACCTACACAGTTACATAACATGCAACTTGTTTTCTCAAGAACTGATATTTTTAAAACTGTCAGGTGCTCCTGACAGACACTAAGAACACCTGTGTTCCTAGAGCTGAACAAGTAATTTTCCAACACTTAATTTATCTAATTAATTTAGCCTCTTTCTCTACCCACTTTATATCCACAAGCAAGTTTCTGCTTTTTCCAATAGATTCATAGATTGTAAGGGGCTGGAAGAGACCTCACAAGATCATTGGATCCAGCCCCCCTGCACTAGGCAGGAAAGACAACTGGGATCACGTGACACCAGTGAAGTGACCATCCAGTCTCTTTTTGAAGATTTCCAGGGTAGGTGATTGCACCACCTCTGGATTTATTCCACAGTCTAGACACCCTAATTGTGAAGACGTTTTTCCTAGTGTTAAGCCTGAAACGGTCTTTTAGGAGCTTGTAGCTATTACTTTTGGTTTTCCCCAAGGGTGTTCTGGTGAACAGTTGCTCAGTGAGCCTTGACATATTCCCCTAATATAGAGGTAAGCTGCTACCAAGTCCCCTCTCAGCCTTCTCTTTTTTTAGGCTGAAGAGACCCAAGTCCCTCAGTCTTTCCTCATATGGCTTGCATTGCAAGTCTCTAATCATACAGGTGGCTCTTCTCTGGACTCTCTCAAGCTTTTCCACTTCCTTGTTGAAGTGTGGCACCCAGAACTGAATGCAGTACTCCAACTCACCAATTCTGAGTAAAGCAAAAGAGTCAATTCCTTGGTTTTACTTGAGATGCATCAGTTGATGCATGCTAGACTATTGTTTGCCCTGCTAGCTACAGCATCAAACTGACAGCTTATGTTCATACTATAGTCTATCATTACCTCTAGGTCCCCTTCAGTCATGGTGCTAGCCAGTTTGGCATCACCAAGCCTTTAAGTATGTTGGAGATTGTTCATCCCCAGATGGAGCATTTTACATGTCTCAATGTTGAACTTCATCTGGTTCCAGTCTGCTCAACTTGCCAGCCTGTCTAGGTCCACCTGTATCTGTAGCCTATTTTCAAGTGTGACCATTCTCCTTCATAACAAATATATTTGTTATTTCAATTCCTTTGATTATTATTTTTTCCTGGAACACTAACTCTCTGATTTGAT
Organism: Caiman crocodilus; assembly: GCA_030014935.1. Classification (NCBI taxonomy): domain Eukaryota; kingdom Metazoa; phylum Chordata; order Crocodylia; family Alligatoridae; genus Caiman; species Caiman crocodilus. Next base: position 215,869,372 of record JAGPOW010000261.1, on the reverse strand, counting down.
TAGACTATTTGATATAAAATATATAATATTTGATTAGACTATTTGAATAGCAAATAGTAAGTTTTCATAACTTCATTGTAATTCATCGGACAAGAGAAATGGCATTAGTCTCATCTGAAAGACTGAGTATTTAAAGATTTTCAATGCATCTATTACCAATTTTTAAAGAAGTTTCCACACATTCTTCTATGTGCAATTTTTAAATTCCCTTCCCATAAACTTTTAATAGTCAGTGATACTGAATTTAAATCCATAAGGATACAAAATAGTCTGGACATAAATTAATCCATTTAAACATTCAAATTGTTATGAGAGGTAGACTAGTCTAGAGCACGAGAATCAAATGTACTGTTAATGGGCTGGATCCAGCCCATGGAGCCACATTATCCAGTTTCTTTTACTGCCCTGGGTTTGAATTGATTGGCTCTGCCCACAGGGCCTAGGATATGTGCTACGCATAGCACCCATTCTGGCTATTTTAGGATGGATGCCACATGCAGCACAGATTCTAGAGCAGGCACAACAGGCATGGATCTGGGGTCCATGGGCCTATTGGCCTGATGTAACCCTTAGAATGGTTTTGTGTCACTCATCTGGCTTGTAGGTCCAAATGTATTTGATACCTTTTGACACCCCTGGTCTAGAGAACTAGTCTAGCCTGGGAATCAAGAAACTTAGGTCCTATTCCCATCTCTTGTGTGATCTTGGACACACCCTTTTAGTGTTCATTGCTCCTACTTTTCATTCCATCCTTTGTCAGTATTTTCTACTTGGACTGCAAGCTCTTCATATCTAATATTTTGGTTGTACAGTCTCACACAGCAGGTCTCTAATCACATTTGGATCTCCATGCACTGATCCAATAAAAATGATAAGAATAACATGTAGAAAACATTTTACAATATTTACGCAAGCCTGTCATAGTTCAGACTGACTTATCTGGGTCTCATGATACTTGTTGTTCACTGGAATTAGCATCATTCAGTTTTTAGTAAATCCCAAGGGTTGCTTCCCTGTGTGAATATGCATTCCCCAGGGACAAATAGCAGAGATTTTCTGGTGTCCATAAAACCCACTGCACTGTACATTAGCAGTGCAGCAAGCACCTGCACGTGCAACATGTGTGGTTTGTGGTACCACAGATGGATCTGTGGGGCAAGAAACTGTATGTGCATGCTTGCAAGGATACACCCAAGAAGTTAAGGAGATGATTATACAATCCCAAGGCAGTATCTTCATAAAATTTACCTTAGACCCCATGTAATATCTGCAAACTTCCTCTACTTCTAAAAATGCATCATTGTTAAGTGAAATCAAGCTTCATGTTGCCTTTTTCAATGGGTGAAGGACTACCAAAAAATCATGAAAGACCCCAATAACTTTTTTTATCCAGAATCTTTCGTAAATTCCCTCTCTGTGATAGAACTGAATTTTCATTTGGCTAGCTCTTCTAACCAAAAAAAACCCTACATCTGGTACATGGATTCACAATGTTTTATTGTGTTTATTGTAGCTAGAACCTAAAAGCTTTGTCTTCCCTGGAAGGCCTTTTGCATTATGAATGAACATTGTTTGGATTGAATTCAGCTTCCATTTGCTGACAGAAAATTATTACCTTGATTTTTCCCCTTATCCCAAGAATGTGGGCATTTTTTGATCACATTGTTGTAGCTGTCCGGTCTGTATCCAAAATTTGACTTCAACATTTATTTCAACAATTTCAACAGTATCAATATCATTTTTATCTTTGAGGCCCCACCATGGACTCTGATATTACCCATATTTTGAACTAACGCCCCTGAACTATGTTGTTCAAACTGTTTTACATATAATCTTTCAAGAAAGCAAAGCTCACCTCCTTTATTTCTATTAATTTCATTTTAATTCTTTCTTTGCATATATCTACCATGCCTTCTCCCTCTACATCCCTGGCATTTTCCTTATTTCTCTCTATGCCAAGGGACTCTAGACTGGTAGAGACAGATGTGAGGCAAGGAGAATTACACACCAGTTGCTTTTCTGATAGTGTTTCTAGCAGCACCATCAGAGGGTTAGAGGGTAAAAATATAGTTGAAGTTGAAAGCAAAGAATTCCCCACACTTTTATGTATCTGTTTGTGGATCTTGTGGGCTTACGGCTCCTATATAACATGAACACAAAGCACAGCAGCTGAAGCAGTACTGAGAATCTGGCTTCCTGACTATAAAGCATCTTTCCCAACTTATACTAAACAGCAATGGAAAACTGTATTGTGGAAGGAAAGGCAGAAAACAAATTTTCAGGGAGATATGCATCTTTTCTTTAAAAAATTACAGATGAATAATGTTAAAATTGGGTGTAAGATAATAGTAATATTAGTTTCAGACATTATGTTGGAAGGTATTCATATCTGATATCAAGTATCTGTTTGATGCATGGGGAATCACATGTTTTGTTAAAGCTGATGGTTATGCTAAATGAAAAAAGAAAGAGTGAAGTTCCTTTTTGAAGCAAGATTCCTGGGCACCGCACTGCAAAAAACACTAAGACATACAGCTCTCAACAACCTGTTTCAAATATCTGTACTTTGTTCTACATTATGCCATGCAGACACTGGCAATGCATCTGGGGGCTGAGGAGGGCACGTGGCCCCCTCCCCAGATTTCTGCGCTAAACGTAGGGCTGCAGCAGTGATGGTGGAGGCAGCAGCATGATGTCTGTGCCAATAGCAGGGTGTGGGGCTCCAGCCTAGCCAGACCCAACACTTAGCAGCAGCAGGAGGTGGCAGTGGCAACATGGGGTTGCACCGCCTCACTGAGGCAGTGGTGTGGAATTGAACCTCTCCACTGTCATCACTTATGCATCACCTATGCATACAGATACCAAAAAATATGGAATTTTGTCCTCTTGTTCCATTTAATTATGCACATGGATGGCCAGAACATGGTTAATGTTCTCACACAGTCAAGTTTCACACAGTCATCCAAGTATGAATGTCTGGTGAATGTCTGTGTACCACACAGATGGCATTCATGGAAGTACTAACCTCTATGTAGGATGTAAGTCTGACATACAGATGTGCTGTTTGAGAGACTGTTTTTTATTTTCTGGCCCAGTTACCTGCTCATGGGGTAAAAGTATAAGGGTGTTTCTACACATGGTCCGGGAGCAGGGGAGAGGGGGCAATTTAATTAGAGCAGTTCTGAGAGCCGCTTTAATTAAAGCACCCTGCGTATCACATGTATCAGCATCCCTGCACTAAAAAATAGTGGCAGGGGCACTTTAACTAAAGCTTGTTGAACGAGATTTAGGTAAAGTGCTCCCACCACCATGTTTTTCAATGTAAGGAAGCTGATACACATATATGCTGGGGTCTGCTGGAGCACAGTAATTACCATGCTCCAACAGACTGCATTAATTGAGTTTGCTCCAGCATGCTGTAGTCACTTTGCTGTAGTTACAGTGCATCTGAGCAGCATTGCTGCACATGCATACGGTCCCTAAGAGGCTAATATACTTTTGTTGCAGGGGTAACTATTCACTGACTCCAGTGGTTACTGTTATAAAGAGAAAATAATCTAACTCCTTGAAGGTAAGGAATCATTCAGTACTAGTGAGGTTGTAACTGAAGCTATACATTTTCTGAAGGCACATGAACTAATTCATTCTGACTTAGAAGCTCGTTGAGGAGTTTGAGAATCTTGATCAATATTTGCTGGCAGGTTTGGGGTAAGATGACATTTACTTAGTAACAGTAGAGACTTTATACTGTATACTTTACCTATTGAAAGTACTTGTAACTGTGCAATAATGTTTGCCCTTACAGTAATTTCAATATAATGTTGACCATGGAAAATGAGAAAAGCAAGTAGTGAAGACAGTCATACAATCATAACTCCAATACAGATTACATTCACAGCATTCATAGGGAGAGTAATATTCTCAGTAACAATTTCAGTATTTACACTTTATATTCTGTTTCCTGCATTTGTATTTCTTTTGTTCTTTTGTAGTCTGATGATTCATGAATTATATTTAAAAATGGAAAGGAACACACGTTAAAAAATTCAGATTTTGCGGTAGATGCTCTTCATAATACATACACAACTTTTAACTCCTATTATTGTTAATAGGAATTATAGACCAGTGAGTGGAATGTAAACCCTTTCATGCAGAAGATACTTGATATATTTAAATGTAAAATGTTGAATTCTTCCTCTTTGAAATGGTTTTTGAATATCTGTTCCTCCAGGGCTGCGTTACTTATAGCCCTCAAAAGTTCTTACTGTAAGCTCTCTTTTCCTCAACAAGACATGCTCTGTAAGGGGCCAAAAAGGGTGAGAACATCAGAACCTCTATGGGAGTACCAATAAAGAATTTGCTCACTCAAGAAAGTTCTTCCACTAGCCAGATCCTAGTTGGGTTTACGGCTATTTCTCAGCAAGGTTATAGTTCCCATATAGTAAAAGTATGAAAACTGAGTTTAAAAGATTTGGGAACCCACATTTATCTACAGTACCTATATGGCACATACAGTCATGATAGCTGAATACATCACAATCTTTAACATAGTCATCTTCACAAAACTCCAGTGAAGTAGTATAATATACTCCCTTTAAAAAGAATACTAAGGCACAAAGGTACTAAAACTCATATTTGTAAAAAGGCTTAGGCACCTAAAGTAGACCTTCTGAATTTGGGCAACTAAATTCAAGAATGCAATGTTTAATACTTCCCTTTAATCATATAAGGTCCACATATCTTCATTTTTTACCTTTAAAGTTCCCTAGGCTTCTAAAGTTCTGCTCCAAAATATTCCATGAACTACCTCTGTCTCACCAGGGCTGAACAGTTCAGTACCTGTCTTATGTCAAAGTTCAAGAGCTTTCCCAAAACAGATGTTTTACCTTAGGGCTAAGTACAGACAGTCAAAAGCCTCAAAAAGCCTGAGGCTGAATTGATTCAATCTTTACAGGTTAGTCAAAGCTGCGTAGATTCAACCAATAAGCAAATGAACAGCATTCACTTTAGATTCTGGAAATGTAGCCACGTGCCTGTAGTGGTCCAGGCCAGAAGCCAGAGGGTGCTAGAGCATGCCTCTGTGCTTGGCTGGAGAATATAGCTTGGACCAAGGCTAGCTTACCCACATTGTGGGGGTGGGGAAGGGAGGTACAAAGCACCTTGTAAGGGGGGATGCTGAGGCACTGTGAATTAACTTGAATCTGGAGGGGATCTGAGATAGAAGTTCATTAAACTGATTTAACCCAAATCATTTAAGTCTGATACTATATCCATCCAAGTTTATTTTAAACCAATATTGGCAATTTTGAAAGCAGCTTATGTAAATTGTGTTACAGATTTGAACTGGTTTCTGATCACTTATACCAATTTATATATAATTTCTGTCCCTTGTCTAAGAGACCTGACTTATAAGTGTGCTCTGCATATGCTTAATTTAAACATGCAAGATATGGACAGAGAGCAACTTCTGTTCTCTTTTAGAAACATAGCTGGAGATGACACTGCCTCCTTTTTATATAATAGCTATTAAACCAGCCATCCAGGGTTTTCTTTCTCTGCTTCACAGGGAAGATAGAATTTATAGCCCTCACTTCCCAGTGGTAGGTGTTAACATTGTCATCCTTCCTCCTGAAGCTTCCACATGATGCAGAAATGCACTAATAATGTACTAAACCGGGGGGGGGGGCAAAGGTGTGAGTGTTGCCCTTTACCTAGCATCTAGGGCCCCCAGTTAAGAAGGTAGAGTCTTGGATTCTGCTTCCTGTCATGGGAACTGTTCCTACATTTCATTCAATGCATTTGTAATGTAAAAGACATAAACATCTTTGAAAGAAGGACTGAGACCCAGGTCTTCCTTTCAGTTAGTTTAGTTTAAGAAAGTAGAGTCTCCTGCTACTTCCCTCTGACCCCACAATTTTTAAATTCTTTTTTTGCAAAATAAAACATCTTTGACAGTGGGGAATGAAGAGTACTTTTTACCCACCCACATAGCAGCCAATAAAGTGGTGGCTAGGGCACACTTCAGTGAAGAGGGAGATGTGTCCCTTTAGAGTAAAGTGTGTGTGGGTGGTGTGGGCATTGAATATTGAATGTATCTCTCTCATCCTGGATGAGTACTCTAACCATGAAACAATTGTGCCCAAGAGGGATGATAGCAGCAACACTTTTTTGAAGAGGAAAGTGCTAGGCCTCCTTGTTTTTGTTAGAAACAGTTTGGGCATTTCATTCCAGGATAATTGCAGGCATTTCTCTGCAGCCCAGTAATCCATATGATCCCTAGAGATAGGTGAGCTTTAAGCTCCACCCACCCCTAAAGCATTTTCAATTGCCCACATTAGATGGTTTTCCGCCCAGGAAGCAACCTTCTGTGAATGCCGTTCAAAGATGTCTAAGCCTATATTGTCCTTCTGGCCCTAAGTTTCCAACCACTGTCAAGGAAATCAGACCTGTTGGTTAGCTTCTGTTCTGACAACACCACAGCCCAGCAGTTAGATGGTATAAACCTCTTGAAACAACACAAGCATATGCACCAGTGCTACTTTAAAACACTGTGCCAGAATGGCCTGAGAACAGTAATGTCATACATCCTCCAGTAGGCTCTGAACCACTGAGGGCTGCTCTAATCTGTCTATGCTAGTTTGGTGTGCCCAGAATTAAAGTGAGGGAATGCTTACTTTGTGGGCATCAAGCCCAGGCTGAGCATGGCTAGTGCATGGCCTAATTTCCCTATGCGCTCCACAGAAGTCGTGGCTATGGATTCCGCCCAAGCATCTGAAACCTAGAAGCCAAAAGGCCAAGTATTGCAACACAAAAGTCCTTTTGGATGCAAAGGGATTTAAAGTTCATATGTTCCTTTATGGATTTACCCTTAAGTGACTTTCCCAAAGCTGCAGAGCAGAGAATCAAATCTACATCTCCCAAGTCCATATCTGTGTCAGGTAGAAGTGTGAGATGCTCATGACACAGAAATCAGACACAGTACTAGCAGATAGCTTGAGAAGGATTGCTAACTAACAGACAGCTTGAGAGGGATTGCATAACTCACAGACAGCTTAAAGCAAAGCTCAGCATACTAACGAACTCATGACCACAAAAATAAGGAAGCAGACCGCGGCTCA
>JAGPOW010000261.1:215826255-215858291 GCA_030014935.1 Caiman crocodilus | reverse complement strand
TTAATCAAAATCTGAGATGTAGTGGTTAAATTTTTAAAAAATTTGTGGTGATCTGTCATGGAACAACCCCACTGAAGAAGATAACAGTGGTTACCCAGATCTCATTGCTGGTTGCAAAGTTCAAGCTTCAGGGCCCCAAAAATGTAGGTCTGCCACTGCTCTGGAGTAATGCAAAATTTGACTAAACGTGAACAAGTAAAAATTCTTTCATCTGTCATGGCTTCCTTTTACAGGAGAATTGTAAGAAGAAAATTGAAAACCTACCTGAACTTGTTGAACCATTTGTTCAACTTATGTTCATAAAATGTACCAAGTAAACTTGGTCTGAGACAGAAACATAAACATTTCAGTCAGGTAATGAAGTTTGGCAAAGTCATGAACTAATAGCTCCACCCAGAATAAAAGCAGGTCAGTTTTGGGGAGATGCTGAACTTGGTAGCATGCCTGATTTTATTATAGATTCTGGTTTACTAATGAACCTTTGAGAGTGCATCCAGATGAAAGTACACATGCCTCTTGTGGCATCTCAAACTAATTTGAGACACCACAAGAGGCACACTGAGAACAAAAAAATGTTGCTTGCACTGCATATTTGCAACCCAGGCTCAAAATTTAATACCTAGATTTCCAGGTATCTAATTAAACCACTAGAGAAAAGCAGTGCAGAGCATGGTTCCCTACCATGCCCTGAGGCAAGCTAGGGCTTGGATCTCCAGAGATGCTCTGGCATCTGGCCAGAGTGTCTCTATTGTGCCCCTGCTGCCCTAGCACATTGTGCTTACATGCCAGGGCAAGTAGGAGCAGCACCAAGTGTCCACTGTGGCCAGAGCCCCCAGCAGCACTGTATGGCCCTGATTGCCTCAGAGCCAGTGCCTCTTGTGCTGGTGTGGGGCTATGCAGCTTCAGGCAGCACCAGCACCACTCAGGCTGTCACCCAGGGGCTGGCACTGCTTGTGGGGACCATGTGTCATGCTGGCCCGGGTCCTGCCTCCATGGAATTGGCCCAGGCAACAGTGCATGGGCCCCACAGAGGCAGAACCTGGCCCAGCACAACACACAGTCCCTGTGAGTGGCTCCAGCCCCCAGGTGGCATCCCAAGCCGCTCCAGTGCTGCCTGAAACCACACAGACCTGAGCAGTGTGGTGCCACAAAAGGTCAGTCTCATGATCAGTGGTAGAAATGGTGCCAGCTCTGAGGTGATGGGGGCCATGCTGCACCACTAGGAGCTTTGGCCACAGCAGGCCCTGAGCACCCCATGGCCACTGCTGCTCCGGCGATTAGCTATGGACCCTGCAGGGTCCAAACCCCCGCACAAGCTATATAGCTCCCTCCCAACCTCACCCCCTACAAATCCTACACCCAACCCCCCAAAATTACTTTACACTTGTACATATATCAATAAAACATTGCTCAACAGTGCCCAAATATATTTATAACACATTGCATTCTCTGTAACAGGGATGGGCAATTATTTTGGGCAGAGGGCCACTTGTTGAGTTTGGCAAGTCATTGAGGGACGCATGACAGACAGCCCAGGGAAGATTAATATTAATTTTCTAAATTTTTTAGGGGCCCTGTGGGCTGGATAGAATGGCCTGTTGGGCTGCATCCAGCCCCCGGGCCACATTTTGCCCACCTCTGATCTATATAGTGTTTCATTTCAATAGCAGAACACTATTTGGGGTATTTTAATGAGAGAATTTGGGTTTCTTATCATAGAATTTACAATTCATAAACAGGGGACACCAGGATCTCTGCTGGTGAGACCTGTGCAGAGAAACCTGTCCAGGGCCAGCGCTGTGGAACCAACTGGAGGGCAGATGAGATGGCTGACCCCTTCCCTATTTGGGCCAAGAGGATATGCTTTGACAGTTAAAAGCAGTCCACCGCAAGGAGGATATCTGGGTGATAGCTGCCCAGGTGGCAGACGGGGGGCCCCCATCTGAGTCTGCCAGGGGTGCAGCCTTGGGGCCGCAAAGTCCATGGGAGAGGATGCTGTTACAGGTGTGCAGCAGGTCACAGCCAGGCAGCAGCCCCCACTGCCAGACTGCTACAGTGGATGGAGGGTGTGGGGGCCACTCCAGGTTAGGGCTGCCTCAGCAGTCCAGCTGGCACAAGGGGTAGTGTCCCCAGATACCAAGTGGCCAGGCCTCGGAGTTCCTGAGGGCAAGTAGCCCTGAGCTGCTTGCAAGAGCAGATTTTTATATTGCTGGGGCCAGCACAGAGCCAGCACAAGGCAGGGTTTCATACTGCTGGGGCCAGTACCTATGCTGGCCTCAACCTCTAGCTCCCCCTGGCTGCAGATCTGGGAGGAGCTGGCCAGGGTTATTTTGCCCCAAGTGGCACAACTTGCCCTTTATAAACTAAATTAGAGAGATTTATAGCATAATCTTTCATGAACTGGAGCTCACTTCAGCAGGGGCTGTGGATGGACATGCAGCATCTGATGAAGTGAACTCCAACTCACAAACGTTTATACTACAGATATCTCTAATTTAATCTGTAAAGTACAAATCTACTCTGATTTCTGCATGACTACAGGTTACCAGGAACTATGTTTTTCTGCCAAGAAAGTAAGTCTACCATGAGACAGAATAAATGTAGGTATGCAAGGAGGTGTAGGGACTATGATGTGAGAAGGAAACAGGAGATTACAGGGTGTGTCTACATGTGCATTTACATTGACTCTAGTTTACTGTGCAGTATTACTATGCAGTAAGCGGGAATAGGCTGGTGTCTACACATGCATGCAACCTGGGACTAAGTTTAGTCCCAGGTTTGACCAGCCTGCTATTGGCCCCAGTGGCTGCTGGAGGGAACTCCAGTCTTTGGCTATGTGGTTGCCAGCCCTTGGAACTAATTTTAGTCCCAAATTGAAGCCAGAACCAGTTGCTAACACTTGGAACTAACTTTATTCCCAAGTTGAAGCCAGGAGAGGTAGCCAGCTATGAGCCCTGGGGCTGGGCTCAGGCCAGCCCCCTAGTGGGTAGGCAGACCAGAAGGGAGGCCCCCTGGGTTACTGCACAGTAATGCATCTACATGTGCGTTAGTGTGCAGTAACTAATCAGGCATAAATTTGATATCTGCATCATGCAGATATCAAATTTACACTCAAGTTGGCATAAGTCACCATATTTACTGTGCAATACAGGCATATACATGTAGATATGTGCCTGTACCATGCAATAATCTTGGTTACTGAGCAGTAAATGCACACATGCAGATGCATCCACATATAAGAAACAGTGAACAGAATTACAGGTATAGAGAGAACATGAATGAGAACCAGAGACAGGAAAGCAACTGAAACTACCTTTTAAGAATTTCACAGGGGATGGCAGAAAGGAAAAAAAAACAAAGTAATAAGAAAAAAAAGTTAGAAAGTAGTAAGAAAGAAAAAATGAATAGAATAGTTTGATTCAGGAAGAATACTTTTACAAAAGTCATTGCTTGCAGACTCAGACTAATCAGGAAGGGTTTAGTTCAAATCTGCAAAGACAAGGTTTCTTTGTGAGACTGAGTGCATCTTCTATTAAAAAGCCTTACTGCTGCTGTGTTTCATTAAAAAATTCAGAGTTTCTGTAGATAGGGAAAAACCAACCACTGACAACAACATTGTCATGTGCAGCAGGACCCTGATAATCCCCGCATCAGTCTATTTTAAACAGTACTGTTTAATTGAACTTTTAGAAAATCCCTTAGTGCTTCCTACCACATGTAGGTGCATGCTATAGCAACCATGTTGCTTCTTGATCCTTTTCAAAATGAGTTCTTTCTTTGAATTTTCTTGAAAGCACACACACTATAAGCCAATATCTATTTAGTAAATGACTTAAGTGCAAGATGCTACTTATTTCACATGAGATAGGACTAAACTTTTTAAAAGAGAAGCTGTTTCAAGCCTGGCATCCACTGGCAAAATTATCTTGTATTATAACACATTTGGTTTCCTGATAAACTATCAAAGCACACTGTATTTACTATATTACTATACTGAATTTGATAGTTTTACCTAGGATGTGAGCCAGCCCAAATATGACCCATTATTTTAAAAGAAACTCCTTTTCAGTAAAGTCAATGCTTTTGACTAGCAGTGGGATAAAGCAAAGAATAAAGCAACTTCACCTTTCATTGACTAAGATCCTATTGACTTCACTAAAGTCAATAAAAGAGTTGAATACAAATGGTCCAAGTATAGAACATTAAAGGAGGAAATCTATAATTATTTTGGGTAACTAGATGTTACTTGTGTTTCCTTTGGTGTTACACAAAGGACTTAGTTATAGCCATAAAAAACCAGACCTACTCCTAAGCAAAACTTTTTTCTGAGGATGCTCCCCACTATTCGTGAGCTAAATTTTACAGTTCTACTATTTATCTGGTTTATTTAAAGCACAAGATGTCAAACATATAGAGCTTGTTTGGCCTTCAAATAACAACACAGCTGAACTCAAAGGCATGTCTTTAAAAATATACAAGGGAATGTAAGAAACTGTATCTCTCTTCTGTGGATAGAAAACAAAAGTCCATATTGTGCAAAATGTCAATTATACTGAAACTAAGGGTTTTCCATTTATTTGTGGGAGGAGGGTGAAGCAGGGAAGTTAGGACACTGGTGTAAAAGGTATGACATTCAAGTTACTGCTCTGCATGATTTAGAGAAAGACCTTGAACTGGGATTTTCTATATACACGGGAAATGACTACTATCTGCTAGCCAGTTGCTCTGCCTCTCTAACTGAATAAATAGTTTATTATTTCTGCAAAGCAGTCCAAAACAAGAAAGGTTGAGATAGACTTCATAGCCCAAAGTAGAGATATGAACTTGTTACATGCTAGAGAACTATACTAGCCATTACTGTAAGTGCCAACTTTCATTTTTGCTGGGAGTTGGGGGGACTTAAGATGGGCATATGGAAAGTTGTATACATTTTAGTTAACAGCTCTTTCCAAGGGAGGTCATGTCCATTGGGCCCCCATGTACTCAGCACATTGACATTAATCTATTTGGGGGTGGAGTTCACTTCTTGGTTTTGACCAGAAATTCCATCCTAAAACATTAATTTCTGCAGAAAGCTTTGGTTCTGACAAAGTACTATGTTGTGATGAAAAGCATTTAACTGAAAAGTTCCCAAAGCCCAGTCATGGGAATGGATAGGATATATATTGAATTAGAAATTTAAAACTACCCAAATATATCCCATAGAAAACAACCCTGCACTGACAAAATGAGCAAACACATTTTTCTCATCTCATATTTCTTTCATTCTACTAGTTAATGATTTCTTTCTTTCCTCTTCTTCTTCTAGTTTGATTTTAGTTTTTCAGCATGAAGAAAACCAGGAAAAAATATAATTTTTCTTCTCAGGAGTGGTGGTTTTTGCCCTCATTGTGAAAGGAATAATGTTTTGCCATCCTCCTGTTTCTATGAAAAGTATTGTGAATAAAAGTGGAAATGCGTTGGAGGGCATGTGCACACAGACAGTCCACATAACTGCTGGTGGGGTGGAAATCACCCAATGGGAGATGGGGATTGCAAATATAATATTTTTCTAACCATGTTTGTTTACAAAAATTTGTTCTTTCTGGTTTTGTTTCAATAGCTTTAAGCAGATGAGGTTGTTATGGCTTACTCTGATTTCATTAATGTGTATGTATGTGCAACCATACATGACAGAGCTATGTTTGCGCAGCAGAGAATACATGGCACAGGAATTTTTCGTTTCACATTCATACAACATTTATAACCCACTGCAATGATTCCACCCAGTCAGGTCATGGCTTTAAGTTAAGACAAATTTAAAAAAGGAAAGGATAGGAAAGGAAAGGTTATTTGGTATTTTACAGTTTGATAGGCTGGCCCTTTAGTTGCAGCTACTGATGGAGTTTTAATTTTTGAGTTAACTAATATAACAAATCACTTCAGATAATGTATAGTAAATACAGAAAAAGGAATTTTTCAAGTGTTCTAATGAACACAAGCTTATTCGGAACATGTTAGAATGATGTATAAATAGTTGTTATGCCAGATTAAGAGAAAAATGTGTCTTGGAATTATGAACAAAAATGATATATGAAGAATATGGATCTGTGTCTGAAGAATTCAGGGCACACTAGGCATTGCTGTTGGTAGCTTTTCCAACTCCTACAGCACCAACTTCAAATCCTATAGCACCAACTGCACAGCCAGCTGTCATTATTATGTAATAAAAAAGAGTTGCAAATTATTTTGAAGTTCTGTAACATCTTGTCACCGCATTTGTTGATGATTTTGCTTTGTTGTTATCTCTTCTGGGGTATTGTACAGCTGAACTTCGGTAGTAACTAAAAAAAGGCAGGAAATAGCAGTACCTACAAGGCCTCTTGGATTCACCCCAACAAAAGAAAAAGGAAATTGGGAGTGACAGTATGTGCCTGCCTCTCAGCAGGTCTTTGCCTAATTTTCACTGGCCAGTTCTCCTACTTATGTTCTGAGAATCAGATCTGCTTCCATATACCAGCATTATATTCAGTTTTCCCTATCCACTAGTTGGGAGCATTCAGATGCGCATGGGTGTTTGGTTCCCAGGGGACAAGTAGTCCCTTCCGACTCTAGACACTATGATACTATGATGATACCAGTAAATGTGTAATGTCTGTATCTGTCTTTAAAGTCTTTTATAACTAAAACAGCATGGCCTTGTGTGGCATTGTTTCTTGTTATTTTTTTATTTCTATCTATTTCTCCCATACTTATACCTTTTTAGTCTCCCACAAACTAAAGAAAGGAAAAGAAAGAAGCAATGTGTGCAGGATAGAAAGCATCTGACTCCTTTCATGTGTGATTGATTTCCTGTTAGTACATGATTTCCACATTGTTAGGCAGTTCTTTACCTACTAATTATGTTGGGACTGGCTTGTTTTGCATCAACTGTTCAGAATGGCATTTTGAACCTAATTCAAAAGGTATTTTACTCATTTCCATTGTGTTAAAGGATAATATTATCACGTACATACTGCAATTTACTTACCCCATTTTTTCTGATTTTAGGTAAAATAACACCATAACTTTGAATTATACATCTGCCAACTTACTACATAACACTTTCTGCCAGAAGACCAAGCAAAGCCAAAACAACTATGTTCCTACTAACTCTTGCTCATGAAATATTCAGATTCAATTAAAAATGACCGTGATCAAGGTGGAGAAGGAAGCCTGTGCATAACAACAGTTCAAGAGTAACGGTAATTTTCAGCCTATCAAGTTGTATAACATAACACAGATATACTCTGGCATTCCATTAAAAAATGCATAGTTCCTACAGGAATTTTTTCTGTGTGTGTGTGTGTGTGTGTGTGTGTGTGTGTGTGTAGCCAGTTTTAGATGGGCTACAAGAGAAAAAAAAGTGTGTATTTTTTTTCCATTGAATGAAATCAATATTAAAAAAATAATAAGGGAGAAGTTACATTTGGCTGCTCTGTTTCAGAACATCATTGCACTGGTTCTAGGTAGTGAAACAAAATGATGACCTTTTATTATTTGATTAAATATTGATCTACATACTCTCCATCTGTTCTTGTTGTGGTCAGTTTTTAGTTGTCAATAAAGGGATATTCCTTACGGCCACATTTGGTTGCTATGTGTATACAGCTGTGTTTGTTTAAATTGTGTTGGCATCCTACTACATATCTGTAGAAATTAGATTTTCCTTTTAATTTATCCAGAGAAGCTGTCTTTCTTGTCTAATCTATGTTTTCACTGGATATAACCATGTGTTTTGGCACAAACAAATAGCCTTCCTCCAATGCAAACTACAAGTGTTAGTACATCACACTTAGTTTTAGGAATCAGGAAAAAAATGGGGAGAGCCATTTTTGTTTTGTTTTCTGTCTTTGGAAAATATGCTTGGTTATAAAGTAAAAAAGGAATGAACAAGATACTACTTCAATATACATATGTATGTATAAATATATGTATGTGTATATATATATATATAAATAAATATGTATACATGTATATGTATTCTGCTTTTTACATGGGCTTTCTTTTCTTATTGGGATTTCTTTAATAAGACAAAAAGGCTTTTTTACAAAGTTAGTCTCTCCTCCTCAGGTAAAATGTTTTATAAAAGCTTGAGAGTACACTGGGTACTACACATGGGCTGCATCTACACAAGACACTGATTGCGGAGTTATTACTGCATAGTCATTTACTATTGTAAAAGCAAGTCCTAAATGACTGCACAGTAACTAATATGTTAACTTCGCATCAGTGTCCCTGATCAGCTTTTTGGTAATGCTTATTGCACAGTAGTTCATTACTACTGCACAGTAGCATCACGTCATGACACATGACACATGACTGCTGTGCACTAGTACTGCGTGACTGTTGTTGTCACAGTTTTCTTTCACAATTTGACCTTACCCGGCAACAGCAGCTATGCAAAATGATGTAAGTTGAGCACGCATTTCAATTACCTAGACAGGCTCCAAATCTTCTTACATCTTAAAGCCTAAGAAATCAATACAAGAGGTGAATAAAGAGGGGATGAATATGATAGTCTTAATGATACTGAAACATGCCTACTTTATCCCTACAACACCCTGAGAGGTGGAATTAGATGAGATTTTGTTTATTGCTTGCTGCTTGCAGGGCACAACAGATTTGATCTTGCTTGGCTGGAGAGTGCCGCAGGAAGTGATATGTTCACTGAGTATTTTTGGTAGGAAGGTGCTATTCACGTCTTCTCTGTCATTTATTATAAACCCTAGTAAGCTTGAAACTGAAGTCTACTTCTACACTAAATTATCATATTTTCTGAAATAAGTGGCTATATTTCCATGTACATGGAGGAAAATAATATAAAACTACCTTGGATTAAATAGACAACAATAAACAGGAAAAAGCAAAACAATGAAACCTAAACAGGTGACTTTACTGCATGTTCCCTCTGTAAATGCTGCAGGAAAATATCTGCTGAATTCTGTACAGGACAGTTCTTAGAAATTGAAAAGCCTGGTACACAGGCAAACAAGCATTATATCACATCTACATGCATTCTTTCGCTATTGTAAGGTTTCTCACACATGATATACTTGCAATAGAATAATGAAATCATAGGGCTGGAAGGGAACTTGACAGCTCCTAAAGCATCAGTTGAATGTTCCTCCACTCTCTTCTTGAATCCTGCCTTGAACCCAACCAAATGAATCCTTGTTTCATTGTCCTACCCAGGAATTTTTTCTGGAATTTAATCTAAAACTGTTTTGCAATAATTTAAGCCCATCAAGTCCTGCCTCCTGTGGTGAAGGGGAACAATTTTATGACAGCCTTTCAAATATTTGAAACACGCTATCACGTTCCCTTTCCCTTCTCCCTCACCCGTGATCTCCTTCTCCCATGTCAATATAGCTAGTTCTCTGAACCTTTCATAGACTAATAGGAAAGGAGGCTTGGAAGAAGCCTCAAGAGGTTGTCTAGTCCAACCTCCTGATCAGGACAGGATTATGTAGAACTAAACCATCTTGATCAAGTGTTTGTGTAACCTGCTGATAAAAACTTACAAGGGTAGACATTCCACAGCCCTTGTGGGTAGTCTATTCCGATGCTTAACCACCTTCATAGTGAGATAGCTCTTCCTAATATCCAACCTAAATTTCTCTTGCTGCAATTTAAGATCATTGCTCTTTGCTCTGTCTCCTGCTGCCACAGAGAATCATCTTTTCTTTCTTTGCACAGCTTGCATTTTAACCCTTTATGGTTTTTTCCACTTGCCTTTGGATGATCTTCAGTTTATCCTCAGCCTTCCTAAAATTCAGAGCTCAGAACTTCCCACAATATGTTAGCCAAGGCCTAACCAGAACTTTATGACATGATACTCTCACCTCCCATGCCTTATATACAATACTCCTGTTAATGCACTCCAAAATTAAATTTATTTTTTTGCAAATGTTGACTCAAACTGACCAGGATCATAACTCCCAGATCCATCTCAGCAATACTACTAAACTCTCATTCTGTACTTGTACATTTGGTTATTTCCTATGAGTAGCACTTTCAATTTGCTTTATTGTTGGTCTGCAGTCTACCTTTTTGTTGTCTCTCATCAAGTTCTTGTTTTTAACGGTATCTTTTAAAATTCTGCTCTTATCGTCCAAAGTGTTTGCAACCCCTCCTAGTTTTGTATCACCTGCAAAGTTAATCAGGAAGCTTTCTCTTCCAGCATCCAAGTCATTAATCAAAATGTTAACTACTACCCGACAAAGAACAGATTATAACTCCTTACCTCCCCTGTGAAACCTAATTCTATTTCAACCTATAAATTCAGCTATATTTACTTTTCTTGCAGTTGTTCAACCAATTATATATCCACCTAATAGTAATTCCACCAAGCCCACATTTATCCAGTTTACTTATCTGAATGTCAAGTGAAAATATATTGAAAGCCTTACCAAAGTCCAAGTACGTTGTATTCGCTGCATTCCCTTTATCCACCAAGGTAGTTACCTTGCTAAAGAAGGAAGTCAAATTGATTTGGCATGATTTGTTATTACAAATCTATCCTGGTTTCTAGTAATCACCACTTCCTCCTCCAAGTTTTTACAAATTGATTATATAATAATCTGCTCCAGTAAGTTCCCAGGTTTTCAAGTCAGATTGCTTTTTATCTAGATCTTCTCTCCCCCCCCCCAACACTTTTTAAAGATGGTACTACGTTAGTCCCTCTCCAGTCCTCCAGTATGTTACCTGTTCTTCCATAACTTTGCAAATACTGTCAAGGCTTCTAAGATTTCTTCAGTGAAATTAAGGTACGTACAGCTGTTACACTTAGATCATCCTAACTAGAGTTAGGTTGATCTAAATGCCCATCTGTGCAGGCACCCAGGGTGGTTAAATTGTGCAAAACATGGTGGGCATGATATAAATTAGTTTACCTTCAATCCTGCCAACCCCCTCTGGACAGCCCTCCTCCTCCCCAACTAGCTGACCTCTAATCCTGACTCCACTCCCTGTGTTACTTACACTGGGCTCCCCATGTGGCTCTCAGCACTGGTAAACAGCTTCACATTCCATTCCTGGGCTACATTTACACAGCTTAAAATAAGCCACATTAATATAGATCAGGTGTGGTAAAAGGCTATAGGCATTCTCATTTTAAATTTATCCGTGAAAATTATTGAAACATTTATTTTGTAATATAAAAATAAAAAAAATTTAAAAAAATCCTCAAGGTTATATTTCTTTTCAAGAAGAAAGAAGAAAAGTAATCTTATCCTGGGGTCTGGTAACTTTGACAGCAACCTTTCTAAGGTTACCTCCAAATCAATCTTTCTGTTGTTCACTATTCAATATAAATAGTTTTACAACGTACTTAATTCATATGAAATACTTAATTCATAAAACTTGTTATTATTAATTATTTTTAAACAGAAGTTCATTCTAAAGTATATTTAGCTTACTTCTGCTTTTAGTAATATGAAGTAGTACCAGATTTTACATATAGTTTTACCAATTAATGTGATGTCTGGTTGATTTAGGAAAGAGGAAACACAAAAGAAAATGGGACCGAGACAAAGTTAACAGTAGATTCAGGTAAAAAACACTTACCTTCTTTACATGTACAGTAGAGTTATTTTTGCCCTTTTCTGGAGTTCTTTTCTATCAGGCATAATTCTATTAAGCTCCAGCACCATCATTACCTACTCTCATTTGACATAAAATCCATACCCGTAAGAACTTTGCAAACACCAGATATTATCTCAGAAGACAAGTTCCTGTGGCACAATATCTTAAAATATGTGTACAAAATGATAACTTGTACACAAAGGGCTTACTGCAATCTTCCAAAGAACATTGATCTAACATGGAGTTTGAAATGTAATATTTTAGATGATGATTGAAATATTAATGTAAGCAATTACAAGCAGTCCCGGAACTGAAGCTATCATACTTTCTGATAGTATTCTTGCATTTAGCTACAGTTTAGCGACACTTGGACTCTACAGTTGAAATTATGGCAATAGTGTGTTTATTTTCCCAAGCATAAGGTTAATAAGGCTTTAATGAAGTAAAATCAGAGAGATGTTTCTAGCAGCAACTTTATGAAAATGTCATAGATTCACAGAAGTTTGGGGCTAGAAGGGACCTTATGAGATCATTGGGTCCAGCCCCCACTCTGCTACTTCTCCTTTGATACTTCAGTAATGGAATGTCTATTCATTATTTTTTATATCATACTTAGTCATTTTCAAGTAGCTAGACTACATTAGTACACAACTGACAGATAATTATACAAAATTTGGTCTGTAAGGCTAGGGACAGACATTCAAAAGGCCAGAGCCTAAATTGATTCAACCTTGAACTAGTTTGTAATAGGACAGACATTCCCTCTGGACTGAGGAAATATAGGCACATACCTCCAGTTGCTTAGGCCAGGAGCCAGGTGCGGTGGCAGCTAAAGCGTGCCCTCGGCTGCAGGGAAGCTGTGCTGGGGGTGTGGCCAGTCTAGACAGAACTGGCCAGAGAAGGGTTTAATTCCTCCTCCTTTTCCCACTGGCAGGGACTTGAACCAGGTCTGCCAGGCACTCCCCCCTCACTGCTGCAGTGGCAGTGGCCATGGCCCCTGAGACAGAAGTGCCAGGGAGCACAAGCCCCTTCTCAGCAGGGCAGGCGGGTGGGGATCCCTGCAGGGGAGGCAGAGTTGTAGCAGATTGTACGCAGCAGTGCCAAAGTTCAGGGGGCCAGAGCCTCCCCAAGCACTGTGGTCCGTAGCAGCTTTCCCTGCTCTGCAGCGTGGCCCCCTACAGCAGAAAAAGGCTTGAGTTTTGTGAAACGGTGACAGGGGCTGCTGTCCCCATCATGGTTGCTCCTCCCTCACTACTCCAGCAGCAAAGCAGAGGTTGGGGCAGGGCCAGATGCCAGCAGGCAAGGCCCCTTAGGCAGGGGGCAGGGAGCGGGATTATCCCCTCCTCTGCCTCCAGGGCACTGCAGTGTGGTCTGCTCACTCTGACCACTGCTGCTTGGTTTGTGCCCAGGGCAAGCAGCAGAATAAGCTTCCTCCTGCCCCCTTCCTTCTGGCATCTGGTGGAGGGGACAGGAAGAAGCTTATTCCACTTCTTGCCTGAGTAGGGAGACAGCAGTGGCAGCAGTGGTCAGGACAGACAGAGCCAGCTGTAGTCCTCTGGGGTGAGTTGGGGAACAGGGGAAAATAACACCCCCTACCTGCTTCCTTTACCTCAGGGGCCATGGTAGCCACAACTGCAACAGTGAGCGGGGAGCACCCAGCAAGCCCAGCTTGGATCCCTGCTGGGGGAACAGGGAGGGGGAAATAAAAGCGCTCTCTGGCCAGACCCCCACATCTGCCTGTCCTTATAGTAGTTTCATAATAGCTAAGGTCAGGGGGGACCTGAACAGACCATCTAGCCTGACTCCCTGCCATAGGCAGGAATGAATGGGTTCACAATCCCAGGGGTACCCCACAGGTCATATCTCAACAGGTTGAGTACAACCCATCCACCACTACTCTCTGGGTGCGTCCCATCAGCCAATTTTATTACCCGTCCAACTGTGTAGGCATCAATGCCATAGTCACTTAATTTATTGATGAGGTTGGGGTGAGAGACAGTGTCAAAGGCCTTCTTAAGGTCTAGAAAGACTACGTCCATGGCAACACCATTATCCAAGGATTTAGTTACTTGGTCATAAAAAGCAATCAGGTTAGTCAGGTAGGACCTTCCCTATCCATGCTTGGACTGGGGAGCAGAGGGGCAGAGCCATCCCTAGGCCCAGCCAAGAGAGCATGCTGGGATGCTGGGGAACTCTGGTTTAAGTTAAACCACAAAGGGGTCTGGCACAGACATTGCATAAATTGATTTGAACTGAATCAGTTAAATCTGATACTACATTCAACCAGATTTATCTCAAACCAGTTTGGGCCATTTTTAAACTGGTTTATGTGCACTGAATGTCTATTCTGTTACAGGTTTAAACCAGTTTCTGATCACTTAAGCCAATTTATGTGTAATATCTGTCCTGAGCCTAATAGTACTTTTCTTGCTTTTCTCTCCTTCACTGTAGAGTCAGAATGAACTATTTGTATAAGTAGTAGTCTTGTCTTATTGTAGTCTACTGATGAATCTTCAAAGACTGAAGAGCAGTTTTTCAAAGCAAAAATTACAATTGTAACAAGGCACAACTTGTACCTGTCACTCAGAAGGGTAGGCACCTGAGCAGGCAGCAGACCCAGGAAGCACCAGTCACCCATCCAGGGGATGGGGAAGGGATCCCTCTCGTGCTCCGCGGCAGACCCAGAAGTGGACTGGAAATGCTTCTGATCCATGTCCACATCTACTGCCCAACGTGCTGGGGACCCCCAAGCTGCCCCATGCTACCGTGGGATGCTCCATTTGCCCCAGAATCTCAGCATTCATGAGCCACCTGGTACCTTGAAGTATGTAGAAAAAACATATATAGCTGTGTCTATGTCTGAATTGCCAAATCTCTCTGAATCTCCTTGAGTTGAATTGGAGGCTTCCGATTTGATTCGGAGAGATTAATGGGTCTCCTGATTCAACTTGGACTCAGAGATTCAGCTTCTGAATTGGGCCAAATCTCTTCAGAATTAAATCAGTGACTGAAGCTTTACAAGGTAGTATATATCCTAATATGAGAACATAAGATTTGGCCAAAGGAAGGGAAAAAATGGAAAGGTAAAAGAGAAAAGCACTGAGACACATAAGGTATCAGGACTGCTATTTTATCTTTACTATGACTGTTTTCAGGCTTGCACCCTTTGTGGTATGAAAACTACACTTTTCCTGTTATTATTGTTCCACTGACTGCTGTGTACTAGTCAGCTGGCAACATAAAGCCTCAGGCCAGATCCAGCCCATGGAACTGTTGGTTCTGGATCATAGCTTCAGTGGCATTCAAACAGCATGTGGCTTCAACACCAGGCATTTTCCCTGTGCCATTGTGGGGACAAGCAGGGACAGTGGCCAGGTCCTAGCACCTGCCTACTCTCCTGCTTCTGACCCAAGGTGTGTCATTCCTGCTCACAGCTGACAAAGGTAGCCTATCTCTGTACTAAAGGAAAAGTTCACGTGCACAATTCTTTCAATTTCACCAATACTCTACAGGTGCAAGTTTGTCTTCCATATTCCAGTGGCACTCATCCAAAGGGCTCAGAACCATGAAACCATCAATGGATGCTCTTGGTGCCCATCACAAATAATTTTAGGCTTTATAGTATGTGTGAAAATGAAAACTAAGAAAAATAATACTGGCAGACATGGAAGAAGAAAATGAATGGGGATTGTCAAGATGAAAAGGAAATGCAAAAAGAAGAGAGTTGAGGGACAGAAAGGGACAGAATGGCCAAAAATAAAGAAAGAAAGACTTTTGACTTTTAAGAAGCATTTATTCCAGGGAGGGTGACAAATTGGGGCCAATAGAGATTATGTACAGATTGGCCCAAAGATCTGGGCCTCACAGGATAAGGCCTGGGTTCATGGCCTGCAAGGCCTGCCTGTACACACTAGATGAAAAACAAAAACACAAAGAACAAAAGGAGTATTTAAATATGTACAGTTCTGCCAGTGGGGATGGCAAGGGGGCATCAGGACATCAGGGGTTGGCCCGCATGGACAAAGCCTGAGGTCTCGGCTTGCTGGATGTGCCTCTGCACCTTGAGCAGCTGGTGATATCACAGGGTAAGGAGCAGGCATCCCGCCTTGACTCGGCATAGTGCCCCTTTGATGACCCAGCATTCCTCAAAGGTGGACACCGTCTGCCAGAGGACTGCGTGTTTGAACTCAAGCGAGAGGCGGGCCCATGCCAGCAGGCACAAGAGCTACAGGGCATCATCCATCCCACTTCTGGTGAGCCGGTTTCACTGGCTCTTCAGGGTGGCCATCTTGGCCTGGCCCACCAGGAAGTTGGCCAGGCTGACTGTGGCCCACTCGGCCACCTGGTACGGGAAGGAGTAGATGTAGGTGTCCTTTGAGAAGTCCTGGCCCAGTGTCCGCAGCAGCGCCTCGAGGGCAGAAAAGACTGGCCATAGCCAGGGACAGTTGAGAAAGCCATGGAAAACATCCTTACTCAACATCCCCAGGCAGAAGGGAAAGGCTGCTGAGGTCACCAGGTCCAGGTGGTGCACAAAGGTGCCAGTGGCCTGGATGCCATGCACTAATCTCCACTAGAGGTCACTGGTCTTCTTGGCAGTGGGCGCCTTGTACAGCGTGCACTATGCTGGGGCCCCAGGCCACGCCAGGCGCCACCACGACACACTGTCGGGGCAGCCAGCTAGCAGCTGGGCATGCTGGGTGTGCACCACCCATGTGTAGAGTCCCTTCCAGGGCAGTGTGACAAAAGGGCAGCCCATATTGCTGCTGGGGAAAGAAAGAATGGAAGAGAAGCAGCAGCCATAGTGTAAGAGAGGGGACACAGAAATGCAGGTGGGAAGAATCACCCTGACTTCAGCAAAAAAGGAACTTTAAAAATTAAAGATTCAAATGGAGTTGGTCTGGAAATTTCCAGTGTAGACTTTTGTCCATTGGAAAATGCCAGTTTCACTAGAAACCAGGCTGATTTCTCTGCCTTTTTTCTGGAAGCTCACCTGCATGTATCATTGGTTCCCTGGCAGGTTGCTTAGTAAACTGCCTAGGACTAGGAACATAAATTACACAGAAACCAGTATAAGAGATCAGAAACTGGTCTAAACCTGTAACAGAACAGAATTTGAGTGCACACAGACTGGTTTTAAAATGGGAGAACTGTGACTGAGATAGACCTGGATGGATGTAGTACCAGATTTAAACAGTTTAGTCTACACTGGTCTATTGAATTTCTGTTCCAGATCCCTTCCTTACTCAAATTACATCACAGTCCCTCATCCTCCCAGGATATTTAGTGGCCCTTGCTAACCCCTCCTCACAGGGCAGGTGGGTTAGCTTGTGCCAGTGCTCCTCTGCTCCAACCAAGCCAGGCCAGCCCCACCCACAGGCTGTCACAGAGCTGAGACAGTTAAGCCTCTGCTCCACAGCCCAGATGGCAGAGGGCATGGGTGGGAATGGCATGGAGCCCCTGCCCTGCCTGCCCACCCCCCCCAGCTGGGGTCAGAAAAGCATGGAGGAAGGGCCCTGCAGTGGGGCCAGAGCTGAGGCTGGAAGCTCTATTTAAGTCCCTACTGTAGAGGGCACTCTTGCACTGTACAAACCCCTGCTGGGGGGGGTGGATCTGAGATGGGGGTCTCCATTTTTCACCCCCCTGCCCCTCCTGGGGCCACCATGAAGATGTGTTCTAGAAGCCTAAGTGTGAGTGCAGGGAAGGGTCTATGGTAACAGCATGGGTTTGGGGTTGTGTGCCTGACAACCAATCAGGGATGGCCCCACTCAGATGGGCTCAGCTGCTCATCAGTGTTCACCACACTGGGAGATTTGTGAGAGCACCACCCATCTTCTGGTCTGGCCAAGGCAGGTATTTGCCTGCTTTCCTTCTCTCCTCTCCCTCCCCCTCCACACTGCCCCCACATACCAAGGATAAACATGAGTTGTGTTTGTTTGCTCTTGATGTGATTTTCACAGCTTAGAGAAACCCATGAAATTTAGATCAATTCTATCATGAACTTTTTGACTGTCTGTATTTAGCCTAGGAGAAAGTCTTTGCAGGTTTTTGGGGTCCCCAGCAACTCAGTAGGGCACTGCAATAGAGCAAGGATTTTCAGGCCTTCCAGGCTCTTGACTCCTTGGCAGACTGTTTGGAGGGCTACAACAAAGCACAGGTACCTAGAGATCCCTGAGGGCCTGCTTCATTGTGAATACTCCAAAACACCTCGGCTGTGACAAGGTTTTGGAAATGAAATATTGTTGGCACCTCTCTGAAACTTCAGTCTTGTTAAGAGATTCTCAGCTTTCATTTTAAACAAAAGTAAGACTCCAGCTGTTACAGTTGGAAAGAAAGCTTCAAAAATGTGGACTGAAAGCTAAGGTACAAAGATAAGTCTGCAGAGTTCTGAGATTTATGAACTACCCCCTGCATCTCATATTACCTCAGAGGCTTGCTGATGATCGTTTAAATGGGAATTTCTTATTAACTATTTCCAAACTATTTCCAAGCTCAAGAGGCCAATTAGAGCCATTCATTATTGTGTTTTGCATATTTTCACAATCTCCTGTAAACAACATCTCCACTTATTTTATAGGGCTACCTTGGAATAGTTCCACTACTTTTGTTCAACCCAGTCTGACCTCTCAAGCACTGATTTGAAGCATTCATCCCTAGACACAAATGGACAGCTGTCTATGCCCATCCAGTTCTGGATGTCTCTTCCCTAAGAGTACCAGCAAATGCACCACTGTGGCAAAGTTTTGTATTTTGTTTACATTGATACTTAAATGGCTAAATAATATGGGGAAGTTGGCCATGTATGGATCTAATTATTTCAAAATAATCTACAAAATGTACCTAATTTTTTTTTTAGTTAAGCTGTGAAAAATAATTCTTACTCTATTCAGCTATCTGAAAAATCTACTAAACATATACAGGAAATCCTCACTATTCACAGGTTCAGCATTTCAAATAATTACAAATGCCGAACTTATTTCTTAAATACATTTAAAGGAGCCCTCCCCTTCACCTACCCCCCCAATCACCAGGGGCACTGAGTTCATGAACACAGTGCCTTATTTGTGGATTTTGCCATTTGTTTGGGGATGCAAGACTGTATCCCCCACAAATAGCAAGGGCCACGTGTATTAACATTAAAAAGAAACACACGATAGCAACAAATCCCCTAGACATGACCAGACAAGCAGGAGTGTGCACTTGCAGCAGCACAAATGGTAGGGACACAAATCTGTGCCACTACTATGTGCCACAGCACATGCCCCTGCACATGCCCTTTGTTGTAGGCTGTGCCCAGCCCCCATGCAGAGGCACACTTCACCGCAGCTAGCTGCTCTGTGGCTGGCTGTGGCACAGTGTGCCTCAGCATAGGGCTCCACTTGCCTCAGTGCAGGGACTCCACAGTGGGGCCCCCATGCTGAAGAACACAGAGACAGGGGAGCAGCCAGCCCAGGGCTACCTGCTCCCCTATCTCAAGGCAGGCTATGATCCAGCCAGCCATGAAGCAGAGTAGCTGGATGGGGTGCAATGTGCCTCAATGCGCTGTGTGCAGAGACAGGGCAGTAGGTAGCCCTGGGCTTGCTGCTCCCGTCTCCACTTTTGTCCCGACACATGCTACGTTTTTGTCCTTTACACTGCTTTTTGTGTTGTTGGGTTTTTTTGCTACTGGGAACTACAGGTAGCAATTTCTGGCCCCACACTGCAAATTTTATATTTTAACATTCACTGCATGGGTTTTATGATATCATGAAGGGTTCGCAGCACCACAAGCCTCATGTGCCTGCACATCTGAATGCACCTCCTAAAATGACATCAAATACAAGAAATTTTAGTTCAGAGGGTCATTAGTTTCAGAATCCTGAATTATGAAAAACAAGGGATCTTTAGCCATAAGCATAATTTAGTTCAGTACCATGATTACCTGGTGAGTATTGCCAAAGTAGTAATGCAGTAACTGCAAGTCCACCATTGAAACAAAATAAATGATTCCTTGCTTCAAGAATGTGAATGGGCCATTCAATGTGAGAACTGAGATTAGATTATAGGAATGATCCCTTCAGAACTTCATACCTATGACAATTACCTTTGACCTCCACCCCACCATTTTAGCCTCAAAAATGATATATCCAAGAAGTAAACAGATTCAGAGCAATTGTTTTTTTAAGCTGTACAGCCTCATAATCATATAAACATATGAAAGTGACATTTTACTTTATTATACTTTATCATAATTACTCTCCAATATTTACAATTACCCCTACGCATCATGCTTTCAATTAAAAGGTTTTATGTCACATTATAAATAAGTGTATTTTCTCTAATATCCATTGTGAATGTTGTCATTTCTTGAATGCCTCTTTTTAAAAGATTCTCTACTGCAATTTCAAGTGCATGCGTGCCCTTCAGTCCTTAAATCTTATTACCTCATTTATGGAAAGAAATCAAATCCAAACAAACAATTAGAATTAGAAGGCAATTGGTAGGTTACTGCTGTATCTGTAGAATTCAGTTCCCCAAACAGTCATCATTCAAACTTCTGAGGTTTTCTTGGAACCAAATTCTACCAACTGGCCTCTTCAACTTTAATAACGCATTTGGGGCAAATTAATTTTTATGAAAGCTGCTTTTTCTTTTCCTTTTTTCTTTATAAAAAGCATCTGAGACACATAAAAAGCATCTGAGAGCTTCTACAGACATGATTACCCAAGAGAGTCAGGTACTTTTAAAGCAGATATAATAAAATGTCTGTCTCTCTTGGGTAATTATGTGTATACCAAAATGTTCACTGGTAATTGGGAAATATGACCCACTAGCTATTTAAAGGAGTGAGTTTTTTCTGTTTTGTTTTGTTTTTTATTTTTGTTTTGAGCACAAAGAAATTACCTAAGGGGGGAAAAAAGTGAAGAAAAAGGTGGCCTGGGATGTCAAAAAGTATTCTTTCATCATCATTCATTGCCTGCACATGATGGAGGAAAACACAGGAACGTAAGGAAAAAAGATGAAAGGAAACCTACGTCATAAATAGGCATGTGGCGTTTTCTGCAGATGGAACTCCAGTGAACTGTAAAGTCCAGCACTATACTATACACTGGGTGTGTCTACACGAGATGCTTTACTGCACAGTAAGTGTGCATGTCTACACATGTACATACTTACTGCACACTAAAAGACACTACTCATGAGTAAATTTGCTACCTGAAAATGCAAGTAGTCAATTTACTTGCAAGTAGTTACTGCACAGTAATGCACGTGTAGACATCAACTGGGAACAGATTTGCTCACAGTCAGCCCTGCCACTAGAAGGCCAGCCAGAGGCTAGCCCTAGGGCTCCAAGGTTGGGAGCCTCTCCTGTCCCAGGGCTGGGCTGCCTCTATGCCTGTCCCAGCCCTGGGAAAAAGTCTGCAGGCATGGTGAGCTCTGGGACATATGCAGGTGACCTGAGGCCACTCTAGACCCTTGTGTTTCCTTGGGCAGGCTGAAGGCTAACTGCATTGGCCTGCCTGCAGCCAAACACCACTACCAGGCACTGCAGTGCTGCAAGGTGGCCTGGTTCCTGCCAGGTGTGTCAGCACCCAGGCCCAGCTCCAGCCCACAGCCCACTCCCAGCAGCCTTGCCCATACCAAAGAGATGGCAAATATAGTGGCAGCTGGCAAGTTTGGCCAGCTTCAGTAGGGTAAGGGCCAGGTGAGTGTCTGTGAGGAGGGGTGGCCACATGGTGGTATCCTACCTCTTCAGTTGCAGGAAGAGCTGCTCCAGGAGGTCCTGGAAGGTGGCCTGAGTCATCCTGAATGCCTCCAGCCACTGCTTGGCATCCCAGGTCTGCTGAACAATGTACAGCCACCAGTCCTGGGTGGCCCAGAGGTGGCATCCAGCAGACCGTCATTGGCATCCTTGCCAGGGTCCAGCCAGCAGGATGGGGCATAGATGGCAGCTGCATGGCAGTGGTGGTGGCCTTAGAATGGTGCAGTGCAGCTAGGCAGGTGGTCACTGTGCATAGCAGAGCAGGTAGGGCCCAGATGGCCATGGGCCATCAGAGCCAGCATGGCGGCCAGCAGAAATCCAGGGCACTAGGCATTGCTGCTAGATTCTGGAGCAGCCATGGTGCAGGGAGGCAGAGACAGTGATGACAGTGCTGTCGTTTCCTGCTCCTGTGCTCTGTATTCAGCTTTTGGCCAGTGAAGTCCCTGGCCAGGGAGCAGAGAGCATGGCTGACTTTTCAAGATGGCTCCTGGCTTCTAGCTGCTGGCAGCTGTGGCTAAAGCCTTGAGTTCCGCCTGGTGGCAGCAGAGGCCCACTGCGGGGCCAAAGGAAGTGGAAGCAGTTTGCTGCTAGGAACAGCTAATCTGTTCCCACATCCCTGTATGTGCCCTGCCTGCCCAGGAGCATTTACTCATGAGTAGTTAATTTGCCAGTAAACTAATCTCGGACCAAATGCTTGTGTATGATGGCTAGAGAATGGTATTTAGAGGTTTGCCCTTAGGAACTGACTTGTAGGTAAAGTAGATATTGCATTAGATCAATGATCCAGGGGAATGGAAAGGATTAATTTGTTCCTAAAAGCCTGCTTGTGACAAACTTTCCTTCAAGGCCCACTGTGTCTGAAGCCAACAGACAGACAAGGTGGGAAATTGAAGATGTGTACCACACTGTTCCATAACATGAACAGAGATAAGGGACTCTACAGCATTGGTACCAGGTCATGGTGCCCAACTGCTGAGTTCTTGGGATTTCTGGCTTTGGTGGATGGGCCAAATTAGGAGACTGGTAAATAAGCAAATTAAGATGTGTGCATGTGATGGTTTTGTGAAACAAAGGAATATGCTAACAGGACAGAATGTGAACAGTATGATGACCACAGGGAAACCAAATCAATGATGCCTGGGACTGAAGAGTCATCAAAGGAGGAAAAAGATACAAAAGGAGGGATTTCAGAGCCGTAAAGGGTCCCCAAGAGGGCAATCCAAGGCCACCATGAATAGAGGGCACACCACCCACCTGTATCACCCACCACACTTCGGAGGGGTACGCTTTGGTTCTTGACCTCCAGGATACTGACATCTGACATTCAAGAGGGAACCTCAGGGTGAAGCTCCCTTACTGGCCAGTTGTATCTTCCCTCTGTGACAGCCCAAGGACTGGTAGATATAGAATTTTTTTGCCTTGCCTGTATTATTCTTATCTACTATCACTGTCTATCAATAAAACTTGCCTATTATAAAATAGAGAAGTTGTGGTGAGTCTGAGGGTTTGGATCCACATGGAACAAGGTATCTGGATCATACACCCAGTGCCAACAGTATCCCAACTGGGGATAGGTCAGCTGTTAAAATGAAAATCACCTTCATCTACATTTTGAAGCAGGTCAAAATATTTTTGTTCAAAACAATCTGTGACCAGTATCTATTCTGGAATAGCACTTACTAAAAAAAAAATTAAGCATGATTGCCAAAATCATAGGGTTTTGTATTAGTGTTTCATAGTTGGTTGGTTGGTAGGGTCAGAAGGGACCTGAGCAGATCATCAAGTCCGACCCCCTGCCATGGGCAGGAAAGAATGCTGGGGTCAAATGACCCCAGCAAGGTATTTATCTAGCCTACTTTTGAAGACCTCCAGGGTAGGAGCAAGCACCACTTCCCTTGGAAGTTGGTTCCAGATCCTAGCCGCCCTGACTGTGAAGTAGTGCCTCCTGATATCTAGCCTGAATCTACTCTCAGTCAACTTATGGCCACTATTCCTTGTTACTCCCAGCAGTGCTCAGGGAAACAGGGACTCTCCCATTGACTGACTCTCCCTTGGCCAGTTTATAGATGGCCACCAGAACCAGAACTGGACACAGTACTCCAACTGCAGCCTGACCAGTGTCACATAGAGGGGGAGGATCACCTCCTTGGACTTGCTTGAGATGCATCTGTGGATGCATGACAAGGTGTGGTTGGCCTTCCTGACTGCATCCCCACACTATAGGTCAATGTTCATTTTGGGATCAATAATGACACCAATATCCTTTTCCGCCTCTGCACTGATGAGAAGGGAGTTCTCCAGCTGCTGATTCTTTCTCCCTAGGTGCAGTACTCAGCACTTGTCAGTATTGAATCCCATCTTATTCTCATCCACCCACCCCTGTAACCTGTCCAGATCCAATTACAGCCTGTCCCTCCCTTCTAGCATGCCCAGTTCTTCCCACAACTTAGTGTCATCTGCAAATTTGAACAAGGTGCTTTTCATGCTCTGGTCCAAGTCGCTAATGAAAATGTTGAACAGTGCAGGCCCATGGACCGAGCCCTGGGAGACCCCACTGCCCACATCCCTCCAGGTCAAAAATGACCTATCCACTACCACTCTCTGGGTGCAGCCCTCCAGCCAATTGGTGACCCATCTGACTGTGTGACTGTATAAGCATTGACACCACTATCTCCTAATCTTTTAATGAGAATGGGGTGAGAGACAGTGTCGAAGGCTTTCCTAAAGGCCTTCCTAAAGTCCAGAAAGACTGTGTCCACCATGACACCTGTGTCCAAGGATTTTGTGACCTGGTCATAGAAGGCCACCAGGTTGGTCTGATAGGACCTGCCTCTAATGAATCCATGTTTGTTGCCCCTAAGCATAACCTCCCCTGCTTGCCCCTCACAGATGTGCACCTGGATAATTTTCTCAAAGAGCTTCCCCAGGACTGAAATAAAACTAACAGGCCTTTCCTGGGTCCTCCTTCCTCCCTTTTTTGAAGATGGCGACCACATTGGCATCCTCTGGCACCTCACCAGAGCACCATGAGTGCTCATAAAGTCATGCCAGGGGTCCCGCAATGATCTCTGCTAATTCCCTCAGCACTCTGGGGTGGAGATTGTCAGGACCTGCTGATTTGAACACATCCAGTCCCTCCATAAGTTCCTTGATTAGGTCCTCACTGACCCTGGGCCTGGCTGTGCCTCCCCTGGGACCATTGGGGATCCCAATGAGGGGATGACCTGGTCCCTGCTCAGAAAAATGGAGGCAAAGAAATTGTTAAATTGGTTAACAATTGAGCTTTGTCATCTGTCCCTTACTAAGTGTCCCTTAGTAAGTGTCCTTTACTATTGTACCTGGTTACCAAGGATACGTGCAGACCTAACTACTGTTAGGCTGATCTAAATGATGATCTGTACAGATATATGTGGAGGTTAAATTGGGTTAAATTGGGCCAAAACATAATTAGTTCAGCTGAGAAGTGGAGCTAACTTAGATCAGGAACAGGTTAGTCCAATCTGTCAAACATCTATACACATTTAGAGTTTAGCCTTGGGGCTAGGAAGCCGACTCCCCTTTACTCCACCCTTACCACATCCTCAGCCTGGGTAGATGCTGCTCCCTGCAGGTCTTCCCACATTGCCCACCTTGAAAGGGCCGTCAATCTTTAGGGGTCCATCCCTCGTCTTCGGGTTGGCTTTCCCTCTTCTGGGAAACTAAACCTGCCCCATCTGGGGCCAAACTGTAACCAAAGAAACTCAACTGAAGAATGACCAGTTTCTGCCAGCAGGCTCCTGGGATTCCCTCTCCCTGTGCCCTTAGTCTTTTGAGGGGACTCATTTGTCACCTTTATCCTGGGGACAAGTAGGTGTGGGTATAGGCAACTGTCCTGTGCCCATCCTCTGCTGGCAGTTCTGGCATGACCCCCCTGGGACCCGGCTGACCTGTGGTCGTTGTCCTGGTCCCTCTAACCAGCAGCATCTACTTCCCCCTCCTGGGGGCTCATGATCCCCCATTCTCTGCCCACTGCAGGGCTGTCTGGGGATGCCTGTGGGCTTGAGGAACCATCACCAGCCATAATATCTGAGCTCCTGGTCATAACACCTTTGCTCTGTGATGGTGCCCCTTGAGGCTACTGCTCCTCATTGAGGCTCCCTTGCCCCTTTTGGCCCCTGAGGCTTCCCTCTGCCTCACCCATCTGCATCCTCTGGCAGGAGACTGGCTCCTTCTTATGGTGTCTGAAGTTGGAGCCTGCCTTGTCACTCCTTGGCACCGTGCTTCTCAGGAGCCATGCCCCCAGCGCTCATCAATATGCAGGCTCAGACAGTGACAACTGCAGAACTGCTGAGCCTGCATCAGCATTTCCTTCCTGCTGCCACTCGTCCCAGATCCTACGGTAAGTACTGGGGTGCATTGGTCAAGAGTCTGGGACAGACTGCGGGGGGTGGCTTTTGCCTCCCCTATCACACTCCACCACAAACTTGCCATCCACCTGCCCCAATTTATTTGTGACTGTACATGGAATCCATCCTTGCAAAAAGATTGAATTCTACATATGGAATCAAAATCTCCCCAAACAATTTACAACTGTTGTGTCCCCCATAGGGACACAATATCATGTGTCCCTCACTCCCCACCCGCAGCCCCAGGTCCCCCCAGCAGTATCCAAGTCCTGGCTGCCACCTGCAGAAGGTGGCAGCTGCTGTGGATGAAACACAATGCAGAGCCTGGCTTCCCTGCCCCCACCCTATCCCTTCCCCCATGGGAACCCATGGTGGTGGGGAGGATGTGGGCTGCCCACTGCCAGTTTGGGGCTCCCTGCCCTGCTGCCCTCTCCCTAGGGGCTCTGCAGCCCAGTGGGCAGGACACAACATGGGAGGAAGGGAGTGCCATGCTGCACTGTGCTGCACTGCCATGCTTGCCAAACTGAGGGGCCACTGCTTACCGAGCCACAAAGTGGGCACAACTCCATGCCACTGCCAATGCTGTGCTTCACCTTGGTGCCATGATGGTGCAGCACTCCAACCCACGCTAGGTCCCACCCAATGGGCTGCAGAGATAGCTTCTTCCCAGAGCTGAGCCAGTGCAAGGTGGGCATAGAAATCTCAGGGAGCATGTTTATCGTGACCCCATCTGCTGGTGTTGTAACCCCACTTGAGGTTGCACCTCACAGTTTGAGAACTGCTGGCTTAGAACATTCACCTGGAATGTGGGAGATGCAGGTTCAGATTCTTGGTCTACAGAAGGGTCACTAAGCTCAGTCTACCAGATTCAAGAGATTCTCTTAACTATGGGCTATTTGGGGATAGGTTCCTCTGAATCTGTCCTGTTAAAGGTGCTTGTTGTATATGACTAATTAAATAGTCATTAGGCCAGACAGAATGTGAGACTGAATTTTCTGTCTAGTGGTGCAGGAAATCATCTGTATCATGTCCTGGCTACAAAAATATTTAATTATTTATACACAATACAACAGCTCCAAGAGGTGAAATTAAGAGCTCCATCTCTGACTAGCCACTAGCCTGTTGATCAAAGAATTCAGAAGGGATAGGTTAAAATTCCTGAGCTTAAACAAGCAAAGTAAGAGTTTGAACCCAGGTCTTCTAGATCTTAGATGAAGGCTCTAGTTCTAATGATTAGGTTATTAGATATCTGTGTAGGGTTTTACTTCTACAAAGTTAGACACCTGACTCCAGTAGTATGTTCATGATTCCAGGTCTGCAATGGAGATGCATGGTGTGAAGAGATATAAACACTTAAGTCTCCGCCTAGCATAGGTTGCTCCCAATGAGCAGGTTTCTGAAGCGGTCTTTTTTATCCATCGCATTCTACCATGTATTGTAGATGGATCCTGGTTGTCCCATGTGGTGTTAAGGATTCCAGCATGTAGGGATTACAGCTCCCAAGCATTCAAAAATCTGTGTTTAATCACTGACCAGTGCTGCCACAGTGCTACTACTTTATTGTTAAATTTAAAAGCATGCTGGAGACCAAAAGAAAGAGAAAAAAAATAAAAAGGGAAAATAGAGTGCCAAACCATTTTCAGAGTGAATCTGAGTGATATAATCAGTAAGGGGGAAAAAAGACCATAGACCATAGCCTCCCTAATTCGGTGGCCAGAAGACATACTGGGCAAGAATGTTCATTTTGATACAAGGAAGCTTAGCAGCTGATTTTCCAAGATAGAATCTGTGACAATGTTCCCTGTACCTATCAAAGACAGAATCAACTCCATTGGCTTTATCATCTTTAATATGAGCTTTTCTTTTACAGCTGAAATAATCTTGCTATCTCTTCCCCATAGATCTTACAGTAATTTTTCCTTACTTAGTGAAAAAATTGGTGCTTTGATGAAATGAGTATTCCTTATTCTTGCAGTCTCATCAGTGCTGTCATTATACTTAGAGGAATTGTAAAACTTCTTTCAGTCCATCAGCATCAGTATTAGGTTTTACTCATTTTAAATACAGTTTAACTAAATTTCCAGTCATTGCAGCTTGAAATCCTATTTTTAAGTATTTTCCAGGAAAGTGTATTTTCTGTTTTCATAAAGACTCAGCATAAGTTACAAAATTAAATAAGTTGAAATAAGCTATTTGGAAAGAAGGTAAAGGTTACTTAATATGTACAGTGTGTGCATTATATGATCATTTTTTATATTAGAGCTAGAAAACTGCTGTACTTCTAAATTGTGGCTGAATATTTTCATAGTTCTGAATAGTGATAAAAATCTAGCTTTCAAGTACTCAGGTAGTATGGTGATAGGATCTATATAAAAACCTTGAGATAGAGAGAGGGGAGGAGATCGTCTCATTGCTGGGAAAGAAATGGTGGGCCGAAGTGTGGAATATTCTTTTCTAGTCTGTATTTTATTTGCATTACATCTGCATCTTGTTAAGGCCTTGAACAGGGATATATATTAAAGGGAAAAGGTGCAGTAAAGCTGCTTATTAAACAAAACCCAAGACACGCAGCAGTTTACATTAGAGTCATTGTATCTGTTGATATTTGATTAACAGTGGAACTTTCAAAAATAGATATTCTAGAACAGGAAGTATGAAATATGTGTGCTTATTTTTCTGGATGATCCATAATTTGGGGAATTCTCAAGGATTTGAGATTTTTCCAGGCATAATACATGCCTTCCAGAGAGAGGGGATACCAGGAACACAAATTTATGGGATCAGAACGGGGATACATTAAGTAGTCTTATTTTATGAGAGTGTTCCATGGTCTTAGGCAACATCCCAGACTTAAGAAAAGCCATGATCTTTTTAACATGTATCAGAATGATCTGCCTAGTAGGATAGTTGTTTTGAACCAAATTTCACTTTATTTTTCTCTATTTACTGTGCTGGCAGATTCATTCTACTTAGGAAAACAGAAGTTTAGGGGAGAACTGCTACTCCGGGAATAATTATAATTTGGGATAACCTCTATGTGGGATATTTCTAAGGAGCTCTGCACAGAGTTTAAGGTAAGGATCCTGTAGAATAGCACAGCCACTTGTCCACCCTACTGGGAATCCCCACTCTAGCATAGAGTTCTAAGTTATGACTCCCAGCACCCATGCCATGATTTAGGCTTTTTGCTTTTTTAACATTTAACACAGATCCTTGATGACCATGGAGATAAATATATATATTTGAAAGATTCAGCACCAATATAAGTCAGCAGGACCAGATGAACATCTGAAAGTGCTGAATGAATGAGACAAAGTCATCACAGGACCACTGGTGAACCTCTTTGAGAATTCATGGTGCTCAGGAGAGGTCCCAAACAATTGGAAGATGGTCAGTGTTGTGCCCATCTTCAAGAAAGGGAGGAGAGAAGACCCAGGGAACTACAGGCCAATGACCCTGACCTCAATCTCAGGAAAAATCCTCAAAAATGCTCTTAAGGACTCCATATGCAATAAGCTAGTAGAAGGCAAAATTCTGAATGACAGCCACCATGGTTTTGTCATGGCTAGGTCATGTCTGACTAACCTCATCTTCTACGACCAGGTTACTCACTACCTGGATAAGGAAGACGAGTTGATGTCATTTACTTAGACTTAGAAAGGCCTTTGACTTGGTGTCCCATGAGGCTCTCAGGGGAAACTAGGGGACTAAGGGATAAACAATTCAGTGGTCAGATGGGTGGGTGGGAAACTGGCTGTGGGTTGGACCCAGAGTGTACTAATACACAGGCCTGTGACCTGGAGGAAGGTAGCCGGTGGGGTTCCCCAGGGTTTGATAATTGGATCAGTGCTTTTCAACATCTTCATCAATGATCTGGATATGCAGATGAAAAGCACACTGGAGTAGTTGTTGATGACACTAAGCTCTCGGGAAGTGCAGCCATGCATCGGGGTAGGTTGACAATCCAGGAGGACCTAGACAGATTAGTTAGATGGGCGGACCAGAACCAGTTGCTCTTCAACACTGAGAAGTGTAAAGTGCTCTATCTGGGGAGGATAAATCTACAACAAACTTACAGGCTCAGTGGTAGTACACTAACTAGCACCATGTCTGAAGGGGACCTATTGGTCATAATTGACCATAAATTGAATATGAGCCACCAGTGTGATGCTACAGTTAGCAGAGCAAACAATACTCTGGCAGGCATCAACTGATGCATCTCAAGCAAAATTAAGGAAGTTATTCTCCCATTCTACTCGGCATTGGTGAGTCTGCATCCAGTTCTGGGCACCACACTTCAAGAAGAATATGGAAAAACTTGAGAGAGTCCAGAGAAGAGTCACTCATATGATTAGAGACCTGAATAGCAAGCCATAAAGGAAAGGCTGACAGTTATGGGATTGTTCCGCCTAGAAAAGAGAAGACTTCAGGGGGAGTTTGTGGCCATAGGTGACTGGTAGGGGGTCCACATGCTCCCCCTGATGGGGCCGGTGCCCCCCCGATGATCAACACTGATACTGTCGGTAGGGCCCACTTGACAGGGCTGCTGCCATTGGCGGCTTCTGTGGCTGCTCCCCCCAGATTCAGAAGGCACCAGTCATTTATGCTGGTGGCAGCTTACAAATATATCAGTAGAGAGCATCAAGGACTAGGTAAACAACTATTCACCAAAGCACCACAGGGGAAAACCAGGAGCAACAATCATAAACTCCTAGAAGAAGGTTTCAGACTGAATATAAGTGAAAACTTCTTTACAGTTCATGTGACCAGACGCTGGAATAGACTCCTAGTGGGGGTGATGCACACATCTCTCCTTGAGATCTTCAAAAGGAGACTGGATGTATACCTTGCTGGGGTTATTTGACCCCGGCCATCTTTCCTGCCCAGAGCAGGGGTGCTGGACCCAATGATCACAAGGTCCCTTCCAGCCCTAAACTTCTGTGAATCTGTAAATATATTTGCAGTGGAAGCCCAAAAAAGTGTCAACTATCAGGGTTAAATCTGTGTCCTCAATGGTTTTACCCTAACCCTCAAAAAGTCCAACTATGTGAGAGCTCAGTGCGTAATGGAATATGCCATGCAGTATATTTGCTACACATTTAACTGGCTGCATATTAAAGCCCTGCCCAATCCTTTTTTCTCACTTAACTGGAAGGTACTTATATAGAATGCTGAGCAGAGTGGAAAAGAGCATGCTAGAACAGGACAGCACAAGGTAGAAACCCAAAAATTGATATCCCCAACATATACATTGCAAAATCATCTTTTGATTCTTAATAAAGAATCAGATATGGACACTTTTTTTCTTGACAGAACTCCTTTCAGTTTAGTATTCTCCTAATTATAGTAGATCTGGTTAGCAGATCTGATTCTGCTACACTTAAGGTTGGTTATTGCTTGCATTTGGGGTGCAGACAAAAATGCAGCTTCCCTCTATAACTGAGAACACTTTGCATGAAGTGTTCTGAGTTACAACTATTCCCCCAGAGCAAACAGAAGTTCATGTTTGGTTTTGGGGTGGGAGGGAGAAGAGGGGGAATATTAGCTGCCGGCTGGAGCCTGCAGCTAGTTTCCCTTAGCAATAGCCCCATCTCCCTCCCAGACCGTCCCTGTTTTCAGAATGAGAAGGGGGAAAGGAAGCAGAGGGAGCTCATTCTAGAAGTTTCCCAGCCAGTGCTGGAGTTTACCATGGGTGAATTTGAGTCCCCCCCACAAACACACATCTTGGAGGGGGCTCCAATACACCCACTCCACCCTCCAAAGGGGGCTGGGAAAAAACCCCAAACCAAACTCCATGTGCTCCCTTTCCCCCCTTTCATTCTGAAAACTGACAGCCTTGGAGGCAGGACAGACACAAATTACAGAAGACACTATATTTTGAAACATCATCTGAACTCTCATGAAATTGTCACTTCTGTCTACACCCTTAAAGGTGGATCACTCTATGTATTCTAAAATCCACATGCAGACTTGCATGCACTCATACACTGTCTCAGAACAGAGCAGGGTTGTGTTAACAATCCAAATTCAGTATTATTTGAGCAAGGTTGACTATCAAAACAGCATTTTACAAAATCACCTTTTTACTCTTTTTGTACTTATCTACAGCTCAAACTAGGGCTTTGATTCTGATCTTTGTCACTCAGGCCTTTTGTTAAGTTGGTGCACTCACTACATCTTTGGGGGATAGACTGAAGAAATTATTCAGGGTTAAGTTAGGAACTCCACGATGGAGTGTCAGTAGCTAGAGCAAAGAGAAATGTGCATGTGAAGCAAGAATAAGAATCTGATAATAGCTAAAGGGTTTT
>JAGPOW010000261.1:215805820-215817263 GCA_030014935.1 Caiman crocodilus | reverse complement strand
CCCTGGTGGGGCTGTGCACCTCCTGGGTTAGATGGAGGTCCTGTACTCTGGCTAAGAACCGACGTGAGCAATCAGACTTGGCTGACTGCTCTTCCCAGCCAACATGGGGGCCTCAATCTGTGCTCCACTTCCCATCAACAGACATACTTGCTGGGGGCGGGGAGGGGGGAGCATTTCCATGCACACTTGCCCACATGCACTCAGCTCCCCCAAATCATATTTTCTTCCTCCACCTGTGTTTAAAAGTAAGTTTATAGTCATGCAGAGGTTGGGTTTTGGTTGTGGGAGGTTGGAAACCATAGCTCAGATACTATTTTGATGACTAAACATGTAAGCCTATGAAGCAATTTATCCAAAAAAATGCTTATCTCAGGAAAGTAATCTTATTCCATCTATAGAGATGCACCTCTCCATTCTATCAATGTGCAGCTAGTACATCTCCAGAATAAACACTGAACAGTGAGTGATCTGGAGGCAGCCAAGAGGAAATGCTATACACAGGGGTATGTATGAATTCCTTCCCAGACACACAGCTGTAAGCAGGCTTTTCCTGTCACATCAGGATCCAGCTCACTCAGAGGAAGGACATGTACCTGAACTAGTATGTAACTGACAGTAGTGTTAACTACAGCAGGAATAGGAGGATCTCTCCACCTTTTCCCTAATAGGTCATCTCAGCCTGCAGGAATTTGAGCTATCATCATCTATTTTTCCATCTTCTGTCTTCTACCTAACAGGAAAAGGATTAGGCTGGGCCACTGAGCAGACTCGTGGGGGTATCCAAAATAGAGTCTAGCTCTGTAGCCCAATAAGTAGGGCACAGTCTTCATTGGATAAAATGCATACAGGCATTTGCTTATTGGATAAAATGCAAAAACAGTCTTGGAGGTAGAATCCAGTGCTCCCACCCTCCCCAAGGAGTATAATACTGCCCTAGTGTCAAACTTCATCTTGATTCCTTTCCTTCTTCCCCTTCTTCTTTTATTCTTGGTCCTTGAGTGGTACAACTTCAACAGAAGCTGCCCTTTCAAGACAACCTTTTCCTGGGAAAAGGAAGATGTGGGTTCAAACTTCCCTTGGCTGAATGGTGGCTAGATCTCTGACTTCCTGGGCCTCTACCCTACACTTTTGGTGCAAAAAGTCAGTAAGTCTTCCTCCTTCACCAGTTCGTCACAGATTTATTTTTCTCTCTATATAGGGAATCGGGGATTTGGTAGATTTTATTCAGTTCCTAGGCAGATCTAGCTTGCCTCATTGCTTAGGTGGGAATGAGGTAACTGCATAGCCATTCTGTATGGCTTCCGAGAATGTACATTAGCATAAATTTAATCATCAGTGGATCTTTTCAGACCAAAATGTGTTTTGTAGCAGATTTGTGACTGATAAGCAGAGTGAAATAAATGTGAGCTTAGGACCTAGATACCTAAATTCCACATTACGGCCACTTAGATATCTTAAAGATAGGCCCAGATTTTATTCTATGAACCTGTCTAAATGTTTAAAGGACTGTTTGATACAGAATACAAAATACTGCAAAGAAGTTGTTAAAATTGAGCAGGCACTTTTTAAGAATCAGAAAATGTATAGGACAGTTCTTTATGCCATTCTGTATCAAAGCCTTTTTTCCACATCAAAGAAAATGAGCTAAGGTGCATTCTTTTCTGTTAAATCCTCAGATAATATGTTCTAACATTCCCATAATTCTATCAAATATTGACCCTTTTTCTTCTAAAACCATTGTGATAAATGGCTTAAATGGCTAAAAGACTAAGTTTCAATAGGCTATCAGAAGCCATCAACTCTTACCATTTCAAAATGTTTAACAATTCCACTTTAACAAAGTGACAGACCTGTAATTAGTGAGAACCTGTCCATGGTCTTTAGTGACATGGTTATTACAGTCACAGTTTTACTTCACAAAAGTTTGAGAAGACACTACTGTGAGCTTATAAATAGCATATTTTGCATCATTTTGTGGGTGCTGTTTTCAGTCACTTTTTTTCTGTTCTATTTCCCTTGAGTGATTTTCTTTCCATGTTATCTTTTTGCAAAATGGATTCACAACCATGTTTGTGCTAACATTTCAGACTAATGTGTGGGTTGCATATGATATTCCAAATTTTCTCTTAAGACTTACAAACACTACTCTGTTAAAAATGTATCCCCATGGATGATTGTTAGTGTGAGAAGAGAATCTCCTTAGCACAGAAATTATGGATAATGTGTTTAAAAAGGCATAAAGCATAGATCCTCAAAAAACATGGATGGTTATTTGTCTCTTTAGACACCCAAGACCACAAGTTAGGCACCAATGACATTTATAAATCTGAGTTAGCTGCCACCTAACCTCCCCAATGCTTAATTACATGAGAAATGTCAAAATACTTTCCCCCTCAACCCCCTAGATCCTCTTGACTTCCTGATTCTGGTACTTCACCATGGATTGCTGTCTGGGTCCTGCCCCCTGACTCTTGATCCCTTGGTTTAATATGTCTAGACTGTGGACCTTAAGCAACAAGGTTAAGGCTGCAATTGACCATAAAAGCATTCTCAGATTACACCTAGGAAAACAAGTCAAGCATTTCATAAATGAATTCCAGAAAGTCTTACACATGCCTACATGGATTTTGTGATGAAAGTTGTAAGCAGCTAAGTACAGGCATCCCTCAATTTATGCTGTCCATGTGTTCTTGGAGAACAGCACATACATCGAATTCACATAAAGCAAACACACTTTACAATGTAACAAATAGGGACAGCTTCCCATGGTGGTGAGGGAGGTGGGAGAGGGAGGCAGGCTGGGACTAGGGAAGGGGCAGGGGAAGAGATGCTACTGCCGGGGCTGCACAAGGCAGCAAAGCAGAGGGAACAGAGTGGCACTCACCCCAGCCCCAGCTGCAGTGGTCCTGGAAGTGGCCAGCACCAGCTGCCTGCAGCCACTGGGCTGCACCGTGCTCTGCCTGTCCCCACTCACCTCTGCCCCTGA
Organism: Caiman crocodilus; assembly: GCA_030014935.1. NCBI lineage: Eukaryota > Metazoa > Chordata > Crocodylia > Alligatoridae > Caiman > Caiman crocodilus. The sequence goes on along the minus strand of JAGPOW010000261.1, from coordinate 215,814,277 downwards.
ACTGTGCTGTGTCCTGGTGCAGGCAGCTGGTGTTGGCTGCTCCCAGGGCCACTGCTAAAGGTAGGTTTAGCCCAGTCAACTGAACACTTTGAAATAAAGCCAGGTGCGTTGGAAGAAAATTTGAAGTTGAAACTTCAAGATATCAGGTTTGTAAGGGGGGGATGAAGCCCAAAGTCTTTTGCTTTGCAAATGCTTTACAACAATGCCTCATGGGAGTTTGGTTTCCTCATGTCCCTAGTTTTCCCCATCAGCCTGATCAATTTTCCTTCCTTCCTCCACTAGGATTAGAGGAAGCCCTGACTCCTTTTTCGTTTCTTCCAATTAATAGGTAGTAGGATGGCTATTTTAATGCTTTCCAGGATGGGATGGAATAAGCACCTAAAACATTTCTGACTACATAACCCAGGATGACCTTGTACAGTCCCTGAGGATGGTACTTTCAGTAAATAATTGGCCCACTGTTCTTATATCAGAAATGGTTGAGGTACAGACTGTGAGGATGTCTTTGATTAAAATAAGACAAAAATCTCACTTAAGTCATATTCCTTTATACTGATCACCATTATGAGCTCAACATTCTCACTTACCACCTACAGTTACCTTGGAGACTATTGTGATTTCTTTTAAATATTAGGGAAAAGCTTTGTTTTTATAGATCTCATAATCTGCTAACTGTTGGAGCAAATCTCATTCTACCTTTTTTGACTTAAATAACACAATGGAATATTTGCATAATGAATGCCACCAGCTGAGAATTTGGCCATAGGCTGGAATTTTATTTTCTTTATGCACCTAAATAGCAGTTTTGTAGCTGGCAATCTAGCTGGCAATCTTTGGTCCTAACCAAAAATATACTGTGGATACATGAATGAATGTAGACTGTCCATGCTCTGTAGGGCTATATACTGGCTGAGTACAGAGCTACATCCAGAATATGTCCCAGCTTCATAGGCAAGTGTCCTGATCACTCATTTCTTGAGGATAAAACATGGAAGGGCTCTCCTTTTCTGGTGTTTAACACTTGTTAGACAGGTTTTTTCTCACTGGTTACTTTTACCAAAATGGGCATGCATATATAGTCATGTATGTGCTCATCCAGCCTACTACACATAATCTATACAGGCATGTTATATGTCCAAACTGCAGAGGAAGTTGACTTGCTACCTGCATGTAAAATGCCACAAATGCTACTTCTATAGTTGGGAAGCTGGCATTTAGATGCACAAAGGGACTAGAATTTGACCCAGAGTTTGCACCCACATGAAGAATTTTCTTACCCGACTTAAAATTTTCAGTTTATAAGAAGTCTCCTTTAGATTCTGTGGCCTGAATGCAACACACGGCACAAATAATCATTTCTTTGAAAAGAAGTCTCTTCAACATTTTGTTTGATGTTTCATTTGGCACATAGTGCAACTTACTTTTTCCTTTAATAAAAAGTCCCATAGATCTTCTATCAGTAGAACATTTTATACCTGAAAACAAGCTGCAAGCATCTATTTCTACTCAAGCAAATTACAGCTAGTTAGACAATTTTCTTTACATTTTATGGACATTAATTTTGTATGGGATGCAGAGATGAATTTATTTTCCTAGTAAAGTCTTGCCTCAGCATTCATGTCTGTTTGACATTTATAATCTCCGATAAGATTTGGTTATGCGTTATACCTCACAATTCACAAATCATCAGTAGTACTACTAGTTATTTTCTGATGTTTGACAAGCTGTTATTCTGCAACACCAGCTCTATTAGCCATATGATTATGAACTACACAAGGTCTTAATGCTGTAGGTCAACATCTCTGACTTTCTGTTCTGACTTATTATCCTCTCTCCCTCCCTATTTCTATATGTAACCCTATTAAATTCACTACAATTTCATAGGTAAGGATTGAGCTATACCATTTGTATGGTCCCATGGACACAATATGAGTTTATGATACACATTCAAGGATACCCAGTGGGTTAATTAACTCCATATAAATATAATGGAATTTAATTAATATTTTACCTACCTATATTAACTAGTCATATCAGCTCTTCAACATTAACTGGCTAGTCATTCCATCGGCTTTGGTTTAAAGGAAGGTACTATAAAATAACTATTTTAACAAGTTACTAAATGTAGCAGCAGGTTTTCTTACATTTGAAAATGTGACTTACAGCTTACTGGGTGCATGTACATGTGCGCTTTACTGTGGAGTTGAATAATTAGCTCTGCAATACAATGTCACTGTCTACATGTGCACTGGTATTAAGGCGCAATAAATTAATTAACTCTGTTGTAAGATAGTACTGTTGGGGACAGCACTATCTTACAGCAGAGTCATTACATGTGCTGAAACACACATGTAGATGGTGACAATGACTGGTTGGGGCATGAGGGTGCTGAATTGAGAGGCTGCCTGTCACCTGGTCCTGCACTATAGAAATTATGTGCCTCAGCCAGTTTCTCTGCCACCTAACACCATCACCCAGAGCCTGGGACTGACCCCCAAGCCTGCTGTTAGCCCAGGGCTGCTCCATCCCAGCTCAAAGTGCTACAATCCTGGGTGCGCACAAACACTGTGCCTGGGAGCAATTGACTCTGACATGAACTACACTAGAATTTATTGTGTCATACTAACTGCACATGTAGATGCACCTACTATGTCTTAAAGGTATGCCTATGCAGCACCTGGGACACATCATATGTTATTGTCCATTCACTCACCAGGAATATACTGCGAAGAATCTTTGGGTTATATCTGATATGAGTTGAATCAGTTTGAGTACTTTTTAAGTTCACTGACTTCAGTGACATTATCCTTGAATTACACTAGTTTCAGTAGAATTGCTTAAACATTTTTCCACTGAAATTTGTTTTTAATAGAAAATAGAAGGCAATTGTAAATCCTCTGGATTGTGGTGTACACATAAGAGGTGTACTCAAGTCCCTGATGAATCTATTTGTATGGAATCCTATGACCATTATATCAAGAGCTTAAAAATGTATGCCTAGGCAAGAGTATGGAGGATTGGAGGCTGTCCAAGACCTACCATCTCCCCTTCCCACTTTAGACCATTAAGACAGAATAGCTATTTGACAAAATGGAAAATTTTATAAAAAACAATTGTTTCCATCAATATTTTGAGGCCTTTAGGGAAAAAACAAAATCTGGATGGCTTAAAAATTTGCAAAACAAAACACTGTTTTTCTCATTACAAAAATATATTGCACTCAGGATTTTGTTTTTCAAAAATATCCTGTAAAACACTCTGAAACTGGCAAGATTAACAAAACTATTTAAAAAAGAAAAGAAAAAAAGATGTATTTTGTCCAATTAAGTTCAGGACAAAAACAGTTTAATTTCCAGTTTGTTGCCTGTCCATATCCCCCATAGTAACCTGATGAAGGCAAGACTTTATTCTAATGTGATTATGATTTAAAACTTGGTCTGTAAAAAAAAAGTATTGAACCCAACCTTACACTTCCTGTTGAGGAAGGTTTTCCATTAGTATTAATGACTTTTAGGAATAACCTTTAAAATATACTTTCTACAATTATGGGTTAGAATTGATACATAATGTATTTTTATTAATTGTTCATTTTGCTGCTCTTTGTTTGTCTTTTAAAACCTGTATTTATAGGTTTATAGTTAAACCTATACATTTTTTTTACACACTAAACCTATTTATTTATACACCATGGATCAACTGTCAACTTAAAGTTGAGCCAGGTCTGAATTTGGACCTTACTAGGGATAATGTTTTTACATTGCTTTGCATTAGTGTACTTACTTCACTTTCAAAAACCTATGCTATTTTTTATGTGATGATGTATAAAGAAAGCAACCTTTCCCCAAACATAAATTAAAATATATCTGTCTTTGAAATACAAGTAATTGAAGACACTAGGTTATATACTGGCCCATTCATTGATATCTATAAATCATTCTCATCAAAGAGGATATAAGTTCATTAGCTCTATGGTTTGAAGTAGTGGCATGTGATTTACATAGACATACAAAGATCTGGAAGCATAACACAATCAGCTTGTATTGGCACCCTTGATAGAAAGTAGTCACAGGTTCCTCCATGCAAATAATCTGTATTAAAGTGAAAACAAAAAACACCCTATACCTTTATTTGTCATAGGGCTGGAAAAAGAAGTAGAAATTTTGAACTTGGTGCATTATCTCCAATCAGTTGACAAAAAAACATCCCTCACTGCTCTGAAATGGTAAAAAGTTTCCCATATAAGCTATTTTTTTTTATCCTTTTGCAAGAAGCTTCATTCTTTCTTTAAAATACTTCCATAGATACCTATATTTTAAATGGTTTCTATCCCCATAGGATAGAAACCTGGCTTCCCTTAATGGAGACATTTGACTATGCATGGGCTGAAAAGTAGGGCTGCGTGAAGCATCAATAGCTGTTTCAATTCAGAGGAGTTTCAACCCAATTTGGGGACTGAATCTCTGAATCCGAATTGAATCAGGAGACCAAGTAAAAGCTCCAATTTGAGTTGAAGTATCCAAATTGATTCGGAAAAGATATGGCTGAGTCAGAGATTTGGCTACAGACTAAACAGGCAGCTGACAGCTGTCTCCAGCTGGTAAGCCTGTTAGGGTTGGGAGAGGGAAAGGGTGTCGGGGAGGGAGGAATTGGGGCTGCAACAAGCTGCCCAGCTGGGGCAGGGGGCACATTACATAGGGAGGAGGGAGGAGGGGCACAGGATGCAGGTGTGGCAGCACTAGGAGTGGGAGCTCTGCCCTGCTGCTGCTTACCCAGCCAACACAGAGGGGGTGGGGTGTGGAATGCAGGTGTTGCTCATTCCAGGTGGAAGGAGGCAATTGGTAGCAGTGCATAGCCCCCACTCCCAGCGCTGCTGCACCCCCATCCTGCGCTGCCCAGACTGGCTGGCAAGCAATGTCAGGGCAGAGCCCCCGCTCTCAGCAATGATGCAGGTGCAGAAATGCTGGGAGTGGGGGCTATGTCTTGTTGTTGCCTGGAGCAAGCTGTGCCTGCATCATGCCTCCACCCCCACTGTGTCAGCTGGGCAAGCAGCAGCAGGGCAGAGCCCCTGCAGTTCCCCCTGCCATGAGAGAAGCCCCCGTGGCTGCCCAGCCCCATCCCCTGCCCAGCCCTGGCTTAGTCTCAACACTTTAAAAAAACGCCCCTTATTCACTGGCTGCAAGTGACTGGGTCCTCTGGTCGCTTGTAGCAGAGCCTCCCCTGCATCCATGACACAGGTGCAGCATGGCTTGGCAGGGTGGTGTGCACGGTCTGGAAGCTGGAGCCACTCCACCAGTCACCTGCGGCCCAACAGTGCTCAGCCGCAGCAGCCTCAACTCCCAGACAGCATGCGGAGCCCCGTCAAGACACACAGCACCCATGTGATGTGACAGTTGCTGCATGGGTGCCAAGTGCAGGGGGAGATTCCTGCTGCCTCCTATTGCCCCACGCTCCATGGTGGACCTGTCACAAGCTCTCAGAGGGCCCAATTGCTGCTGCCAGAACCAGTGAATGTGGGGTTTTTTCTTTCTTTTTTTCCTTAAGCTTTGCAGAAGCAGTGATTGAGGCCTCTGGGTGCTCATGGCAGAGCCCCCCTGTGCAGCATGGGGCAATGGGGGCAGCGGGGATACCCCCCCTCGCCAGCATCTTCATAGCAGCTGTTGCATTGTATGGGGTCAGCGTGGCTCGGTGGGGCAACATGCACTGTCTGGGAGCTGGGGCAGCTCCACCTGTCAGCCAGAGCCTGGCAACACTCAGCCCCAGAAGCCCTAGCTTCCAGGCAGTGCTCAGCACCCTGCTGAGCTGTGCTCTACCTGCACCATGGGGCAGATGCTGCACAGGTGCCAAGTAGGAAGGGAGGCAATCCCCACTGTGTCCAGCTGCCCTGTGCTGGGGTGGGGGAGGGGGCTCTGCCACAAGTCCCCAATCACAGCTGCTGTAGCCAGTGAGTGCTGGACTTTTTATTTTAATTTTTTTTATATGCCAGGACTAGGCTGGGGCCGGGCAGGGGATGGAGCTGGGTAGGGAAGCCATGGGAGCTTCTCCCACAGCTCCTCCCATCCCAGAAAAGGCAGGCACAGCAGGAGGAGCCACCTGGCTATGCCTGCCTTTGCCCAGCCAATCTGAATCACTGAATCTCTCTGAATCAGGGCTGAATCTTCAGAAGCTGATTCAGCTGAATCAGTTCAGGACAGGGATCCAAATCTGAATTGAATCACTGTCCTCTGAATCAGCTGAATCTGAATCAAATAATTCCCTATTTTCACAGGCTTACTGGAAAGGAGGCATTCAGGAAACAGATAAGGTAATGTATTGGCTTGATCAAGGGAATGGCATACAAGGGATATGGGTCAACAGCCATGGGGGAAAGAGAATGGGACGAGCAGGATCAAGAAAAAATAAGAGAAATAAGAGCTGAAGAAAATGACTCTGGAACATAAAGCATGGAGGAGAACTGAGGGGTTGGAGGATTTGGGAGTAAAGACACAGTCTTAGATATTTACCCATACACTGGAAGACGGTAGGTACATCTACATGAGATGCTTTACTGTGTAGTTTCTTAATTAGTTTCACAGTAAAACATCACCGTCTACACTCCTACCATCTACACCACCTACAACTGCGGTGCCACCCTTATTCAACATGCTGAGATCCCAGATGAATGTGTAAATGCTGATCCCAGGAGCAATAAATTCCAGCACAAATTGCACCAGAGTTTATTCCATTGCATTAATATCATGTGTAGACATATCCAGTATCTTGAGAAGGGTTATCTTTGAAAACGATTTAGGGATCATAAAAGACAAAGAACTAAATATGAATTACAAATGTATTGCTGAGGCAAAAAATGTTAACTATGATTCTTGGATGTATATAGTGAGCAGGAGGTGATATTACGTTCTGTATATGACACTGCTGAGACTGATGCTAGAATATCAAGTACAGCTTGATCCATTTAGTTTAGTAACAGAAAAGGGAAAAAAAGAAGGATTAGTAGGTAAAATACTTGCACTAACAGAAGACATCAAGGTTTTGGGGGCTGTCTACCCCAAAGGGACTCAAACCCTGAGCTCTCACTTCCCAGGAGAGAAGACTAATGACCCATCTTAAATTTAGGCTGTACTGAGATATACTTCACCTATTTGGTTGTAGCTGCATTAATGTTCAGCCATGAATCCAAAAAGAGTGAGTCTGGCTATATCTCAGTGCTGATAGCACTGCCCTGGCAGAGGGGGAAACCTAGGTTTCTGTGACTGTTTCCCAGGGCTATTTATTAATTTTTTTATTAGAGAAACCAGAAAAAACTTTCATAGCAGGGAACAGGACTCAGTGAATGCCCAGGTCTTCTACTTCTGGGTAAGCAATTTAACTTGCTGTGGAGGTGGCCTCCACTCCCTCTCTTATTCCTGGGTGAGAATAATTATACTGAACTCAGTGCTGCCATTGCTGCTTAGTAGGTATTAGGTGTGTGCTGGGAATACCTAATATAATGGGGTCTTAACAGGACTTCAGGTGCCTCCCATCTCTGCTGTAGATCAAAAATAACTTTAGAAGAACTAAACGCCTGGCCTGGATCACTTCTGAGCACGTTCAGGAGCCAAAATGTAGTTGCCCTGGGCATGTTTCAAGCTTCAAAAAGTTTCCTCCTTTAGGTACATAAGTGGTTTTGTGTCTGCTGGAAGGCTGTTTATGCAGACCACTTTCTGTGAGTTAGGCACCAAATTGTCACTTCAGTCCCTGTGAAAATTATTTAGATCTAGCTCCTAGTACTTTAGAATTTTAAGTACAATAGTAGTAATAAATGGGGCAAATGATAATCTATAAAACCTGCCTAAGAGAGAAATGTGAATGAGTCACATCACTTTCCTTAGCTTCCCTGTTTTTCCAAGAGAAAAGTAATACGATATTGTTCCTAGCCACCTGCATGCCCCTACCATGCTCAGTCAGCTACACCCACTGGTGCAGTGGGGTTAGGGAAGAAAAGGCTCTGTGTATTCCCTAATCCTGCCCTTCCATTAGGCTCATTTGAAGAAGTTAGTATTTGGTGATTCAAATCACTGTCCAGATTCAATTCAGCTAAATCTGATTAGATTTGGCTGCTGCCGAATCTCTGAATCAGCTAGGCCAGGCCCATTCCCCACCCCTCTCCCATCCCGGGAATGACTGCCCCAGCTCCCGGCACTGGTTATAAAAAGTGCCAACTCAGCATGTGCTGCCAGATGGCAATCCCTGCTGTCCCCCACTGCCCCATGCTGCATGAGGGGCTCTGCATGAGCACTCTGACCCCCTCAGAGGGATCATGCCCTGCCCAGGCCAGCTCCAGCCCTTTAAGAAACTCCCCCAAAACTCACTGGTCCTACCAGCAGGCAGCAATCCCCATTGCCTCACACCATGTGTGGGGGCTCTCCATGAGCACCTGAAGCCCCGAGGCTGCTGCAGGAGACGAGAGTCCCAGGACTT
>JAGPOW010000261.1:215795504-215805720 GCA_030014935.1 Caiman crocodilus | reverse complement strand
CGTCTGACCCCGGTGCTCTTTCCTGCCGGGGCAGGGGGTCGGACTAGATGATCTGCCCAGGTCCCTTCCGACTCTAGCTACTATGATACTATGATAATTCAGATTCAGACATTTGTTCTCCAAATCAAATTGTTCTCCAAAGCTCCGTATAGCCCTATAGTCCATCTCCTACCAGCTCATCTTCTGAAGCAGAGAGAAGCAATAGTTACCCCTCCATTTCTTCTATTTGCTAATCTTGAGTATTTACACAGGGCAGTAAAATGATATCTTAAGATTATGCATAAGTTCATCACCAAAATATGTACTCTGAAAAATGCTGAAGGAGTATACATGTTCTGTTTTCTGAGACTCCCATGGGACTGTGAGAACCTGTAGCTGCAGGGATTTGGGAGGACCTAACTACCTGGTGGCATAGTGTGCTGGGGAAAACTATGGTGTATAGTATGGGGGCATGCAGCCCAAATGACCTGTGGTCCTTGGACCTTCAGAAGTTGAACAACCCTGATGTATAATATTTTGGTTTCAGAGAAACACATTACTCTAAAAATGTCACTATAACATTGCAGTGTGGCCAGTACTACTATATGCCAGTTCCTTAGGTGGCATTAGAAGCCTACCAGTTAAGAATGACTCTTCTTTAGCTAACATATAGGTAGCTTTGTTGTATATAAACTGAAGAGTTATGACCCCTCCCAAGAGCTATATTATTCCATAAGAATGACCACATTTTAAACTTCTTAACAAATGTTTCAGCATTTAAAAACATCCCTGATGACCTGACATCACTAGATAGGATTGAAGGAGCACAAAAAAAAAAAAAGAAGAAATATTTCTTCTAATGCTTCCTAGCTCATTAAAACTTTTGACCAATGAGTTAACTTCACAATTTATCACAGGTACATTAGCTTTCCCAGTATGACTTTTTTCCTTGAAGAAAATCTGCTTCTTTGCTAATAATTCCTTATTATTTTTATTAACTTTTTCTCCAGAGGTTTAATTAGTGTCTACTGTAGTTCCTGATGGGAGAAGTGAAATGAGAGTTTTATAGCACCATAGGGGGAAAATGTGCACTTTTTTACATTAATATAGAGAAGCCATCCGAAAATAAACCTGACCCTGTGAATGGATGGGAACACTCTGAAATAAAGATTGTTCACTTTATGAACATTAACTCCTTTATTCTCTTGACAATAGGAAAAATGTCCATATTGCCATGCTTAGATGTTTGACACACAGGACTTACTAACATAGAAGAGAAGGGCCACAAGGTCCAGTCCTCCTTTGTTAGCTACTACCTACATTTTTCACAACAGAATTCCATATACATACAACATTTGATCCTGGGGGACTATTAGAGGCCCAAACACTACCCCAATAGACAAAGTTAACCATAATATGGTTATATGCTCTATTAGCTTGGAAGCCTTTCCATGAGTGGCTTTTGTCTTTCCTCTAAAAGAAACCTAAATGGGCCTTAATACACAGCTCCTCCTTTATCGTTAGTGCTTTTACCTGTGGTGAACTCACTCCCAGATTAAAGCATTCAAGAAATTATAAAAATGCCATGCCTTCCAGCTTCAAGTATATGTTGATAACATTTTGCTTATGGTCTTTATACACCAGCTTCTTCCAGTTCTGTGACTCTTCAGCAAGAATAATACATGTATGAAAAGTATCAGTCTGAAATTTAATCCAGGCAAGATAGAGGTAATTGTTGTGAACATGGAAACTCTCTCTGGAATGTTAAGGCCATCCTTACTGCTTTTATTAAGCAGGTTTCTATTTCAGGTGACTGGGAAAAAAACACAGTAAATGTTTAAAGTAAGCAAACAACCACACTTTAAAATTTTTGTTTATTCAGATGTGGATTTTGAAGAGAAAAAAAAGAAAATTAAAAACCCAAAAAACAGAAACCCCATGCCAGAATAACCAGTATTCTGATATTAGGACCTGGAAAGTTAGATACACTATTAAAAGCCAAGTCTCTACTTGCCTGAATTGGAGCAGATACTTGAATGTTCATCTTCCACATCCCAAATAACCAAGGTTTCAGGCTGTTTTGCAGTTGGATTCTCTCCTCTTTCAAAATACCATTCACTCTGAAACTATGAAACCTTCCCATTGAAATCAATACATTTCTTCAAATCACTTCTATTTTTATAGAAATAACATTTTTCCATATGGAAATATGGTTAATCAAAAACTTTCATGATCCCTAGTTCAAACTATTGAAGTTTGTTACTCCTGGTGCATGTCTACATGAGACGCTAATTTTGTAGTATCCGAATAACACAGCACAATAGTGCGTCACAGCACCAATAGTGCTAATATGCTACTGAACAATACCATTAAGCTACTACACAGTAGTGTCACTAAAAAGGCATTCACTGGCACTACTGTGCAGTAACTTTGGTTACTGCACATTTATTTAGTAATTGATATAAATATGCTAAATAAATGCACAGTAACCACTATGCAGTAGCATTTCATGTAGATGTGCCCTCTTTCTTAAGCTAATTACTGCAGTATATTCTAAGTAGAATGGAAGATGATAGTCTCAAATAAGCTCCTATAATACAACAGGCAATAATACATCTGAACAATGAAGGATGAAGAAAAAATATTACATTGGTGCTACATATTCTGTAATTGACTCTTGTCCAATACTGGGTAATAAGTTCAAAGTCCTAGCTTTAACTTTTGAAGTCCAAGACTCCATTTACTTCACTTTCACTCCACATTTATATCTGTCCACAGTAATTGAAATTCTTCTGAAGTGTAGAGTTGACACTGTCAGCATTATGGTCCAAATTTGTATGTGCCAGGAAGCAGGCTTCCTTGCTAGAAGACTCTCAGTTGATGTTAGAAGGACAACAAATCATACAAGTTTCAAAGATAAATGAAATGTTCATATCTTCTAATTATCCCATTTAAAAGGGCTATAATAATCCACTCAAACTAGCTTAGACTAACACAAGGTCAGCAGGAGATTATAGCTACTGTACTATTCTATGTCTTTATATTCTATTATGCCACAATGACAGACATGATAAAAATGCAAAGACAGATCTCACCATAACTCTGAACATCTGGATAAGCAAATATTTACAGTAGCATCCTGAGAAGTAATCTGTTACTTCATCAGAGTTGTTTCATGAATGTTAAATGCATATTTTCAATCAATATTTAATGTGTTTAATTAGTTTTTCCAATTAATATTTAGATCACTTTTCTCTTCTCTCCCACAATATGTTTAAAGATGGTAGATTATGTCCAATTTAAAGAGGAACTTTCATATAGTTCCACTTTTAAATATCTTGGATTCCAGCACTTCCAGGTGGTTTATATTCCGCAATATAAAGCTTGTTCTTGAATTTCTTTATGCATGTAAAGCGTCCATTGACTTAAGTATGATGATAAAACTAAAATATTAGGTTATAGTCTTACACATACTACAATAAACTAATATAAAAGTTTTCATAGCTTCTTAAAAAGTTTTACTACACAAAGTTTTCATCTGATTTCAACATTTGCCTAGAAGTATTTGAAGACCAAACAGCCCAAAAGAAACCAGAAAATAAAATTGACTCATCTTTTCTTCATGTGAATGAAGTACAGACAGCTTTTTATTATAAAAGGCATTCATGAATGATAAATTTGGGGGAAATTAGATTCAATCTTTGTTTAGTTGTATTAAGCTGGTGAGTACATTAATTTTTAAAGTGTCTCTTGAAATCTATTTGTTTGAGATGTTTTTCCACTTTTCCTACCATATTTGCTAATTTAATTGCAAAAAGAATTAGTGTGCATGGCAGTGATAAGCAAAGCATTGCATTTTCAGAGTCCATTTAGGGAAAACATTTACGTATGTGTGCAGTATGTCAGACTATGGGTTGGTTGCAACATTTCTGGTTTAAATGTGTTCATATGCTAATGTACGTTTCCCTAATCATCTTTCTTCCAGGGAAAAGGAGGCATTAGCTTTGGTTGGAAGATGAATCTACACAGTCCGTTATTAGTGGGGAATGACCCATGACAAGATCTGTGGACATATGAAGACCCAGCATAGCTGCAAGTAGACTCCAGCCTCAGGACCTGAGGAGACTCCTTGCTGTTTCTTATGAAAAAGATGGCTTTAAGAGAAGAGACCTTGGAAAAATGGAGACTTCCAGAGACAAGTAAGAGAAAGAAATGTAGGCAGGAGAAGAGAAACTTGAGAGTTTGAGAGAACAGCCATGGCTGATGGTTGTGACAAAGACTGCTTGGAGTTTGGGGCAGAAAAAGTCTGCCTACTCTATTCTTTTTTGGTCTACTGATTTTGGTTTTGATTTTGTTTTTGGTGTAAGAAGAGCTAACTGTTCACTGCCTGCATACCATCCCCTTGGAAAGCTGAACCAGAAGGTTCCTCTCCGAGGGAGGTCCATAGATAACCAAGGGGGCCCACAGACCAGAAGGTTAGGTCTCAGAGTCCAAGTGAGGCATTCATCCATTCAAGAAGCTATCCCTGGGCTGCCACTATCACTGACTGTAAAGTAGCAGGGTTAAGAAACTACTCTGCTGAGTGCTACAGTGATAGGTCTCTCAATGCTAAAAGACACCATGGATCTTAGACTGCACTCCCAGTTTTATCCTAGTCTTCTGGGACTTTAGGTTAATGAGTACAAGAGAGTTTCACTTTGCTACTAAATAGTTTCAGAACATGTACAAGTCTTTGGGGGAAGGGTGATGAAGGAGTTGGCTGATGTGACCGTCATCTTTGATAAGTAGATGATTGGAAAAGGGTAAACATAGTGCCTATATTTAAGAAGGGGAAAAAGGAGGATCCAGGGAACTATATACTGGTCAGACTCACCTTAGTCCCTGGAAAAAAATCACGGAGCAGATCCTCAAGGAATCCATTTCTAAGTACTTGGAGGAGAAGGTGATTATGAACAGTCACATGGATTCACCAGGGGCAACTCATGCCTGACCAACCTGATTGCTTTTTATGATGAGATGATTTGCTCTGTGGATGCAGGGAGACTGGTGGATGTGGTATAACTTGATTTTAGCAAAGCTTTTGATATGGTCTCCCACAACATACTCTTAGGCAAGCTAAGAAAGTATGGGATAGATGAATGGACTTTAAAGGTGGATAGAAAACTGGCTGGAGCATTGGGCTTAGAGAGTAGTAACCAATGGCTCAATGTCTAATTGGCAGCTGGTATCAAGTGGAGTGCCCCAGGGGTTGGTCCTGGGGCTGGTTTGTTCAAGGTCTTCATCAACAACCTGGAAGATGGCATAGGCTGCACCTTCCGCAAGTTTTCAGATGGCACCAAGCTAGGAGGAGTAGTAGATACATCAGAGGGTATGGCTAGGAATTAGTGTGACCTAGACAAATTGAACACCTACACAACTGGGCATTTAGATCAATCTAACCTTGGTTAGGTTAGTCTAAACATAACTTTATGGATCCTGCTGGGTGCATCTACATGTGCATTAATGCTAAGATAATGCACATTCCTAGTAGCTCACAAGGGAGGTACTAGTTTAATGTGTATTAGCCAGTCTTAAGAGTGTCACATTTTAATGCACATAAACTAAACAGCATGGGAAATTGAGACATTGTTATTTTGAAGTATGACTGGCACTAGCTATAATTTTAAAGTTCAGGAAGTTGTAAAGACTTGCTTATTTATTTGAAGGGTCAAAATCTGCTACGTAAGTGGTTTATTTTTACCCCCACTTCCCAGGAAAGTGGTTGATGATCTATTACACAACAGATACATATGAGATTTGTGCACAGTTCTCACTGATGCTCTTAAATATTTAGCATGTGAATTCTGCATTCTCGGTTGCCAAAATAAGAGAGAGACAGATCCTTGGTTAGTGTCAAAGGCCTCAGAATGGTTGCAATGAAGTCAAGGTGGCTATTCTGGTTTAAACCAGCTACGTATCTGTCCAAAATATTTTTAAAAATAGGGGAGCAATTTTGCTCAACTAGTCACCATTAAGCATTTCAGATTAAACAACTGAATTAGTCCTTGCCCAACACATAATGCTATCAAAATACCCATTAAAACATTTCTCTACTCAGGATTTTCCTTCATCTATTTAGTCATAATTTTTCACTGGTCCTTTGACATTTCATCTTCAATGGCTCACTAACATCTTGAACTTAGCATTGTCAAAGTTGGGTTCATTTTTCCTCCCTGGTCCACTTCATTATATTTATCAACTGTAGTAGCTGATCATTCTATTACAGGCAGAGGAAAGAAGCTCTTCTACACAAGAATTGCAGACTTGCTGAGGAGAGCTTTAAACTAGACAAGCCCAGGGGAGTGGGGGTAGATTCCACTGCTGGGCATAAATCCTTTTGGCAAGATGACCTAGTGGAGGGTATTCACATAGGGGACATCCAAAAGATCATCAATGCCACAAGACACTTACAGAGAGAAAGAAAACCTGGTATGACTAGAGGTAAACTCAGCTGTCTTTATGGGAATGCCAGAAGCATGGGCAATAAACAGGATGAACTGGCATTCCTTCTGGCTGATGAGAAATTTGACATAATTGGGTTGATGGAGACTTGGTGGGATGATACATATGATTGGGCAGTGGATTGAGGGCTATAGGCTCTACAGGAATGACCAGGTTGGGAAGAAGGGTGGGGGGGTGGCCTACTATGTAAAAGAGGGGTACCCCTCCCTGTAGGTCACATTTGATTGCTCTGGGAAATCCCTTAAGACACTCTGGGTCAAGATACAAGGGGGCTTCAGAGAAGAAGACCTGATGGTGGGAGTCTACTATAGGCCTCCCTACCAAGAAGAGAAGAGCGATAGGCAATCGATAGGGAACTGGCCGATGCAGCCATCACTAAGGACTTGATTGTCATAGGTGACTTCAACTACCCTGACATCTGTTGGAAAGAACATTCAGGCAGCTCCAGCAGGTCAACCAACTTCTTGGCAACTTCTTGTCATAGTCTGTGGAGGGGTGAACTAGGGATAAAGCCAATCTGGATTTGGTGCTCAACAAAAGGGAAGACATGGTAGATGACCTGAAGATTAGACGCACTCCGGGCAACAGTGATCATGAGTTGATTAGATTCACCAGCCACCATAAGGCTGGGAATTCTATCAGCAGAATACAAGTTTTTGACTTCAGAAAGGCAGACTTTGGTAAACTCAGGAATCTAGCTGGAAAGGCCCTTCACAACCAGTGACTGGATGATTTGGTAGTTCAGGAATGGTGGCACTTCCTTAAGAAGGCAATTTGCACTGTTGAAAAAAAGAGGCCATCCCCACATAGTCAAATGGAGGGAAAGGAGCCAGGAGACTCTCTTGGCTCAACAGGGAAATCGGGGAACTTCTCAGAAAGAAAAAAGAAGTATACAGGCAATGGAAAAAATGGTTCAGCATCCAGAGAAGAGTACACATAACCTGGGTCTGCAAGTATGAGACAAAGATGACCAAGGCATGCATGGAGATAAAGCTGGCAACCAAAACAAAAAGTCTTTCTATAGGGACATAAGGAGCAAAAATGAATAAATAAATAAATAATCAAGCTCCACTGTGAGTCCCCTACTAAATACACTTGATCCCCATGAAAAGGCAGAGCTCCTTAATCTTATTTCACATTAGTATTCTTGAACTCAAGCGTGAACTTGTCACCTGTCCAGAGATCCGGACAGTACAGCGATGACAGCAGTACACATAAAAATCAGCCCTGAACAGGTGAAGGTACTCTTAGAACATTTGGATGTTTTCAAGTTGGCCAGGCAAGACAACCTGCACCTGAGAGAGTCCTGAAAGAACTGGCCGAACACATAGCAATACCTCTGACTAGGCTGTCCAAAGAGTCATGGATTTCAGGAATGCTCTCAGAGCACTTGAAGAAGACTAACATTGTGCCCATCTTTAAGAAAGGGAAGAGGGATGACCCTGCAAACTATAGACCCATCAGTCTGACTTTGATCCTGGGAAAAATCTTTGAAAAAATTATCAAGGAAGTCATCAAGCACAAGCTCATAACTGGTAGAGTACTGGGAAACAACCAGCATGTTTTTTTCAAGGGGAGGTCATGTCTAACAAACCTAGTGTCCCTTTATGACTAGGTAACTAACCAGCTGGACATGGGGCATCAGGTGGACATCATCTACCTAGACTTCAGCAAGGCCTTTGATACCATTTCCCATGAGATTCTCTCAATTAAGCTGGAGGGTACTGGCCTAAACTCAGCTAAAGTCAGGTGGGTTGGCAACTGGCTCGGTGGTCGATCCCAGTGAGTTGTAACTGATCAGGTGGCCTCATTCTGGAGGGCCATCTCCAGTGGTGTCTGCCAGGGATCAGTGCTTGGGCCTGTATACTTTAACATTTTTATCAATGACCTGGATGAAAGAATGGAGAGCACAGTGATTAAGTTTGTGGATGACACAAAGCTGTAGGGAAATGCAGGCACATCTGAAGGCAGGGCAAGTATCCAGGATGACCTTGACAGGCTGGTCCTATGGGCAGAATACAATCAAATGAAGTTCAGTAGGGATAAGTGCCAGGTCCTTCATCTGGGTAGGATGAATCTTCACCATAACTATATGATGAGTGGTGGCCCACTGGCTGACACTGCATCTGAAAGGGACCTGGGGGTGACAAATCAACCAAAAGATGAAAATGAGCCATCAGTGTGATGAAGTCACCGACAGGGAAAATAGAACTCTGGCATGTATCAGCTGATATTTTGTCAATAGATCCAGAGAGGTGCTCAACCCCTTCTGTTCGATGTTGTGGTGAGGCCACAGTTAGAATACTGTGTCCAGTTCTGGGTGCTAGGACTCTGCAAAGCTTTGGGTGATGATTTGATTCAGTGGAGATTTGACCTGATTCAATGGCCAAATCTCTGAATCTGAATTGAATCAGGGGACCAATTCAAAGCTCTCCAAATCTTCGGCAAAGATTCAGAGAGTTTTGATAATTCAGACAGTCCCCATTGGCTGCAGCAGGGAGCTGCAGCCACTCCAAGGTGGTAAGTACTAGAGGAGGGATGAAGGGGGAGGGGACATGGGGGGACCCCTGCCAGTCCCCTGATCCCAACCCAGTTCCCTGATCCCAACCCACTCCCCCACCCCCCACCTGCTCCCCTAGCCCCACCCCCCAAGTTCAGTACTTAAAAAAAAAAAAGCCCTGGCACTCACCAAGTGCTGCCAAACAGAGGGGCAAATTGCTACTACCTCCCTACTGCCTCATGCTGCTTGAGGGGTTCTGCATTATCCCCCTCAACCCCACACCTGCTCTCTGGCCCCCCAATGGGTGCCTCACTTGCCAGGGCTCCAGCACTTTAATAAAAAAAAAGCCAAGAAAAACTCCAGGACTCACCACTCCTGGTGCAGCCTCGGGGCCTTGGGAACTTGTGCAGAACCCCCCATGTGGGGCAGGGCAGCAGGGATCACCTCCCACTGGCAGGAGCAGTGAGTTCCAAGGTTTTTTCAGGGTTTTTTTCTTTTCTTAAAGGGCCAGAGCAGACCCATGCAGGGTATCCATGAGGGGGCTGCAGGAGCATGGAGGTTTGGGGGCTCATGCAGAGCCCACTATGCAACATGGGGCAGTGGGGAAGTCACCCCCCAGCCTGGCAGCACCCGCTGAGCTAGGGCTTTTTTTTCCCCAAGTGCTGGGAGCTAGGGTGGGTGGCCAGCCATTGCAGAGCTGGAAGAGAGGCAAGGGATGGGCCTGACCTGGCTGATTTAGAGATTCAGCTTCAGATTCAGCTGATTCAGGAGAACAGTGATTTGATTTGCTGATTTGAATCACTTTCCTGATTCGATTCAGCTGAATCTGATTCAGAGATTCAGCAGCAGCTGAATCTCTAAATCAGCCAGGCCAGGCCCATCCTTTGCCTCTCTTCCAGCTCTGCAATGGCAAATCTCTGAATCAGATTCAGCTGAATCGTATCAGGAAAGTGATTCAAATCAGCAAATCAAATCACTGTTTTCCTGAATCAGCCGAATCTGAATCCGAAGCGAATACTAGCCACTTCACACAGACCTACTGGATACCATATTTCAAGATGGATGTGGATAAGTTCGAAAGAGATCAGAGAAAGGCCACCCACATGATTAGGGGCCTGGGTGATAGCCCCTACGAGAAGAGACTCTGGGAACTAGGCCTGTTCAGTCTGAGTCATAAAGACTGAGAGGCGACTTGATAGCTGCCTACAAGTATGTCAGGGGTGAACACCAAGATCT